>JAFIDM010012231.1:149150762-149163157 GCA_023159025.1 Thereuonema tuberculata
ATTAAGATAGATCCAATGGTTCTCAATGGTACCATTGAATCAAAAGTATTCAAATTAGATGAAAATATTAGTTCATTGTGTCATTCCATGTTGTTTCCATGAAAATTTATTCTTGGGAACTGACCTCGACAACTGAAATTCTAACAAAACATACGTTCAAAACGAAATAATTTTGTTACCACTGCATCCATTTTAATAAAATTTGGCATACTTACTCAGTTGTTTACGCTGATTTTGAAACTCAAAACCATTTTTGCCGTAGAAGCTTCGTTCACAAGTTAGCACAGTATTTAGATTACATTTACTTTATATTTGATAGTTGATAATAAAATGATTTTTCAGATTTTTTTATGCCTGTCAGCCGACAGGCTTTGCTGCTAGTATGCAATAAAACACCAACTATAAAAGCACATATACAATTTTAAAAAAGCACACAATAAAACACTACATATGTTTTGAATCCCCTTAGTTGGGATTCTTTTTCAAGTGATTCGTTGGTACATTGAGACTCCATTGTGATTCGTTGGCACAATCCAATAGAGGAAGATCAATTTTTAGCAATGGGGGGGGGGATACTTGAAAAAGAATCCCAACTAAGGGGATTCGAAATGTATGTAGTGTTTTATTGTGTGCTTTTTTTTAAAATTGTATATGTGCTTTTATAGTTGGCGTTTTATTATTTGTTACCTGCATGTTAAAAGAATTTTTTAAAAAGAAAAATATATGAATTAATTAAAAAAAAAAAAGATGTCTGTGGTTGTCCATAATAGCAATACTATCTTGAGTTTGATATATACTGAATAGACAAAACATTGGTGATGAAAAATTGACACTTGCACCCAAGCAAATAATTGACATACCCAAACCAAATGTACCCAATAAATAGATGGACATCTGTGCTTCCCAGCAGTGAATCACAATCAATAAACATGTCTCTTAGCTAGCTACCTAAGCATTGAATGTGGTGGCTTATCTCCTACTACACCCTTTCATGGCCTTCGTACATCCTACAGCAGATGGATGCATTTCAGCAGGACTCCATCAGGCTACTAGCACCTAGACATTGCTCAAGGAACTCTCATTTGAGTTTGCGACCATCCAGTGGCCTGTAAGATCTTTGGATTTAAACCATATCGAACATCTCTGAGATATCATTGACTAAAACATAAGATCCATGAATGTGGCAGTGACGTTTAAGGCAGAGTTGTGAACAGGTAGAACAGGCTTGGCTGACAACCTTCCAGCATCTGATGGAGTCGATATCTTAGCATACAGGCCATTATTCATGCTAGAGAAGGACTGATATGCTATTAGTTAGGTGTCTCTAATGCTTTCTCTATTCAATGTGTGTGTATATATGTATATTGCATCATTTACTAGTGAAGTAATAGCTTAAAACTTTGTCTTTCTTAAACTTTTGAAAATGAACAAATTAAAATAAAATTCACCAAAAACAAGGTTGAATATTTATAGATATGTTTATTAACTACATTATTAAAATAACAAATAAATGCCGTATGTCATGAACGCCATCACATCCCAGCACTATACTTCCTTGAAACCCCTTTCTCTGCTTGCACCTTTCCTGGATCATATTCTCTTTGCTTAAAAAACACACATCTGCTATTTTTCATCTTTCCTCCAATCTTTACTTACTTTCCTGCCACATTACTCTCTCTTCGACGTGCGAAGTGTTCTCCAGGTAGTGCTACAATTCTTATGCCAATATGGCATGGAGAAAATAATATCTTAGCTATTTAATGACTTCACAAGCAGTCTAAGAGAGCTTTAATGGACAATTTTCTAAGGAACTCAGGCCACGATTCTAAATATTGTCACAATTAAAGACTATTCCCATTTCTCCTACTGGAAAGTGCATTTAACAGCCTCTCAGGATGGGGAAAAAACACAAATCGGAAAACCTATTATGAAAGTCAAAAATTTAATACACAGTGTGAGAGGCGACCCTTAGTCCCAAAGCAACAGTGCCCTCTCACCTCTCCAAAGGAGAACAAACAATCTTGAAGTAAACTGACCAGTATGAAGCATCCACTATAACAATTGATGAGTTGGTATCATGCTACATGCAGTACTGTTTGTCAAAACTCCCATTTTTCTGCATTTCAGTTTTCATTAATGTAAGTCGGGGAGAGTCACAATCTTGTGTCAGGGTACACTGGTGACATCTAAATCATCAATATTTCAAGAAAGGGTCTTATGCTACTATCCCCCTAAGATCCATATGAGATTGACTCCCCCTCTCCCCTCATAGCATCAACAAGCTGTTTGATAAATAATAATAGCCACAAGATGCTCTCCTTGTTGCTTCTAACATTCACCTCTCACCACCACCACACCACTTTGTGTGTGTGACTACAGATAGGGAAAAAAAAGCTACTATGACAAAACTCTGTGAAAGGCCTGCAACTGATGTTGTCATTTCTGTGAGAGAAATTCTTAGAACTATGTTCACATGAATCAAATAAATGATTCAATTCCTTTACATATGAAGTCATGCCATGCCATCTCCAGATCATCACAATCAGCTGGTTAGATTTAAAATCTAGTGAAATGTTTGAAGCATGGGTAAATTTTGAATTGCAACAAAGTAACAATAGGAAAGAGAGTGGGCTTTAAAAAAAAAAAAATAAAAAAAAAAAAATAACAAAATAAAAATAAAATGCTTTTTAATATGTGTATCATGCTTATAGAATTATTGCCATTGTCATCCAAGCTATACCAATGTCCCAACTCTGATAATGCAGCAAAGTCAAATCTGTGTTAGTAATTATCATTTCGAAAATTTGTAACTTTTCAATTACTTAGACTAAGGCTCTCAAATTACTTATTTTGAATTATCATCTAATATCATTAATTTAATGTGGAAAACTCAGTGAGTTTATTGGCTTTATGATTATCCAAGCTGTTTATGTCAGAGTTATGACTGTGACATGCAGCAAAGTCATCTGTATAAAAATTATGATATTTAAAAAAATTAACTTTTCAACTGCTTGAACTAAGGTTCTACAATTTCATATTTAAACCTTTCTTTCAAAGTTCTTTAATTTGATATGTAGATTTTTTCAAATTTTTCAAACATTTGAGTGTCAATATCACTTCCCTCCTAAACAGCAGCTATCTTAAAAATTCCAAATTACTGCATTCCATTGGGAAATTTTTTTTAAATGAATTATTTAATTTAAAGCAAATTATTGGGTTTTTATAATATATTAACTTATCGTTATATATGCTTTTATTAGCTTATGCACAGCTGCTAGTTTAACATTTTAAAATAGTTTTGATTGCTAATGTCAGTCATGTACATCTTTTCCTTTTGTATTTTACAGAGATCATCATTTGTAAAATAATTTTGTATTTATGTTTGTAAATATACATTATTAACTTTCTTTCACACTTACCTCTGCCATTCTTTATCATCTTTGGTTTGTTTTGCTTTAAAAGGAATGTAGACAGCCAATGAAACTGGACCTTCCCAAGATGCCAAACTGTGTTCTAATATACCCATTCGATCCATGGACACTTGTGTAACTAACGTGATTTGATGAAGATACTGTACAGTTAAAAGATAAAGTGAAACAAAGCTCAGGACAATTTAGCAACCAATTTTTTTTTTAAATAAATATTTAATTTTCTGGATATTCATCCTAAGAATGAAAAAAAAATTTCCACAATTAATATTTAATTAAGTAAATTCAACTACTACAAAATTAATGAAGCGAATTAATATTCTTCACTAATTAATATAATTCATTCATGCTTATCTGAATACTTTAAACGGCAAATCTCTGCCTGGTTTTGCAAATAAAACAAACTTGAATCTATGTTTTTATCAATGTTTGTCTTTTTTGAAAAAAAATGTAATTTGTAATGGTCAATTGCTGTTCCCTTAACATACACTGCCTGACAGAAAAAATGCCACACCATGAAGGAATGCTCAAAAACAGATCAAACTGCAAGCATAGATAGCCAAACAGGTGCAGATCAAATGATTTAATTTTCAGATACAGACAATGCTCCAGTGGCCTAAAATACAGTTTGGCCAATAAGAAGTTGGACCTCCATTTTGGGCGATATATTGCTGAACCCAATGTTGGATCGATTCAACAAGTGTCCGAATAATGTCCTGGGATATCGTAGACCATGTGGTGTTGATCAGAGTCCACAGTACATCTTCATTTTGGTGGGTGGGAGAGCATTCAAACCAATGTCCAATCGTGTACCACAGATTCTCGATTGGCAAGAGATTGGGGGATAGGGCTGGCCCAGGAAGCATCTGCACACCTTGCAAAGCATGCAGGCTGATCCGATCCCACAGGCCGGACATTATCCTGTGGAAACATTGGTTTGGGATGCCCAGCATATATGGCAGCGCCATGGGCTGCAGCACCTCATTGACACAGTGGCGTGCCATTAATGTGTACTAGAGGTGAGCGGCTGTTGATGCTGATAGCACCCCAAACCATGACTCCATGTTGACGGGTGGTATGGTGCTCTACAACGGCAGAGGAATCCACCCAATGGCCATGTTGCCTCCAGACTCTCACGCAGTGATCATCATTGGTGTGACAGTAACGGGATTTGCCACTGAACACTACACTGTTCCATGCTGCACCCTACGCAACTCTGATGCGACACCATTCTAAATGATGATGATGATGGCTTGCTGTTAAGGGTAGCCGTCGCAATGAATGACTGGACAACAAAACCTCCCGCAGCAAATCAGTGCGACTCTCTCCGTGTTAATATCGAAGCATCCAAAACTCCCGTACAATTTGCAAAATATCGCCAATTGAGGATTGTGGGTGTGCTACAGCATGATGTATGATGCGACGATCTGTGCACTCTGATGTCTGTCTCCGAGCTCAGGTCCCACTATTTACTTCCTGGCACCACTGTCTTCAAATGCGACCAATGGTTGTGGCATCACATTGTGTTTATTTCGCAATACAGCACAAGAACCAACCGGCAGTATGAAGACCTACAATGAAACCTCTTGTGAATGCATCCATTTGACAAAATTGCATACGACAGCATCTTAAAGGCATTATCACTCCTTGTTCATTTTCCAGACACAGTAACTGCAAAAACACTCACTTACCGCAGCCAGGACAACATCTTGAACGATGGCTTTACATGTTGGTTGTCTGCTTATACCATGCACACGGTTCCTGTGATTGGCCAGAAATTTTAATCATTTGCATAACTTCCACATGCGCATTCACTCTGCAACTTGCTTGACACTGCCTTCACATCTTCATGGTGTGGCATTTTCTCTGTCAGGCAATGTATATTTCAATAAAATGACTTGGAGTAGCGATTTATTAAAATCTACTGTTACTGGACTATTTACTATTGTCTTACCTCAGCATTTAAACTCAGATTTCCTTTCATTAGGACTTCATGTATTAACTCAGTCTTTGTCTTATAAGGAACACTGTATAATTTTTCAGGACAAGTTGCTAAAGCAGCTGTTCCAATTTCTTCTTTCCTGTGTTCTGAAAGCAATATTATAGAAAGTTAAGTATTAAAAGTGTTAGATGTAAATAAATTACATAAATTTTGTTTAATTCATTTAGGTTTTCATGCTAATAAACCACATAAATGTATGATTTATGATAGCTAATCACAAATCAAAACATTAAAAGAACCTATGGAAAAGGTTTAAAGCAGCAAAGTGAAGTTTTAAATGTTAGTGGCCAGTCAGAACTGAAAATCATGTCGGAGAAAAAAAGTGAAGTGTTATACTTATAAAGGGTCCCATCACAGCACTGTGCACTCTGATGAACAAAATAACTGAAAACAAGAAATCAACAGTGATGGAAACCACAGTAACACATTAACATTGTCCAAGGTTCAAACTATGTTGTCTTACTGAAGTTGGTAGTTATATTGGTTGATCGAAATAACAGACAAATCCATATTAAGCTTATGGTAGCAGAGGAAGTCAATACAGTTTCATCAGTAAATGTATTGTAAGAGTGACACAAGTTGGAATGGAGATGATAAGTGTGAATGTATTTGATCATGATCAACTAGATACTGTGATTATCATTTATCTTATTTGATCATAATAGTATTCCTAGCATTGAAGTGATATTATGGGAATTGGACAATACAGTATGTGCTTCATATATTCACTCATACCAAATATGTTTATATTGTGAGAAATGGCAAAGCGAGGTCTCTTATTAGAAGATCCAGGTTGTACTACTGAGTGTGAAATGGATAATATTGATATTCTATTGCTGGAGATCTGTACTGGGCGGCTGTAACCACGTGTTGAGCACATTAACAGCCGAGTTGTTGCAAATGAAAGTGTTTGGTTAGCTTCTCCATAGATTAGGAAAGTAACAATCAGCTATAAAAAACTGTATGACAGTGTATTCGATGCATATATGTTTACAGATTGTTTATAATGACATGAATGTAGCTGGATCAAACCTATGAAAGTGGGTTACGAATTCAATGAATGAATACATGGCTCTTCAAAGAAGGAAAAGCAGTGGAAAAGCAGTCAAATCTCTGTCAACATGGTGCAGATGGCATCATTCGACTTGATGGCTGTTCACAATTTTCAATGTTGAATTGTGAAATCAATCATCCAATGATTCTGGATGGAAATTCAGGGATTGCAAGACTGAAAAACCAGAACTGTCATGAGAAAGTCCTTCATGGGGGAGTCGTGGAAACATTAGTAGAACTTTGTGAAATGTACTGGATTCTGTGCTGCTGGGAGCCCAGTACAAAAGATATTACATCATTGCCTAGTTTCTATACATTGACCTGCTAGAGTGGTCGAAGCTCCATTACCTGTGGAATGAATTGAAACGGCCAAGTTATCAGAATGAATTTTGTTAGGCCAGTAGAAGAAGGAAAAAATGAGCAGAAGAAAATTTGAATTTGCTCATAATCTGTACAATTAACACAAGCTTTACATTACTTGGAACTTGTACATTCAGTGACAGCTGATGATTTCTTGTTGGCATTCCAATGAGTTGTTTGACATCTTGAAATGTGCTGCAGGAGTTGGTCCAACTAAACAAAAATATTTAAGTATGCAGAAAAGGATTTAAAAATCTGGACAAAAATGACTACGTACAGCTGTGAAAAAAGGCATCCAATTGTAATATATTCTCCATGGTGGGACAAATTATGAGAGAATATGGTAACTGTGAAAGAAAAGTTATGGACAATATGTGGGTGTGGGATGTGCACTTTGGAGGAATTGCACACGTTGCTGATAAAAATTGAATATATTTTAAATTCAAGAAGTTTCGGCTATCTGTTGGAGTATGCCAAGGAAGTACTTACACCCACTCATCTACTCATCCAAAGATGACTGACTGTGACTGCGTCAGCATCGAGTATAGTGGAACAAATCTGTAGTGTACAAGAATTAGTAGACAGTGGAGAGTCAGACTCATTAAAGGTATATTTCCTGATGCTTCATATAGCTCATGAAAGAGAGAATATCTGTGATGTTTTACCCTTGAAAAATCAGCTAGTTTTGCTCAGCAATGAGCTACATTACTATTATACATACTATTAACTGGAAATATACATACTATTAACTGGAAATATATATACTATCATGTGAAATGGAGAATAGTGGAACGAATTTGTGGATTTAGAAGAATTGGCATAGTGGAGAGCCAATGATGGGAAGACTGTAAAAAGACTAATTCAGCTATTGTATCCACTGGTACCTGAAACTGATACAAAGTGCCAGAATTGAAAAAGTAAATTTATTTAGTTAAATCTTCTCTTTGCTTAAATATGTGTTATATATGTTTCTTTATAAGCCTCTCTCATTGGAATGTTGATCGTCATTGTGTGATGGCTTTGACATTTACAATAAGAACAGTTATCAATAAAAAAACAGTGAAGATAGGAGTGAAATGATTGGAATGCTGCAGACAATGAAAAGACAGTGGACTGAATTTACAGTCTATTTTAAACATTTAAAATAAACCTGATATATTTCTAAGGTGAATTGTAAAAGTGAATTAACACTTTATTGACCTTCTTTGTTAGAATGAAATAGAATGTACTTTAAATTTGTGGCTGTTCAGATTATTTGATACCTAGAATTTAGTCGATATTAGAACATTTGGCTAAGAAGTTTATAGACTACCTTTGTTCCTGAAGGAACTATAAACAGTGATAAAAGCATTGGCTAAGTGTGATAAACTCTGAACTTTTTTTGCATTGTATCAAGGACATCCTCAAGGCACATCACTGTGCCATTATACACCAGTTTAGAAACACTCTTTTCGAGAGGAATTAGTATAGAAGATATTATCTCTGAACTAGGATTCTTGTTTTCTTTGCCATTGGCCCCTTCACCTGCTCCCTGATCTTTTCATGTCATCAAAACCCAATAACTCATTTATGAAAAGCAGTATCACAACTACATGTCTATAGGAATCAAATGTAGTAATCATTGCCCATTAAATCGAGTGATTTCTGGTTATCTTTGTCTAAAGTCTCTTGCTCTCTGACATCCATGTGCCAAATATTATCAAAATCTAATATGACATTTGTGAGAAGAAGCATGATAAGAGTAGCAATGTATCTAGGTTTTCTTGATTCTTACAGGCGTTGCTCCAAAGCCAAGCTGGAAAAAAATAAACAAACAATAGGATGTACCTTTCAAAACTGAAGAAACTGTAGTAAAAGATTTAATTTTTTATTAATTATGGATGGCTGGATATTATTACACTGTCAAAAAAAATAAGTATTAATATACATAAAAGATTCCTATTTTATATCTTTTAAGAATAAGCAGCTGGAAAAAATATAAAAATCAATAGTTTTTAAATACTTTCTTTATACTATCATTTATTAATAAACATTTTATTATATATTCCTCTTATTTTAAGTTTTACCAAGGAGTTACATCTCATTATAACTATATCTCTTATGACTACTCTTCTATAAGGCTTGTTCACGCCAAGGTGGTTTACAAAATTTTAATTAGAATCTTATAATTGCAAATTTTTTAAGAATTCTAGGACACTAATATGGGAGAAAATGGTAAAAAAAAATGAAGTTTGTAAGAAAACTGCAACAGATAATTTTTCTATATGTAGCTATGTTAATAATACTCCAGAAAGTCATACCTGTTTGTAATATTACTGCTATATCTGAAAATTTGGCTGTTCCAGCATATCCATAACAGCATAACATGATGGTTACAGATGAAATATATCTGCCTTTGTCAGTGAAGAAAGTAGCTTCTTTCAATTGATGGCCGTGACTACCAGCAGGGAATGTTACACTGAAATATACCATTCGAAACTGAGTATTTATATATTACAATAACTCATAAAAAGGCCCTTAACATATTTCAATGAAAACTACTTTTATAAATTACATTACAAATAAATATTACTCAAATTCAGAAATGAAAATTTATGAATTCTTATTTCCTTTTCAGGAAGTCTGTCGATTTTTTGGACTTTAGAACAATCTGAATTAATTTCTTTGAACAATTTTAAAATTGGAATACTGTTGCAGGTGATATAAGCCGGAGCACATTAGATGCTTCCATCCCTTATTGTAGTAGTCGGTCTGGCGTAGTTCAGCCAGATATAGGCTTGGCAATCGTATATATTGAGCTGCTGAACCCAGTTAACAGTTAGCTCCTTGGACAGCAGCCCCAATTGTTTCAAGTCCAGCAGAAAGAGAGTTCGTGGGAAGCAGTCCAGTTGAAGAGGGAGAGAGAAGCAGCAGTAGCCCTGCCATCTGCAGTGCAGTGGAAGGTAACAGCAGATCCTTAGAAGAATGGCTGGAAAGAAGAAATCTTACCAGTATCAGAATAAGATTGAACTGGTAACAGTTCTTGGATTGGCAGTTAAGAGGAAGATGGCAGCAGAGACATCCCTTGATCCTTCCAGACTGCTGACAAAGAGAAATCTTCACTGAAAAACAATCCCATCAGTGAAATAGACTGTTGAAGCAAGTTTTGCTAATTTTTTTAAGTCATTATTCAATTTATTGTCATGCTTTTTATTTATGATTATATTTATAATATGCCAATAGTTTACATTCATTTTTCTTCAATTTTTTAATTGTAATAATTTTTCTTTATTTTTTTTATATAAAATTACTGTCTTTTAAAATACAAGCCACACTTTTCAGTTATTGCTTTTATTTTATAAACAGTAATTATGTTAGTATTATTTTATAAATTAAGTATTTTGCTCCGCCGTACCGTTCGTTTTGGCTGATCTGGAGTGGTCGCTGTCTGCAGGCCCACAAAGAGTAATGATGTTACATCACTATTTCTTGTAATTTCAATATTTTTTTAATCCCCTTCCAGTGCTTAAGAGCAGCTAAGACTTGGTGTACAATTACTATTTGAGGTCCTGAATAAATTATAAAAATTTTAATGGAGGTTTCGACCTGACAAACCTAACCATTCCCTTGATAGAATAACATTAAAATCACAGATATATTTACATCATCTTTCATATCATAATCATGATTGATATAAACTTTCCAGCAATAATCCTATTAAGGAATTGAGAAAAGGCATTGGCATACTTATTGCAGAAATCAATTTCTTATATTGTGTTTACATAAATAATTTTGCATTTATATTTAATGCTTTGCAGGTATCTGGGAAAATAAAACATTTACAACGAACAATAGCTCAAAACTAGTACCTACGTAACTGTTTCTGTACTGTTATCATCCAATTTCACTAAAGCAACAGCTCCGTAAAGTGCATCAGAGGCCTTTGGAAAAAAAAATAAAAAAAATAAAATGAAATAATTATCTTAGTATAATTCTGCTTCAAAAAATAACGATGGTAAAAATCATTCTATAGGTATACAGAACTATAAAAACAGAGATCTATCCAAAATAAAATAAAATAAAAAAAGTTCCTGAAAGAACATAAAGACTACTTTCCTTAACTTCTCTTTATTAGTTTTCTTTGTGCTTAAAATTGTGAAAATGACACAAATGAAAAACATATTTTTATTTTAAATCACGATAGCTGCTGAATACAAACAGAACAAATTTTCCATTTCCTGAAAAAATTAATTAAATCCACAATCAATTGTTAAATCCATTTTAATTAAGCTTAAACTTAACTGTTTTTATTCTTTTGAATGCTTTTTTGGAAGCTAAACAAAATTCGAAGCAAATTTCCTTGATACGAAATTCACAAAAAATTCTATTCCATTCATTTCCATTTTTAAAGAAAATGTTTCAGACAAAAATTTTATGATTTGAAAAGATTTAAGTGTATACCAAATTTTAAATCATCTGCACTTCAATATATTTTAGACAAACAAAAACAAGAGGCATTAATATAAGAGATATGAACATTAATACTTTCCTTCAAAATAGAAGGGGGGGGGGGGGAATCAGGTAAAAAAAGAAGTAATCTCTTCTCCATAAATATTCATGCCAAGCTTCAATATAAGCAATTTGCTGATTTAGAAGTTATAATGGAGAGGCAGATACCTGTACATTCTATAAGCCCTCCTTTTTTTTTTTTTTTGGAAAATAAGATAAAAATTATTTATTCTAAAATAAAATTTTATAGCTGTATTCTTTTTTAATAATTACTCACATTAATTAGTTATCTTCATTTTAGAATTTAAAGAACAAAATATGAATTCACCTCATGTCTTAAGTCTTCTGCTGAACTTCGAAGACTTAATTCAATTCCTATAACTCTGATGTTCTTCCTAAGTGGAAGCCACTGATATATAGCTCTTACACTGTCAACTCGACAGGCAATTGAAAAAACCTGCAAATAAAGAAGAATCCACGATTGTAAAGGAACAATTTTCTTGACAAAAATTTAAAAACAATGGAATGTCCAATTAAGAAAAACAAAAAAAAAGTTACCTCCATTCAATTTCTGTAACAACTGAATAATTGCTTTTTATTTTAGTTCATCTAATGTTATTATAAATATAAATTAGTGTTAATAGTGCCTAGATTTGCATATTTCATTTTTCAAATTTAAAACTTGTCTTTGTACTGACTGGATTGTTGTCCTTTAAGAAATCTTACAGCATTAATTTTGAGTTCTTTTCATGAAGCCCAAAAAGAGCAATAGATTTGAACAAAGACAGATAAAATAACTAATAAACATTAAGTTTATGGTCAGAAGAAGAAAAAAAACCTTGCAAGCTTGGTTATTCAGAATGCTGGATTCATTTAAATCCTGAAAGCTACTAATACTCCAGAGAACTTTATATTCTCAGTTTCACAATTTGAATGTCCAGCAGAAGCAAAATGATAATCTACTTCAAAGAAGTGGTTGCAGTTACTAAGCAAATGTAGGAAAACTGAACATTAAGTTTAGAAGTTGAATAGGAAGAGCAGTGGAACCTCCATGACTATAAACT
>JAFIDM010012231.1:149163257-149173386 GCA_023159025.1 Thereuonema tuberculata
ATTTTTTTTTTAATATTTTCTTTCTTTCTTTCTTAAATTTCTCATATAATGACTTACACTAAAAACAATTTGTCATGAAATAAAGAGGCCAAAGTAATACATGTCTAATACTCAGCAGTGAAATACGAGGGTTGGGGCATAAATCATGGCAACTATTTTTTTTCTTGTAGATATGTGAACGGATCACAAACATATATGTGTCGTGTGGAAGTTCTGTAGGCATAGTGTGTATACAGAACAACAGATGGCTCTGTGATAGCTAGTAGTAGCACAGCGAGGGCTGTGAAATCAGTCAGTTGGTGAGTGTCATGCGAGATGGAAGTAACCCGTATTGAGCAGCGCGCTTACATCAAAATAGCTATTCTCCGAGGGAGAAATGCGATGGAATGTCACAGTGAATTAGTGGAAGCCCTTGGGAATAATGCCCAACCATACCGTACAGTAGCACGGTGGGTAGGAAAGTTTCAGCAAGGACTTGTGTCAACCAGTGATGAGCAACGTTCGGGACAACCTGTCAGTGTGCGGACCGACGTGACATGTGCCGTCATGGAGCAGCTCCTGGATGAAGACAGACGATGGACGCTACTGGAGTTAGAGATGGCAAGTGGCATCGAGAAACGCACCGTCCACAGGATATTGCGTAATGAGCTGCACCTACGCAAAATTGCATCGCGGTGGGTACCGCATGCACTGACGGAAGTTCAAAGGTGGGTGCGCTATGCAATACGCTCCGACCACCTTGCATGCTGGCAACTGGACGGCGATCAATTCTTGTCACGAATAATCGCCATCGATGAATTTTAGGCCAGGGCATACGAACCAGAACTGAAACGCCAGTCCGCAGAGTGGCGACATGCTGGATCACCAAGAGGCAGAAGTTCCGTCAGAATCCTTCCCCAGTCAAATTGATGGTGATCGTCGCGAATGACGTCAGGGGTGTCATTGTTTGCCACTTTGTTCCACATGGCAGAACAGTGACCGCACAGTACTACAGGGACTTTCTGGTGCGACAGGTACGACGTGGCATTCAGGAGAAACGTCCGGATCTTGTGGACGGTGCAATAATCCTGCACAACAATGCAAAACCACATAAAGCAGAGTGTGTAGGGCAGCTACTGCGACGTTGGGGATGGGAAGAATTGGAGCACCCACCGTACTCTCCTGACATTTCGCTCTGTGACTTTGATCTCATTCGCAAGATTAAGGAACCACTACGTGGTAGGCGGTTTGCAACACGAGAGGACATTGCTAATGCTGTGCGCCAACAGGTGACCTGATTCAAATATGGCGCGGCAAATGCTGAGGCTGATGGTATTCAGCGCCTCCCACATCGTTGGCAGCATGTGGTGACAGTAGCAGGGGACTACTTTGAGAGTCTTTCGGCCCAGGTTTGTCATGTCAACTTTATGTGTACTCTGTTGTCATTCTTTTGCACCGTGACGGCCATATTGCGCTGTATACTATCGTAATAAATAAGTGTGTTATGATATTTCAGTGCTATTCATTGTCCACACATGTAGTTAACACCTTGTCCTTTCGTCTGTATATGTCACATTTTCCAACTGGACTGGTATCTTCAAGAAAAAAAATAGTTGCCATGACTTTTGCCCCAACCCTCGTAACTATAAAAATAAAATTATTACAATTGCAACTTATTCCAACATCCATTAATGCAGTACTTAAAATGATGTAAGCTTTATACTGGAGTATATCAGTGTCAACCATCAATAAATATATTTTTAACAAGTCTGCAATTACAAGAGTTCCTGCTATATTGAAAACAAAAAAACAAAAAAAAAACCATAGTGTCAATGTTAAATACACCAAATTTATGAAACTGAAACAGCAAAATGTTCTCATTATGCTTATAAAAGAAACTGTTTAGGTTCCTTATTGGAAATCATAAGCAGAAGTTGTCATAATTTGTCAATATGGGATTCTGTATTTCAACATTTAGAGGCGTGAAACTTGAGATGCTTTACTTGAAGAAGAAATTCATTCACTCAATCTTTCTCATTTTTTTTTATTATTTTTTTTTTTTTTTTACATTTCAATTTTGCAATTAGTTTTCAGTAGTAAAGATGATACTTCACTGCATGATTTGAATGCTATGTAGAGTAGTGGAATACTAGGGAATTACTGATCTTAATATCTGAAAAATAGAGGGCGTAGCCAAATGATAATGCACTTGAGTATAGCCTGGGGGTGCCAGATTCAAGCTCCACTTTCCAAATTGAATCCTTCAGAAGGATCCTATGGTCCACAAAGCCCTCTGAAGAACGGGTGCTGGGCTTATTTCCTGCAGATGGACATCGGGCTGATCCCCGACTTCAATTTAATTCATTGGGCAAGAAAAGCTGGGAGCCTTTCCAGTGAACCAAAGGCCACATTGACCTGTAGTGAGATACTTAAACTTTATTATCTGAAAAATATTTGAAAGGTTTGAGCCATGTCAGATAACTTTCTGTTATAGTTTTAATTCTTTTTTTTTTTTTTTATTAATGCAGGTGAATATATACCTCAAATTACCCTGAAATTATGTAAACACAGCAAGTTAGATGTGAATATTATTATAAATATAAATGTAAGGAAAGTTTTACCTTTGTACAGATACCCCATGGCTGATTCTGACATTCAACATCCATTGTCCACTTATTATGTGCCATCCACCAGCCACGAATGTTTATTTCACCTGATCTCATTGCTTTGCCTGATAACACATTCAGCCGATGTCTGCGAGGCCATTCCACCACTTTTTCTTCATATTCAAGGAACTCAGCAGTTCCAAAGCTGAATAAATAAATAAATAAATAAATACATTTTAAAATAATACAAAGCTAACCCTGAGAATGGGCATTATATCCAAATGTGTGATATAAACAATTGATAAATAAACAATCCTCACCATTTTCAAAGGCTTTTATCAAAAATCTGAACAATTTATTTTCCAAATTACTATGCTCAGTTCATTGACATTTAATTGACGGATGGTAATAATGAAAGTTTCCCTATTTGGGCAACTGTTATCAATCAGAAACACAGATGAAATATGAGTTATTCAGAACATGCAGGAAAGATCCTATGAAAGAACAAGTTCTTAAGATTTATCACAGGGACAAAATGGAGCTGCAGAAATAACCTAATGATAATAATTGCACATACTGTTAGCTCATATTTTCCATTCATACAGTTACATTTCTATGTAGAGATTATTCAACTCATTTGCATAGAAATTTAAAAAAATATCTTTCATTTTGATATTTTATTCATATGGGAATCTAAAACAGATTACTGATGGCCAAAACATGATTACAGTATGATTATATGAATCTTGTGGCAGCAACACACACAAACAAATCTCATGAACATCCTTTCTCAGTTGTAAGTTTCATTATACTTCATCAATGCTCTTATTAGAATTGAAAATTTAATTGCAGAAATGTAATTAAAAACTAGTCATTATTTTTTGATTCACCAAAAAAGTATCTGGAAGACCGAACTTTGCTTGGTAAAATAACATGAAAATAAAGTAAGAACACTGTAGACAATCATGCATTATTTAACCCCCTTTTAGGGAAATGGACAGCTCTGCAGTGAATACTCACAACTTTGAAAGGAAAAAGTTTTAAAAATTATTAAGTAAAATTATTCGTTTTATTACACATAAAAAAACACAGAACATGAATTATTAAGAATAAAATAAATGGAAATAAAGTAAAACCACTGCAGCAATAACCTGGTACCCAGTTCCCAAGTCAATGATTTACTCCCTAAATGAGTTTTCCAAGAAGTCGGGACCTAGCTAAATTGCTTTCTCGCACCCTAAAACGGTAGATTCACCCCATTTCATCAAAAATCCTTATGTCCGTTTTCAAGATAAAATTTACAAGAATCGCTCGCTTTAAGTATTTAATTTGAATGTATTTCAACTTGAGTTAAAAAAATTTAAAAAAAAAAGGGGGATAAAGAATATGCACATTTCATTCCTGCCTTGAGTTATCGTCAAACGGGAATCTGGTACAGCCGTTTCGTCCTTATTAGGACTCATCAGCCAAATTTATCCATGAATGAAATGCGCATATTCTTTATCCCTTTTTTTCTATTTCATGTTTCAGTTTTTGCACTTAAATTCCCCTATATTAATACCCCGTTGGTTCTTAGTCTTGTTTTGTCCCTCTATTAAATGCTTTTTGTACCTGGCTTTGGCTAGTCAAGGTTTTGTTGCAGTGATGTATTTATTGTTGTTTGCTTGTGTGGGGATGATACCAATAACCTTTCACGCCTTAGGCGTGAACAAATTGTGCATATTCGTAATTCCGCCCCCCCCCCCCATTTTAGTTTTTTTTTTATGTTTCAATTTTTGCACATTAAACTTCCCTAAGCTAATACTGAATTAATAAATACTCCAGCAATTAACCAATCCTTCCCAAATAAATATTCGAGGATTCGAAATTTGTGATTGGTAAAAGCAAAACCGTAATCATTCCAATACAATGGAAATTATTTACTGAGTCAATTACAGTAAGAAAATCTGTGATTTGCACCTCAAATTTCTGAGAACAGACCGATTAAGAAGGAAAGTTAGAAAGAAATAAAGTTCCTTATGGAATCTACTTAGCCTCCATTCACTACTTCATCATAATTATTGGTTATTTTTTTTTTTTTTTTTTAAAGAATGTAAAAGGACTCGAGTTTTCAATTTGGTTAGCTATCGGCTGATGAATACTGTTTTGAGTGCAGTGACAGAGCAAACAACTCAAATAAAAGTCTAACATATATTCCCATCATATTGGAAAGATGTTCCAAAACAAACCGTAAGAAAAAAATTTCCTCTTAATTTCAATATTACTAAATAACATTATTGTTTTGGATTCTCTTTCGCCACCCAGTGAAGAACCCATCGAAATATCTGACAGAAAATACCTTGGGAAATCATCTTCTCTTAAGATCCACAATGTATAAACATACAAAACTATAACAGACAATAAAGAATGAATAAAAATAAAGCCAAGGGCAGCTTTTAAAATCTTCATTTGCTTAGTAACATTTCAGTTGTGTTATTTTTGTATCTAAATTACAGATCAAGTCACTCAATAGAGTCAGAGCGCCAGGACAGGAAGCGGAAGTGCCGAAACGAATGAAGAGATTTTGTAACGCAGCCACTCTTCGAAGACCGTTCAGAAAGTTCAATCAGTCACTACAATACAAAAATTTTAAATTCTTTGGTTGGAATTTAGCTTTTGATAATTATATTAAAGAAAGTAAAGTGATAAACCGATTACTGCTGACTGCGTTCAAAACAGATGTGGCTCAGAGCAGGACAAGTATCACTACTACATCGACGATGAGCAACTAATGGATGATCTCGTAAATGATCTTGGCAGATAAAATCTTGTTAAATGATCTTGAAGTCAGAAGATTGGTATTTTTTTCATCGATTCCAAATTGGTGTTGAGATATACCCGAATTTAATGCCAAAAAAAAAAAATAGATAATAGATATAAAATTCATTGTGAAAGTATGCAATTTTATTTGCAGCTCTAATTATTTGTAATTGTAAAATTGATTTATTTTTTATTTATATTCTTGTAAAATAAAATTAAAATTTTGTAAGTTTTAAAAGTTTCTTTATATACAGTGTAATGTAAAACTGAATTTGAATCAATTAATTAATTTTATTATAACAGAGGCATAATAGTGTCAATTTTAAATTATTCCTAGAACTATTGGATTTCTAAAACATTCATTAACATACGCCTTCTAGAAATATTTAATTTATTATTTTTATCTACGAACAAATTTTTCATTATTTTGTATTAACTCAAAGAAACAACTAAATATATTAGCTCCCGCAAAGCCAGAGGCGGATTTACACGTCTGCCGCCTATGGGCTGTGCCAGATTTGCCGCCCTTCCTCCTGACCCTCATTTCTGAATATATCACTAGTAAACTATACTGATCAAAATAATAAATTTAACGTGCTGTAAATTGAATCAGAAAAGGCAATTCTATTCAAGTGCTGCTGCTTTATTTTCATTTTCTAAACTATACTGATGTTTATGTTTAGTTTCGAGCTAAGTTAGCCTACTTATAATTTACAACTCGTCTATTCGTTAGAATTTACTTAGAGTATGAAAAAAATATATATAAATATATAGGCCAATAATGATGCATTCCTTTCCTTAAGTTCACATTCTAAAAATATGTTGTAAAAAGTTGTTTAACAGAAAATTAAACATCAAAGTTAATTTGAATAATTGGAATGTATTTCGTACATAACAGTCGCAGAAGATATATGGGTCATTCTGAAATTAAGTGGAATTTCCGTACAAGAAAAAAAAAAAAAAAAAAACTAGAGAAAAATAATTATTAATATTTTTTTTTAATGACCAATAACAAACTAAATACATGTACACCCTTTGTAGAGGTCAAGAATAAATATTTTACCAGAAAAAAGTAGTTTACAATTTTGCCAACCATGGAGTTCGCTTCCATGGAGATTAGGAAAAAATATATTTTTTAAATTAAACCAGCTGAATATTGCAAAAATAACAATTAATAAACTGTGGTAAATATTTAATGAGTAAACAACAAATGAATTTTAGTTGTTCTTTGAGTATTAAATTTTTAAATGAAATAGGTATCAACTTGCCAGAAATAGGCCTGATTATGAAATAAATTTTAATACAATCCATATTACTAAAGTGGAATAATATATTAAAAGTATGTTTTGTTTAAATAAACCTTCCTTCAATAGTCTATTAGGCTTTAAATTGTATTAAGTGTAATTCCCATAGATAGAAGTAACCACCATGGATGAAGTTATCCATGGGAGTTACATCCATGGAGGTTACACTATTTAGTCACATGTAGTTCATAACCTATAAATCCATAGATCCAGAGCCTATGTTTTCTGATAGATAACAGGTATTTCCAAAATAAACAATTAAAATTAAAGTTTTAACATATGCCATACAACATTTGTTGAACCCATGGAGGTTACAAAGAGAAAAAGAACGCACCTGGAAATAAAGGCAATCCGGTCTTTTAACAGCAAACAACAAACATGAGATCCAAATAATCAACAGATTAGTCAAGATCGCTGCCTTCTCCTTCACTACAGCTCTACCAGTGAACAGTGTTGTTGCCCAGTGAGCATTGTCAGAACTTTTATCGATGTTCCATGGTGGTTACATCCAACCCCGTGGACAATTTTTGAGTTAAAATTAGGCTATTTAAATATTTTATGTTTAAAATGTTAGTTGGTGTAGAGTTTAATTTATCTAATTTTTTATTGTTATTGAGTTTTTTTTTGAAAAATTTAATAATATTTTTCGATAAAACACTTGTTAGTGTTGAAAAAACAGGGGTGGGGACATTCCACGGAGGTTACATTTCGTACACTTCTCAGAGTTTTACTTTTAAATATAAAATTATTTTCATAAAATAATATTGGGATCTTTTTAAATACAATCTTGTTTCATTTATAAAAATTATCAAGCTTATATAAATCAGTTTTTTAAGATAGAAACTTAGGGGGGACAGAAAATTCCACTTAATTTCAGAATGGCTCATATATTAGAAAGTAAATACAAGTATAACCTCACTGTCAGACAGTCCCCCGCCGCCTCCCACACCTGAGCACTCCAATGCAACGTCTACCCACTTCCACTTCAAACCTACGGCCACAGTCATCACTCACCCGATTTCCCGGGATACATCAATACACTCAAGTCAAAAATACGCTCTGTTGGCATATACTGTACATACACATCAAAAAGCCAGGAAATGTCTGTTTCTTTTTATGTTTCACTCATTTTCTGCTTGTAAAATAACACTTAATATTTTTGAATATTAAAATTGAATATTAATATTATTGAATAGTACAGGATTTTTGTTTTTTCCCTATTTTTTTTGCCGCTCCCTAAAGTTGCCGCCCTTGGCTATAGCCCTTTTAGCCCTCGTGTAAATACGCCTCTGCGCAAAACACTTTGGAGTAGGTGATCATCCAAATGGCGTTTGTTTGTATTTCGCTACTAGATGTCGTCCCAAAGCTCTGCGCTTCCCAATATTCAGTGGCATAGCCAAGTTTTTTTGTCGTCAAAATGCCTCCCAAAGCTTTTATTTTACAAACCTCAAATCAGAGGTAATTAAAACATCATTTCGTTCTATTACTATCTTTCAGTCACTGTTCAGTAGCACGTTATTAAGATTTTTTTTTTTCCTTTTTAATTTTGGAGCTGCATTGTTCACTGAAAATTTCACCAAACTGTCCTTTTCAACTGTTTTTGTTTTTTTTCACTGCCGAATTATATTAAAGTTTCATGGCGTTAAAACTTATTCATAATTTTTATTTATTTATTGAGCTTTACAAAGATATAATCCATCCAGTTTCTTAATAATCTATGATTTATTGGATCGCTTCAAATGTTGAACTATTGTTTTACGCAATGTCACGTTGAAATTTCTTGCAATGAATTGGTTGATTCTCATGCAAACCTGCTACATACTTCCACTTTTGTAATATCTTATCGTGACTTCTGTACTATTGTTGGTTCTTGTCTGAAGACTTTCTGGCAGCAAGAGTTGGAAAACTTACATCAAACAGGCTTTATTTAGTTGGTTGGTTGGTTGGTGTTTAATGGCGCAAAAGCAGCTGCGGCTAAGCTGCGCCAAGAAAGGTAATTTATTTAGTTAGTCGTCTTTATCCTCTTAAAGATACATATCTTTGTGATGACTTTTTTTGTAAAGAACATATCAGATGCACCCATAATCATCTATTGTTCCCAATGCGTAATTTATTTAACGAATTCATCATGTTTTATTTGAATGCCTTGTTTTTAATCAGCATCGACGTCAGTGCTTTTATCCTCTTTTTAAGTAAAATATATCTTTTCTTACTTAATTTCTTTAAATGATAGTGATCTTCCCTCCATTTCACATGCCGTATTTTATGATTTCCTAAACCTTTTCGATAATTTTGCAATCTATGTTTTTACTCTTTTGCCTTTTACCCCATTCTTTTTATAGTTTATTATTTTTATTTCTGAGGATTCGTTGTAGTAGTCGTTTAATTTATTCATTTGATATGGGAGGATTTGTAGTGATTTACCGTTCTTTTTTATTTTATTTTTTTGACCTTGTTGTTTTTAATTTTAGTAAATTGTACTCCTTTATCTTTTATTATCATACGTTCCATCCTCAGCTTATCATCGTTGCTTTTACTCGATTAAACCAACAAAGTCCTGTTAGCGTCAATCAATCAAAATTAAAATTTATTGCAGCAAAAACAAAGATAAAAATGAAATAATTCAGTGATTATGCTCTCTTTGACTGGAACTCTTTCAAAACAAAGCAAAAGAATTATGATTAATTGATTTTTTTAATTTCTCCAAAGTTTCTACGATGCAATTTGAATTGAAGCAACATTTTATCACTGCGATTTATAAAAAGAAACGGCATTTCAGAAGGTGAATTCGAAATTCCAATTGAATTTTTCCTTTACAAGAAATATTAAGGATTTTCTTAATTTTAAACCAAATCATTTAATGTCGTTTTAATTACTGCGTAAAATTGTGATTGTCGTCAATAGTGAAGTTAATATTTTTACCTCAGTTTCCTAAAACTATGACCCGTGATTAATTTCCCTTCAGGAAACGGCTTAATATTAAAAATTGAAATGTTTTCTTGAAGTATATTTCTTTCAAAAATATTGAAATATTTGAATTAAATATTTCATTTACAATATAAATTACTTTGGAGTTCGTTTGACGATGATAGAATTCTACAAAAACTTCTCAATAATATTGAAAAGCAGACTTTATTTTAAAAATTAAATCTGGTGAAGTGGAAGAAGATCCAGTTGAAGTAAAAAAAAAAAATCAACATATAATAATGATCTCTCTGAAAGAAATTAGGTAATTAATTAGGAATACAACGAAATGGGGAAAATTCAGAAGTAAAAATATCAGTATTAATCTGTAGCCTGTGCATAGATGGATGAATTTTAGTCTATGTATGGGATTCGGATTACGACGACGCGACGTGAAGGTGTCCATATGCTCAATGCGCGTTCCACTGAGGGAATACGGGCGGTTGACGTCACAACTCGACGGACAAGCTTTCCGTA
>JAFIDM010012231.1:149176579-149192757 GCA_023159025.1 Thereuonema tuberculata
TTATCCAGTGATGGGGAATTTTATTCCAATGTTATTCATTTCTGTAGAAAACTATGGAACTAGAAAAGCTTATTGCACCAACAATCGATTTTATAAATGATTTTACATATAAGAAAATATAAAAAAAGAATTCAAATATATAACATTAATTTGCCTTCTACTCCATATCTTTTTAACAAAATAATAGTATAAGTAATTGAAAACAATGCAGTCCATTATACATCCTATATTGAGTAATACGAAACAGTAAGATGTTCAGTTAACTCAACATTTTGTAGTGTGGAATAATTAAAAACCTTTTTTAAAGAATAAAAAAAAATGCACTGTCCTACACAGAATGATGAAAGGTCTGAATTACGTATGCTGAAATAATTTTGAAGTTGCAGTATTCTTATCAAAAATTCTCTTGCTAAAAATTAAAATGAGAAATGACCACATTATTTGTCAGCCAGTTATACCAGATAATAAAAACAAAATAATATCAATAATAACTATTCAACCATATATCCTTAAAGAGCAAAAGACAAGACAGAGAAATTAATGCCAATCTTCTATTGTTCCAGTCAGATCCCCGATTTTCAGGAAAATTAACTTGATCGGCCTCTTGTGAATTCCTTTTTCAAAACATTGCAGCTAAATCAACTTTTCTTGCCTTGTGATCTACACTGGTGGAAAATAAAAAATGAAACCCCTAAGGAAGTGAATGAGAAGCATTGTATTTGCGTATGGTACTGGTAGAAGTCAGTAAATGTGATATTAAAAGCGCAGCACTAGAATAAGTAGGAAGTGAGTAGTGGTCTTGGACAATCCGAGCCCCTATGAGCAGTTGCTGACTGCTTGGTTGGCTGTTTCCAATACTATACTGTGTGCCAATGTGGTGGCGAACTTTGTAGATATGCCAGGACAGTAAAGGCGAGCACAGTTTGTGCAGTTAAGGTAGTTTCAGTGAGGTCATATTGTTACCTGTCTATTTTTCTTTCACCCATTCC
This sequence comes from Thereuonema tuberculata, assembly GCA_023159025.1. Taxonomy (NCBI): domain Eukaryota; kingdom Metazoa; phylum Arthropoda; class Chilopoda; order Scutigeromorpha; family Scutigeridae; genus Thereuonema; species Thereuonema tuberculata. Next base: position 149,177,569 of record JAFIDM010012231.1, read on the forward strand.
CCCCTAAGTCGTAGGCAGATAGACTCCATCTTAACTCGTTTCTTGCTTTCTTCATCACCTCTGAGGCTAGTCGACCGGTCCAGAGGTGAAGTCGAGACCTGAATCATGGGATATAAGGTGGGGATCTTGCTGAGTTGTCAGTTCGTATTAGCGGCAAGGAGTCGCAAGGAGACTCCGGTTCCAAGATAGGAGAACAGCCGAGAAGGAGTGGGGCGAAAGACCAAATTAGTTTGAGTGATGCGGCAGAAGCATGTTATAATTACTATCGGCTGGATGCCCAAGTCCTACCTGGGCACAAGTAATTGAGGCTTTGAGAAGAGAGTTCAGAAGTGGATGTACCCTGGAGGGTGCTTTATCCCGACAACAGGGACGGGGTGAAAGTGTGTTTAATTATGTGTATGAAAAGATCGGACAGATTCGAGATTGCGGATGTGCGCTTCCCGAACCAGAATTGGTTCGACACGTCATTCGTGGTATCCAGGACGATTTACGCAGGAATTTGGAGCTGATACAGCCGAGATCTATTGAGACCTTAAAAACTCAGCTCAAAGCTTACTTAGATTATAACCAAACAGATAGGTTACAAAGCGGACGATTAGTCAATGATTCATCAACGGAAAGAACTACCCATAGGAAAAAAACGGAAAGTTCAGAAGAAGTGCCTACCAGGACCATGAGGGTTGAAAACATGGCCGCTGGAAAGATTATTGGGACAGATTGGGAATATCACTTTTGTGGCAAAATAGATCACATAGCTGCCTACTGCCCAACCAGGGAAGCACAAATTCGTTCGGAAACGACAAAAACAGACGAAAGTGAAGTACGTATAGATGAAAACGTCGTACCTAAGACGTCATCCATGTTGGGGGCCACAGAAGCGGGACAGGTTACCCCATCTACAGGTGTGCTTGCAATTGACGTAATAATTAACGGAGCCAATCAGGAGGCCATACTGGATACTGGAGCCGGTGTGTCCATTGTAAATGAAGCGTTTGTAAAAGAACGTAAGTTTCCAAAAGTGGATAAAAAGCCTGCCATCAAAATCTGCCACCTAGGAGGACAATTTGTGCAGACAACGGATATGTAAAAATAAGTATGAACTTAGATGGAAAAGTGAGTGAGTTTGAGGCAATAGAATTAAAGAATGTGCCCTATCCAGTAATCCTTGGCTGCAATTGGTGCAGATCAAATAAAGTGAAAATAGACTTCGAAAACCAAGTGGTGCAGCAAAATGTAGAGAACACTAAAATAACGAAACCAATAAGGTTTTCAAATACAGTCCTTCAAAATATACTTTCAACAACAAAGGAGACGAACAATGAAGAAATAAAAGAGAATGTAAGAGTGAGTGATCAAGAAAAAACACCAGTGAAGCAATTAGTAGAACCACAGGCGAAACTTAGGAATTCCGAAACGACACACGGAGTACAGTTAGGCTAATAGAAGAAAATCCGGAAAGAACTGATCAAGGAAAGCACCAAATAAAGCAGTTGGTAGAAGCAAGTTCGAAAATAAGCGGTCCAGACAAGGTACCAGTGAAACAAGTAGTTGGGCACGAAGACTTGACTAAAATAATCCCAGAGAGTCCCATCACAAGCATAGATACCTTATCAAAGGACAAATTAAACACCGGTGTAAAGAAGTTTAATAGCCTTCGTGTATCGTTAAAAGAGATAGGAATAAGCCACAGGACAGATAGATGGATGTCAGATTTGAAGGAGATAGAGTTAAAGAGGCGGGAATTGTTATCAGAAGAGGAACTGAAATTGTTAAAGGGATACAAAGTCCGCCTGGGAGTGCTTTACAAAATAAAGTGTGTAGACAGTGCTCAAGTTCACCTGCCAATAATACCATCATACCAATCCCACTGGTGGACATTGGAACATAGAAGCAACTTATGATAAACTTCAAAGTCGATTTTATTGGCCTCGAATGTTCAAAAGTGTCAGTAGATACATAACAATGTGTCAACATTATCAACATCCAGAACCATTGCAGAAATAAAGTACCATTGCAAAAATTGCAACGTGAGTTCAGGCCCCGTCGCTATACACCCCATTCAACTCACTATATGAAAAAAACCACCTGATAAACCTGGTATGCGATGGACGCAAGCAAACATTCCTCATGCATCAGTAACAGAGATTCCTCGGGGTCAACCTAAACATGAGAGCCAGGGTCGTTCGTTCCCAGATTATGGTGGTCAAGCAGCAAAACTAATACCAGAACACGTAAAGCCAACGAGCCAAGTAACAACTGTCGAACAATTCAAGGATACGTTCTCCTACGATTGTGATCCGACAGGAGCATGATTGGGAATATAGGTCAACAACGATCCTACTTTCTGAGGAGATGAAGGTACCACGCAGGGACTACGATAGTTTTAGGGGGGAGGAAATGTTACCTGTCTATTTTTCTTTCACCCATTTCCCCTAAGTCGTAGGCAGATAGACTCCACCTTAACTCGTTTCTTGCTTTCTTTATCACCTCTGAGGATTGTCGACTGGTCCAGAGGTGAAGTCGAGACCTGAATGAGGGGATATAAGGTGAGGATCTTGCTGAGAGAACCAGTTCGTTTTAGCGGTAAGGAGTCGCAAGGAGACTCCAGTTCCAGGATAGGAGAACAGCCGAGAAGGAGTGGGGCGACCGACCAAGTTAGTGAGAAGTTTCAAGGGAAACGGAATATAGAAGAGCACGAAGCCATCCAGCAGCGAGAACTGCCAAACCGCTCTCCCACTGCCGAGCTATTGAAGACCGACAGCCGGTACAGCTACTGACGGTGAAGACGAAGCCATCCATCACCGTGGTTTGCCAGACCGCTCTCCCGCTGATGATCCATCGAAGACCACCTGCCATTACAACTATTGACGATGAAGTCAAAGCCGCCCATCAGCGAGGATTGCCAGACCGCTCTCCCACTGTTTAGCTACAGAAGGCCACCAGTTTCCACAGACACTGCCGGTGAGGAAGACGATACTATACAGCGAAGATTGCCTGCCCGCTCTCTTGCTGCCGAGCCATCGAGGACCACCAGTATATACAGATACTGATGGGGAAGTCCATAGCCATCCGATCACAAGAATTCCCACCCACCTGCTCTGAACATTTTATTTTAATAATCAATAAAATTACCAGGCAACAATATTATGGATCTGTGTGTGGTTGATCCGGAGAATCGCTCATCACATTGGAAGTGAAGTGTCTGCTGTGCATCAGTGTTGGCACTGGTGGTTCGAGGAAGATGTAGATGCTCATCAATCTGGTTCGCGACGATAGTGTCATACAGATGCATGCCAGAACTGTCAAATCATACGAGCTGCTATAATGGATCGAACAGTGACCGCAGCACAAATTTAGGACCAACATTGCACCCAGCATGTCACCTAGGACCATCTGCAACCGTTTGCTGGAAGCTGGGCTACGATCACGGGTGCCAATCACCAGGTTCTGCCTCTGCACGAGTGATGGTTGTTTGCACCTAGCGTTGACCAGATGAGCGTTACTTGCCATAGTGTGTATGGCAGAACACACAGGACCGAAGCCCGGCATCATGGGATGGGCAGTGGCGGCTATTCAGGGGAAGTAGGTGAAGTGGCACTTCACCAATTATTTATAATACAATATTATTTATTTAAAATATAACAATTATATTGCAGCCGTAGTCGTACAATGACTGTTTGCCTCTAGTTGTCCAGGGAACGTTGATCAGTGCAGCGTACATTCAGACCATCATTCAAGCCGTTCTGTTGCCATTCCTGCAACAATCAGGCAGATGTGCTCTTCCAACAGGACAGTACCCACCCACATACCACTCATGCAATCCACTTGAGCTCTCCAAGGCTTTCAGCTTCCCTGGCCAGCATGATCACCAGACCTGTCCCATTGAGCATGTGTGGGACTTGATTGAACAGCATCTGGCCTGGTCTGCAACACCGGAGAAAAACCTTCACCCACTGTGCCAACAGGTGGAATGTGCGTGGATTTTCATTTCCCAGGATGACATGCGGCACCTTTATGATCGTCTCCACGCAAGAGTGCAGGCCTGCATTGCTGCTGGAGAGGGTACACAGAATACTGATATGATCTTTCGACACACACTGTAGCCTTTGTACATAGGTGTATTACGCCATATTCATGATCTTGTAAAGTGAATAACAGAATGTGTGAATAAAAAAAAATCATTCTGCTGGGACCATGGCTTCAGGGTGTTCATATTACATTGTCCACCAGTATATAAACAAAAAAAGAACAGTAGCATCATCCAATTAATACAAAACTCCTTAAAAGAAACTATTTCATCTTGCATCCAGCTGTAGAGGGTAGTGATCTAGAATATCTTCAACCACCACACTGCCCCTTTAAAGCTACAATGAGTTACTTTTGGATTGCTAACAAAGTTTGAGAGAGTTTTTGGTAATTGTTGAAGATGAAGTACAAAATCAAAAATTATTAAATTTTAAATCGTAAAACAGATGTTATTCTCTTTATTCAAAGTGCAGTATCAAGAAAGATGGGAGGTACAAAAGTGAATGTGAATGACATCATATAATACTGGATGAGAATGTCTCCAAAACAATCAGTACTGAGTGAAATCTCCATGAACTGAATAACATTTGTCGGCAGCTTGGCATTGTATGGAACAATCTGAATGGCTTCCTGATGAATGTACAGCACTCTGCATCTAGCTGGGCCCAGACATCAATATTAAGTATCTGGTAGTGAAATTGATAGATAACATCAGAATAATATGTTCTAAATATTTGCAAGTGTTCAAGCCAGTTTAGTGAGTTTTAATTTCCACAGATATTAAGGAACTATCCCACAAAATGAATTACATTTTCCTGGAAAAGTGTAATTTGTAATCGCTGCCACCAATTGTAGAACTTCAACCTCTAAACTACTGTTCAAGGTCCAGACATTATATACTAGCCGTTCACCTGAGCGTGAATCAAACTCAATAGATCACCACACATTGCTCACAAGCAGAGGTGATATTCAGGCTGTTGGCAACCGTACTAGTTGTTAAAATTTTCAAAGTTCTACATACCAATTGTTTGAGGCATACCAATTATTTAATTATATCATAATGCCATTAGTTCAATAAGTGAGTAAATAAAATTAAAGGTAATAGAAGGATATGCATAGATTTATTTATTGACAAACATTCTATTAGTATTTCTTTTTATCATAAAACTATTATCTTTTTTCTTGTAGCAAAATGTAAATATTTCCTGCATTTTTGCGACTTTGACTTTAAGTGGACGGATGCTAATCCTTTGTAAAATATTGCCAAATCCGTGAAATAATTCAATAAAATAAACAAGAGACCCTTAGAAATATGGTGTTTAGGTCTATGTAATGAATTTCATCCTATTGAAACAATGCATTCTGAAAATGAGCTTGGAGCAAATACCAATGGAAGAAACTGACAATTAGTATGTAGTCAATAAGCTATGCTGTGCCTCCATATTTTGTTGTTGTGCTAAATATATGAAACCGCACTCGCTAGTACACCATAATGTATTGATTTCATCAAGCAATCTATTGAAAATCTTGGCATTACACTATGAACTGGAATTCTGGACAGTGCAAACCGTCAATTCTTCATCAGCAACAGTAGCAGTACTATTGCAGATGTCGTAAATGTACAGCATATCTGCATATTCGACATTTTTGAAGTTGTGCAACATTTTTAACAATACTTGAACAATGCCTCTATCAATAGACAAAAATAGCCAACTGACGCTTCACGGTGATTCATATGTTTCAGTGGAGCATTATGGGGGGAGGGAAGGACAATACTGCACACCAAATTCAAAATTCTGTACATTCAAATGTCTCTTATCTCAGAAATGATTCGGAGTAGGTTAAAGTTTTTTGCTTAGAAAGACTGAGACAGCCTCCCAGAATTTCATTTATCCTTCTGGGACATCCCATGAAGATCCGTTAAACATCAAAACCATTAGAATCTTTACGTATTAGTCTTAACATATTTTAAAGTTTCGTCTTTCTAATATATAAAAAAAAAATCAGTTACAGTTAGAGAAATTTAATTAAAATGTCGTTTTTGCCAGATAACTTCTTGTCTATAAGACCCGATAAGTATGAAAATGAATAGGGTCTTCTTTTTTTAAACTTGACCTTTTCACAAATGGGAACACATATCTTTCAAGTTTCAGCTTCATAGCTTTAAAATTGGTTCCAGACCGAGGAATGAACATGTATATTCGATTTAAAGTTGCATTCTAAAAAAAAATTTCTAACCTTTTTTTTTCCCGATGCACATTACAAAACTAGAATTGTCAGATTAACCCCATATGCCTTTTATAGTAGTGCTTACAATGCGATGGAAAAAATGCAAATTTGGTCAATATGTAAAGCTGTAGCTAATAGCTATTTTAAAGATATTTCGACAGACATCAACACAAATTTAATTGATTCACTTTTATATTAGAGTGAAAAACTAATCTATTGGAGTTTATCTATCAATCTCAAGAAATATAATTTCTTCTTATTGTATTTTTAAACTTGATAATTTTTAAACTTGATAACAGAAGCTTTTTGGACTCCAACAGATGTTCTCATGAATATGACAGAAAAGAAAATAATAATGATCTCCATTTTAATTAAAATATAACTTTTACAGAATCGCAGCAGGTGGTGTCAGAAGCTCGAAAACAATAAAAGCATGTCATAAATACATTAGTACTTGGTCAATAGATTGATGACAGCTTTTATTTTGTTTTAGATGATTGGAAACGGAACATAGAAGAGAAACTTAAAAAAGAAGCAGTATTTTTTTGTATTGTGAACGATAATAGTCATTTGTGTTGTTTGAAGTCTATCCAATACCTTCTTAAGGTGTAAATATTGGTTCCACAACTTTGATTTAAAGGGAGTTACCTAAACTAAAGTATTAAGTGGTGGATTCTCCAATTTAACTGTTTCCAAAACTAGCATCAGATAATCCTTTAATGCAATTCTCTTCTTTGGAAAGCGTTAACTTGAGGTCAATGGTTCCACGAAGGTACCTCAGGATTCTCTTCACTCTTTTCATGTCCTATTCGTTGGGCGAATTGTTCTTTTCTGAACACTTATTAACAGCGAATGCTATGTCTGGTCTTGTGCAATTGCTGATTTAACTTAGACTTCCAATGATACTTCTGAAAGTCAAATGTTCTTCCCTGTTTAGCAGCCTTGACTCTTCTTCAGTCATTTTAAACTTTCTGGGCTCTTGAACAATAGGAGTATCAACGGGTTTGCTGTCATTCATTCTGTGCTTCCTAAGCAGATCTTGAATGAATTGAGATTGTGAGATCGTCATCTTGCTTTCCTTTTGTTTATAATCAATGTTCATCCCAATATAGTTCTTGACTTGGCCTTGGTCTTTTATACCAAACATGCGATTTAATGAATCCTTTATTTCGTTGATGAAGCGTAGGTCTTTCCCTATGATTAGCATATCATCGACGTAAACTATAAGTATGTATCTATCCTTTGTAAATTTACGTTGGAAAATGCATGGTTCAGTCTTTACCTCGTTGAAACCATCATCTTTCAGTTTCTGACGTAACGTTTCATGACAGTTCCGGCCAGCTTGCTTTAATCCATTGAGTGCCTTGTTCAGCTTTAATCCATTCTTCTGTTTATCCTTGATGGTCACTCCTTCTGGAACTTCGATGAATATGTCATTATCGATGATACCATTAAGGTAAGCTCCATTAACGTCGCATTACAGCGAAGTTGTACAGCGAAGTTGTTTTGGACCGCTAGAGCTAACAGCATTCTAATTGTTGACAAACTTGGCTTTGGCGCATACGTCCTTTCATAGTTGATTCCTTTCTTCTGCATGTAGCCGTTTACAACAAGTCTACTCTTGCATTTGAATGGCTTGCCAGAGTCATCTTTCTTGAACTTGAAGATCCATTGGGTTGTCAAGGATATCATGTAATCCGGTATTTCCGATTCTATCCAAGTCTGGTGGTCTTCCAAGTTTTTGATCTCTTGGGCAATAGCTTCCCTCCATTTGGATCCGTCCTTTCCTTGAACTGCTTCATGATAACGGGACGGTTCTTCATTACGCACAGTAATGTTACTTCTAGCTTTCAGGTTACGTCTAACCTTTCTGCTTCGGAGGTTCATATATCCGTCTTCAGCTTCAGACTGGTTATCTTCAGAATCACTCTTCTCGTTTTCACTAACGTTAGAAGATTCATCTTCGTTTGATGTGTCTCCTACTTCGGATTCTTGGTTTCCTAAACCGGTTTCATCTTCGAAATCATCATTTTCGGACTTGTCTTCGTTTTCTGAGTCATCCCTTTCCGACTCGTTATTTTCTTCTTCGGAAGACTTTGAATCCTTTCTCCTGTCGTCACTCGAACGCAGCAAATCATAGTTTTCTTTCTTGATGTTGTAGTGAAGGAGTTTGCTACCTCGTCTATTTTCATTCATGTTTCTCGTTTACTCTATCTTGCGCCTTTCAACATCAAAGATTATGTAACCCCTTGTCTTGGTTGAATAGCCAAGGAATATTCCTTTTCTTCCTCTCGATTCAAACTTATTCTTGATTTGAGTCTTGGGAATCTTCAAGTAGGCCTCACATCCAAATTTCTTCAGATGTCTTATATTAGATGACTTCTTACTCCCGTACCATCGAGTTATAGGAATTTCGTTCTTGGTACTCCTGTGGGGTGTCCTGTTAATGACGTAGTTGGCACATCTAATTGCATAATGCCAATATTTCAGCGGCAATCTTGTTTCTATCAACATTGTTCTGGCCGTCTCAATTATCATGCGATTAAATCGCTCTGCGATTCCATTTTGTTCCGGTTGGTAGGCTGAGGAATGTTGAAACTTGATTCCTTTGGATTTGAGGAATTCAACTGTTGTCTTGTCTATGAACTCTGTTCCCTGATCTGTTAAAAGATGTTTGACCTTATGTCCACATGAACGTTCAGCATATGCGATGAATGTTTTTAAATGTTCATACACATCTTCTTTGCTGTTGATTATATCGACGAAGCTCCTGCGAGAAAAAGCATCGACAAACGTAAGAATGTATTTCTTTTGTTGATCGTTAGCATCCTGAATGGGACCAGATAAGTCCGTATATACATATTCGAGGGGTTGATGAGCTCTGATCTTGTTAATTCTTCTATGACAGATGTTCGTCATTTTGCCCTGCTTGTACACTTTCACAAAAAGTTATGGTGTTATCATTTGGGATTTTGACGTCTTCTAATCCTACTAATAACTTTTCTTTCTTTATGGTTCGCATCTTATCCAACGATATGTGACCTAGTCTTTCGTGCCACAGTACATATTTCCGGTGTTCCTTCTCATTGAAGTAGCTTACGATATTTTCTGTGTAGCTCACCTTGTACAGATTGTTGGATCTTCTGCCTGTTATGTTCCCTTCCCGTTCTTATCCTTCAAGGTGTATAAGTCTTTACCGATGAATTGGGTGTATCCTTTTTCATCCAACTTCCCAGCAGAAATTAAATTAACCGACATCTCGGGTACATAATATGCAACGCTAGGTGTATGGTGTGGATTTTGTCATTTGACAATTTGATATTCAAACTCACAGTTCCTAGGCCTGTTGCCAGTACAGGTTTGTCAGAAGCACCGAATACCTTTATGGGTTTTCTAAGTTCCTTAATACCGCTGAAGAATCTCTTGTCATTACTTATGTGATTGCTGCTGGCGCTGTCGATAAACCAATTAGCCTTATCTTGAGGTTCATAACTGTCTTTGAACAACACGACGACTCATGAGAATGGTTTCTTCTTATCTTTGCGCTTTCTGTCTTCCTTTTTTTCTTCCCAGAACTTCTGGGATTGCGTGTTCTTGGAGCGTTTATTCCTGCAGAATCTCGTGAGGGGACCAACCTGCCCACAATTGTAGCATTTTCGGTTTTCTCGGACTTTTCCAGACTTGTTCGAGTCTTCTGTTTCGAGGGAGCTCTTGTGACATACACTGGAGCACAAGCATCGTATTCCTCGGGTAATCCCGAGAGGATGATTAAACAGACTTCATCATCTGGGATCATTCCACCCTTAGACATGATGTCATTTACTAACAGTTTCAATCTGAGGATCTTGTCTGGAAGGTTCTAATCGTTTATCATCTTACTTGTAGAGTAAAGCTCCCGTTTCAAGTCCGTTACCTTGTGTTTATCCACTACATTATATTTTCCTTCCAATTCTTTTAATAATTTGTGTGGATCTTTGTCCTCTTTTATGAGAATTCGGAACCTTTCATCTATGGAATCCGAAATTACTCCAACCGCCCTTTGGGCTTTGTTCAGCAGCTTATATTTGATGGGCTTCTCATCCATCTTCTGGATATCCGACAGTGGCGTGTTCGCTACGTCCCACAAACCATCTTTCTGGAGTGATTCTTAACTGAAGCCTCCACTTATTATAATTCTCGCCGCTGAACTTTAGAATATTACTCGCCATGGTAACTTTACTGTCTTGTCTCAGCTTAAATAGATCAATGGACTTCTTTCCACTTAAGACTAATAATTGCTTAATTATCGTTCAGTTTCTTATTTCTGCTTCACGGATCTTCGTGATCTAACGTCATACATCCAGTATCTTTTGTCTGTATAGCGCAGTGGAAATAGCGTTGATACCTGGGACCACAACCATTTGTTGTTTGAAGTCTATCCAATATCTTCTTAAGGTGTAAATATTGGTTCCACAACTTTGATTTAAAGGGAGTTACCTAAACCCTGAACTTAACTTGATGCAAAGAGATGAAAAAAAGATACAAATAATCTAGAAATCTTTCAGAGCGATAGCATATTTAATAAATAGTAAATATCTTGGTTACAATTCATCTTCTTCTTTAAGATGGCTATATTCTAATGTCGTATTTTGAACTATTAAAAGTCTTTCTTTAAATACGGCTCTCTCAAGTATTAAAGCGTCTCTTTTGTTTAACACTTAAATGTTCTTTGTTTTACTTTACTTTAAGGTTAAATGTCCTTGACCTTGCTTTAAACTTTAATAGTAGAATTCTTGTCTACGAGAATCTTTAATATAGAATAATTCCTTAATCGCGATTCTATATTAATCTTTAAACTTGTTGAATCTGGCGTTCTTTACACGTCCTTTATGTCTTGAGAATGAGCTGAAAAAATAAGTATGGAAACATGTGACTTACGATCTTTCCTAGATAATTTCCTTGCCATCTCCTGATAACTTAATCGTCCTGATAATAACTGAAGATAATCCTGAAAGATAATAATAATCGAACCGCTAATTCCAAGATGGATGCAGTTGCTTAGTGACGGAGTAATCCCTTAACAACATATATGGAATTAGTATTGGCTATTTACTTTAGAATCCTTCAATATCTCGAAATTCAAATGCATTAAATATTATGCAAATATCTTTTATCCTTCTTTGCATGAATACTTAACAAACTCCTAAGTCCTTGAAATTTCTATTATCTTCATAAATGTAAAAGTCATTTTTTGCATTCCACGTCTTGTAGCGAACAGCCGAATTCGTCTTGTAGCACATAACACAATCGATCTTCGTGCCTCACGCGAATATCATTGTTCGCCTAACAAACATAGCGAGAACAGCAACAGCTTTACTGTTCACTAATCAACTTGATTGTTTCTGTACAATCATTTCTTGGTAACACAGTTGTTCACAATAATAATTGCAATACTTCCATTTATTGAACAACAATTTGTTTATGGCCGAATTCACATTATCTTTGATTCGTGGAGTAATGATTAACAAATATTTATTATATTGTTCTGTTGAGCAATAAAAAGAAAGCAGCTGTTCGCTGAAGATCAAGATGCCAATATAATATTTATTGAGTTAGAAATAAAAATACATTTTAGGAGTCGTCCATAAAAGATTGATGACAGCTTTTATTTTGTTTCAGATGATTGGAAACGGAACATAGAAGAGAAAATTAAAAAAGAAACAGTATTTTCTAAGATAGCTAAGGAGAAAGTTTAATTAAGTGTGAAAATTTTGGGATATTTCGTAATGCAGTATCTCGCTTTTTTTTGGATCTCATTATGTAATATAATTTGTTTCTTTAAATGTCTAATGTTAATCTCTAAGCAACAATTAGAACGGTTTTGATTTAGAAGACAAAAATTTTGCGGAAATTGTCAGTTAAAATTTTTATCAAAAGTGTGCCATGACCCAGGAATTCACCGTAATCATCAACAGTCATATCATCTGCTAAATGGCTGACAGCAGCACCAATATCTTCACCCTTTGTATGTCGCCTATTGAGTCGTTCCAAAATAGTATCTTCTACAGTGGTGATTGGCTCAACTGAAACTTAGTGAAAATTTGCTATTATAGTGTAGATGTAAATATAGTACTGAAAGGATTATTTAAAATAGAGATAAAAGGAGAAATGTTAGGACGTATAAAAACATTTATGAAGGTATAAGAATAATTGTTGGAAATAACATACAGAAAGGAAGGGAAATATTTATTACAAAAGATGTAAGACAAGGATGTAGTTTGAGCCCTGATTTATTTTCAGTATTAATAGGAAACTTGGAATTAAAGTTAAGAGAAGAAGGACGGGGAGTTATCCAAATTAAAAATGAGGGAATAGTTAGTCTTATGTAAGCAGATGATCTGCTTATATTGACTGAAACACAAGTAGAACTTAAGGTGAACGCGCATTAGGTCAGTAAAAAGCAACGCGGACGTAAAAACGGAGAAATGACGTCATTTTGTCGATACGGGAAGCCTGTCCGTCGAGTTATGACGTCATCCTCCCGTTTCCCGCCACTGTACGGCGATCTTGACCGAGCCTGAAGGTTGCCGTTCTCTGAATCCGATTTTGCTGTCCGTCACCAATCAGAATGCTCCGTGTTTTCAACATCACAACCAATCACAACGCAGCCGCGCGATTTTAACGAAAAATTACCATTTTGGATTCATTTCAACTTGGCGATTTCCAATTTCAAGGAGGCGATCATTTCGTTACTGAAAAAGTATCCAGAGGTTTATGCTTTTGGTTCCAAAAATTACAAAATGAAGGTACAAAGAGACAAAGCTTGGTTAAAATGAGCCAACAACTATTAAAACCAGATAGGTCTGCATTTATTTTATTCCTTATAATCGAATCGAGAAATGAAAAAGCGGTGAGGAAATTAATGTTACATCATTTATATTATAGTTGCCAACTGCGTTAAAGCATGGAATAGTGTTCGTGATACCTATACTAGTCGGAAAAGAAAAGAATCTCAACCAAAGTTGAGTGGATCTTTAGCAGAAGTAGGCCTACTTCAAAGTCGATGTCCTGATATTGTCTTCAATGCAAACAATAAATATCGGCCATGAGTATTTCAAATAATTTTTCGACTAATTATTTTTCTATAAATACTGACAAAATTAGCCAAATTATCCTTTTTGAATTTCATTAAACGATATTTCTTTTAAAACTAATTAAGCAGCTATGTAACAAGTTTTAATATTTGTTTTTTTTGTAATTTTTATGTCAAATTCATTGCTATTATAAATCCTGAAGAAAATTCCGTATCCAAAATCCCTTTATTTAAATATTTTCTTTTTAAATTACTGTTTTTTTTATCATTTTTTTCCTAATACATGTTGTTCGTAATGACAACCTTATTAGTATATTTTTGTTTTATTTCTGTTGTTGATATAACGATTAAGTCCTACTTGACTGTTTTTTAAACAACCGGTTTTGTTTTTGCTGGGAATTTATAATGACTACAGGTTGCAATGATAACAGTACTACAACATTATATAAACAAGAAACACAAAAATAAATTATAAATTACATTCACTGAGAAAAGTAAATTGAGACTTGAAATCCTGAAAATGCATAAAAAAAAAAATAACATCAGATATTATCTATTGATTGTATTGTCACGTTTTTTTTTAATCCCTGTGTTTTTTCTTCCCTTCAAAAACGTGCCATTTTTCTTATTTATTTTTCTTCTCTTTTCCTTCCTCTAATTCGTTTCAATAGGGTAAAAATTCGTTGTTTTATTATTTTCTTTGTTTTCTTGTGAGAAAAAAATTTGTTTCCTGTTTTAGTTACTTTGTATCTCAGTTCTCTTTGTTTTCCCATGACTTCGTTCAGACTGGCAGTCTCCTCTTAATCCGTTTATTGTTTAGTAATATTGTTTCCCCTTTCCCGCGCTGCAAGTTGATTGGTGCAAATGTTTGGAGTTTTGGAGAATTTTGTATTTTTAGATACATTTTGGTTTCGGAGTTGCTAGCCAACAGATGTAAGAATGTAATCTCCGATTTGAAAGTGCGATTTAGTTTTATTTTTATCTTTTATACTTAGTATTTCTGTATTTATTTTATTTCTAAGTGTTAGCTGTGTGTGTGAGAACCCGACATCGAGTGTTATGCACATTTTCTAGTATAATAACTGACCGAACTTTCACCTCCGCGCGAATGCCGAAGTATTCGTCCATCGCCGAAGCCGTTCGACTCAGGCTGAGCAGTGCCCGGTTTGACAGCGAGCCTGCCTGGGAAACGCTGCTAATCCGCCTTGCGTCAACTCAGCTATGCGATCCAATGACTCGAAGCAAGTGCTAGGAAGACGGCAGGAATAAATCATACTGATTCGGTGAGCAAAACCCCGGGCAGAGATCGGCGTGCTCGTGAAACAGCCCGACACGAGAGCTCACCGGTCTCCGAAACAGCTCTCTCAGGGAGTGACGAGGCTCCTCGACCGCTGATTTCTCCGGAACAACGCCTCGACAGTATTGTATACTCATCAATGTGCTTCGATGTGCCTTGCCTGCAAGATATTTGTGGACCATGAACAGTTCGAACAGTGTGAATTCGCTTATGACTGTGAAAGTGAACAGGTCTTTTGCCCCCCCCCCCCCAATGGCTCAGCCGCCTTTTTAAAAATGCATTAAAGGAATGAAGAGAGAAGAATTGAGAGAAGACGAGAGAGAACTCTTTGTTTGGATCAGTAGCCCCAACCAAATACCATAATGACATTATGGTATCTACCCCCCACCTACAGGCAACAAGACACGGACTGTCACCTTCAAAGGGTCATTCAAACAAGAGAACCCCCACCCACGTGCATTCCGTTATGTAGATTTTCTAGTATAATAACTGACCGAACTTTCACCTTGTTCTCAGCCTATTTATTGTTGTTCGCCTACTAGTTGTAGGGAACATTGCCGATATT
>JAFIDM010012231.1:149239583-149259796 GCA_023159025.1 Thereuonema tuberculata
AAAGAATGAACGTTTAATACAATTATGATTTATTGATATACGATTATGTATTTACAAGACTAGTTAAGGAGAATTGTTAGGTTTTGTTTTCTTTTATTCATATCTAGTAATTATTCTTTTTTTGAAAATGTAATATCATTATTGACTTATTTTCGAATAAGTTAACAAGAATTTAAGTAATGTTCCAATTTTTTTGTAACAAAAAGAATTAACTCTTTATCTGTGCTTCTTCTTTAATAACTAATAAGAATGAATGTTATTAAAGTGATTACAGTAATATGCTTTTTGAGTTAGATGAAAGCTGGAAATTCAATATTTACTTCCATTAATCTATGCAATTTAACAAACCCCCAATACTGCTGTCTTTGAGATACATTTTGCTAATTATTGTTCAATGTCTATTTGTGTTTGATTCAATTAGCAGTTCTAAAATATTTTTAGCATCATATCTTCCAAAAATAAAAGTAATGAAATGCTCTTAATTATTAAAAATTTAAAAAATAATCACAAAAAAAGACTTATTGCAAATATTTGTATTATTTTTTTTTTTCATAATGGCAAATAGCCTAAATTTGAACTGTACTTATTGAGAGTACTTTTTCATCGAATGATTAAATGCAATTACTTCTTTTTCATTTGAGTAGGCTCAACATTAAATATAACAGCAAAAAAAGTTATATACTTTTCAATAGGTTTAAAATGTAATCAATCTTTTAATTATTGAGGTGTGAATGATTTTGTTTCCCAACTGTGCACCAGAAACTTGCAAAATAACATGAGATTACTTGAATCTTAATGTGCAACATTGTTTTTAAGAAATTGTTTTAATATTTTACTTTCATCAACATATATTACAAATAATTATAACATTCCATTAGACAATATTTTGATATAATTATTAAATTTCAATTATACCAAACTTTTACCAATACGACCCTTGAAAGCCATAATCTGAAAATCTTTTAAAAAATAACATAAGTCGTAATTTTTCATTATGAAAATATCTTTTTTTTTTAATACAAAATCCTCACTGTAATGTATTATATATTTAAAAATTGCTCTAGTTCTGTAAACTATAAATTGTTGCCTTTCATATAAGACTGGAGCAACATTCTCTGAAGGAATATAGAATCATATGCATGAAAAGATCTTAATTTGCATTTTAACAAAAATATCTATAATGCCACCAATCAAAACTGTGATGACTCTCACTGATATATTGATACCTTTTAAAAATTTAGATTAAAATAAATTCAAACTAAGTCATTTAATTTTAGCATAGTTGCCTTCTATCCTTACAAAAAATAAAGAGACTGAACATATAAATCTTTCTGTATCTCACAAATTCATCATAAATGCTTCATGTTTGCATTTTAATCAATAAAGAAAACTTAATGTATCAACTTCAATACATGCTATGAATGCCTATATAAATAACAAAGAAGGAAAAATAAAATGAGTTATAATGATTAAATGTTTAAATAAAAAAGAATCTCAGCAAGAGGATCTTTAATATTACATAAATACAAATGACATTTCTTCCAAAGCTTGTATTATTGAGTAAATAAGATTCCATGAGATATATTATTTACAGGGCCTTTGATTTAAATTACTATTGCATCATTTGTAAAAACCGAGTTTCTTCAGCTAAGGAAGATAATGTAGAACTCATATCATTTATCACCATATTTGAGGTTTCCATCACTATGCTTGAGTTTACATGCTTTCCTTCACAGGCTGCAGCAAAACGAATGGAGTTACGTGAACTAGGTACATTTAGTAATGTACTAGGACTCATTGGAGGCACTTGAGAAATGTTTTCATTTAGGTCAGTAATTGTACTTCGATTGTCTACTAAATCATTGCCTCCTGTAGCATTAGCTGCAACAACACCTCCTAATTTTATGGATAATGTTTCTTGATTATCTGTGGTGCTTGTTACTTTATTGCATCCTGGTGACATCTCCATGGATGCCATTCCTCCTCGACTAACTACTTTCTGATTTTGCACTGAACCAATTTCAGGTTCAGTAGTATTGTTCTGAGTCCACATTTTGCATTGTTGAACATATTCTAAAGTCCGTTGATATGTTTCAGGACGCATGCCCAAAATGTTGTTGCACCTGTCATTTGGTGGATTTTGTGGCCGGCTAGACTGGCTTATGTCTTGACACTGAATTTCTGGCTTTTTCCCAGAGCAGTTCTGGCATTCTGAAGCGAAGTTAGGTGACAGCATTGTCTGAGGAGACATCGTCTGGCCAGGGCTCATGGCTGAATTAACTTGTAGTTGATCAAAATTCTGAGGACTCTGGATTTGATTATTGTAAACCACAAAATTAGTCTGCTGCTGCTGTGGATTACAGTGAAAATTCCCTGAATGAGATCCATCTTGTACATTAGGATTTGTAGGCATCATCTGCTGTTGTACAGGAGTTGGCGTTTGCATTTGTCCTGGGTGGGGACTGGCAATCATGGGTTGTGAATTTCCAGTATTCACATTCATTTGCCCTAAACCATAGTTTCTATTTACTATCATGCCCCTTTGAACCATGTTTAATCCTTGGTTTAACATAGTGGGAGTACTGGACGGTAAGGACGGATTACAAACAGGCTGTTGGCAATTATTACAGGTAGAATTTTGCACTGGCATAGTTCCAGGTACCCCCATCATCACTGGTACATTGGAATTTGTCATCACACTACCTTGATTAGTTGCAACTGGGACCTGCCCATTTGCCATTGGGTAGTAAGACATGTTATTTTGTAGTGGCATTCCTTGCATATTTACCATGTTTGGTTGATTGGGATTGTAATTTGTTCCTGGATTCACTGCAGCTATGTTATTCTGCATTACCACATTCATTGGCATGTTGACATTGTTCATTGGCATGCCATTGTTATTAACTGTCATATTTTGCATCTGCATATTATTTGGAGGAATAGGATTGTTCATGTTCATTTGTAATGCAGTGTTATTGTTCATAGGCACATTTGGTGATTGAGGTTGCATCCATGATGATACATTAGATGAGGTTTGATTAAATTGTTGATTAGGCATGGGAGACATGTTTACATAATTTGTATTGTTTTGATGTGCATACCCTGGAGATGACTGATTGTAATTCTGTTGAACACTGAAAGTTTGTTGCACAACTGCCTGTGAGGAACTGAAATTGCCCTGGTTATGATTGTTAGGTGTTTTGGCTGGGCTAGCAACTGGCTGTGGATATCCTTTGGTTGTAGGAACAGGCTGTTGAAACTGAAAGTTTGGATTTGTGGAATCCATGTTATTTGAAACTTGATTTATTGCTGTTGTGTTCTTTGGCATTTCAGAGCATTGGCTGAAATTGGAAAGAGGACGGCATCGATCATTAGGTTCCGAGTCTCTGGGATTCTTATCAGCTACCTGGTTCAGATAACATACAACCTCATCTGGTAAAACTAAGTCCTTGTTTTCTTCAACCATTTGGTCTTCTTCACATTCATCTAAGACAACACTTTCATTTGGATGCCTGAGTTCATTTAGACTTTCACCCCCAATACTGGATGCAGTCTTATGAATTGGAGGTAATGGCTGACGAATGTTGAAATTATTGAAACTGTGGTGTCGACTAAGTCGTTTCTCAACACCAAAATTGCGATCTAATGGACGGACAGGATCTGAGGCACGTCTTATTTCACGGTTTGATGTTTCGTGTGGCAGTGGTGTACGGCAAGACAGACTTGTTTGACGGCCCGTGGCCCAGGTTTCCATATGGGCATTTCCTAAGGACATATTCTGAGTCTGAACAACTAAATTATTAGTGCTGCCAAGATCTTGGGTTGCTAAAGCTCTGCGATGTAAACGCTGCAAATGTGCAGCCATGCTAGCACTAATTCCTTGCAGATTGCTTACTTCACTTGAACGTCGAGAACTTCCAACCGAAATTGGATCAAAAGGTGAAGCTGCAGGACCTAGACGAGATGTCTGAGACGTCTCACTTCCTCTGCGGCTTGAAAACTGACTAAGAGGATGTGGGCTTGCTTCAGAACGAAGACTACCATAGAAGGAACTAATGGTACTTGTATTGCTGTCTCTTCTATTTCCCTGACAGTTAACTTGCACATTGGTCTGCCTTGGAGGCCCTGTAAAATTAAAAAACAACAATTATTTTTGACTGAAATTTCAAAAACTTTCTTGTAAGTAAAATTTGATGGAAATCTATAAAATTATGATATAAGATGTAATAAAAATTCCTGATGCCATAACATAGAAAAAGAAAGACATAAATAAAATACCGACTTTTTTTACTACAAGAATTTAAGAGAAATGTTTCTTAATTATAATTATAAAAGAGAATGTATGTAATGAATTCTTTAGTATTTTAAAACAAATACCTATTTGTATATAACCTTATGTTTAATATTTTCAGTGACTGCAATAGTGAAAATCCCACAGTCAGGCCCTTATCCCTATTTTACAATTACTTTGAATCAGACTATAATTTGAATTTTTGATTGATGCCTTTATCTCATCTGATGTAAGAATGTTTGCTTTAATTGTGTGGAAATTAGACGACTATTCTCATGAAGTAAATAAAAAGTTGTGCAGTATGTTTTTTTTTTTTATATAAAGTTCTACCTCAGTGTGAGTTCAAAAGTTTAATAAAAGAAACAAGTTACATATCCCACTGCAGACCTATGTGGCCCTTCAGGTTGTGGGAGGTAAGGCTCCCAGTGTTTCCTGATCAACAGGTCTAAGTTGGATTCAGGTGGTCAGCCCGATGCCAAAACAAGCATGAGATTGTAATATTCTGAAACATTAAATAACATTGCAATTTCAAATGCAGAATGAATATTGAAAATCCTTTTATTTTCAGTAATAAGTTAATTGTGTTAATCTTTGATTTTTGTATAAATGTAGAATTTCAAATTTACAGCTTAAAGATACATTAATATGGTGCAATTTTAATGTGCTTTAATTCGTTTTAAGGACCTCCTTTGAATATTCAGTATTTACTAAAACATTTTACAAGTAGCATTTAGAGAATTATTTTTTTCCAAGTGACAATATCTGAATTTGTTAATAATATATTACCAATCTATGTTTATAATAAAAATAAACACAGATAAGTAAACTAATTAAAAAATACTTAATATTTTTTTAATACGTGAAAATATTAATACAGTGTAAGAAAACATTATATTAAGTATTTCAATGATTAGTATGTTCAACTCAATTAATCAATCCGGATACATTAATGTCTGGCAAGTGTAGAGGCTGAACTCTACTATCTTTCTTTCTTGTTAGTAAGACGACATTACTGCATTTTGTTATTCTGTAATTAATTTCATTCTTAACCTGTATTAGGTAAAATATCTCATCAATAATTTTGTATATTTTTGTCTTCTTTCTTTGCCTGTAGAGATAAATTGAGCTACCATACAGGTACCTCCTCCCTGTCTATTTTTAGACCACATAGACAGGGATGGATCTAAAAATTATTGCCCCCCCCCCCCCCCGCGAAAACCCCTCATGGCCCTTACTGAGCTATTTCGAGCCGCATCCAGGCCACAGTGTGGGCCCCCCCCCCCCTTTTCAACAGGCCCTCCCCGCACTGCAGGGATTGGCAGTACCTAGATCTGACCCTGCACATACATTAGTCTCTGAATGTTATGTATTTTAGGTTTTGAAGACAATTATGATAAAAGAATTATTTATAAAAAATAAAAATGTTTTCTTCATTAAGTTGTACACAATAGTTTAAAATAGTTTTTGGTAGCAATTCATTTTGATTGAAGGCTTTAAATTCATTTACAGCTTAAACTTGAGCACTAACTGTGTCAGACTAGGCCTTCAATCTCAATTTTGTCTCTTTCTGCTAATGATCACAGAAGGATCATGGACACAGCTACCCTACAATTTGAACAAAATAGGGGCTTAATGTTTTAATAAAATGGAGCGTTAAACAAAGAACTTTCTTAGTCATTAGTTACTTCTAGATAAAATTGATTTATCCTTTGACAAATGGATTCAGGTGTCAGTGGATGTGTTAAGAGAGGAATGTTATTTTCTTATCCTGTAGCACATTTTACAAAATAAAATGATTTAAAAGCATAGAATTTTAAGGAAATACCTTGATTTGAAATGAGGTTTAAATCAATCAGCTTCCTCTGTGTTCCTGGAAGGGCACAAGGCTTCAATTCAGTAATTCGCCGATTTAAATTACCTGGACTTGATCCAGTTCCTCGACGCAAACCTATAGAAGAAAAAAAATATTAATATTTTCCTTATGATACAATTTTAAAGGAAAGTTACATTCTAATCAGATTTTCTATTGATGTGTAGCTTTATTATAAATAAATTTATGAATACAATGTATTACCTCCAACATTAGGTAATTGAGGTAGTGTAGGGAACCCTTTAGCATGAAGGCGATTTTTGAGCCTATTACGAGCATTTCTTTCTTGGAGTAAATCACTTCCAGAAGATGACACTGCATTGGAAGCAGTCAGAGCTACTGAGATTTCAGGTACCTAAAACAAGAAAGAGTACAAAGGAAAAATCATTAGAAAATGTAATAAAACAGTATCAAATAGAATAGATTTTGGGTCATATTACTAAAGAATCATTGAAATTTTCCAGTTCTAAAGACAGTTGTTTAGTTATTCATTTGCTTTTTTGATTTGAGAAAAGTAAAAAAAAAGAAAAGAAGAAAAACAGGATAAATAGGACTTACTTCAAGCTCTTCTGGTTCTGGGAGTTCCCATTCACTTTCTTCTAAAATATCTGAACAGCCATTTGTTGTAGAAACATTGTTATCACTGATGGGATCATCAATACCTAAATGATCTGATGACAAAATATCTCCACCAATATTTATCTCAACCCCTGGGGAATCGTCTTGATGATGTGGTGATGATGGATCCTAAGGACAAAGAAAAAAAATAATCACATTAATTACATATGATGTGAGATATACATTAAAAAGACGAATCAATACATAAATGTTAAAGCACCAATCCTAAGTTAAAATTTAAGATAGATGATGCACTGCTACACATACATAAAACTTGTTATGGATTATAATTGTTTTATTATTACTTTTTTAAAATTAATATTTAATTGTTCTTACTTCAGATTTTACACTTGGACTAGAGAGGCTGGCTGTCTTCCCTCCCGAGCATTCTTCTGATTTGGGACTTCCGTCACTGCCAGGGTTTTTATCTCGGTCGCCACTTCCTTCTCTTCCATCATTACCAGCATGATCATTGCCCTTATGTTTTTTATTTGCGTAGAATTCTGGTCCATGCACTGTTTTAACATGCTTGCGAAGGGAACTTGGATCAGTGTATCTCTTTGTACAACCTGGTGCTTTACAGATATAAGGCTTCTACAGGAAACCAGAAAAGAAAAAAAATATCGTATGTTAATAAAATTGCTTAATTATTTCCTTCTAACTATTGAAATCTTTAAAGCTAAGTCAATTAAATATATTCTACAAAATTACAATTAAATACACTCTAATATTGCTTGTTACTTTAAAAAAAAAAAAAACCACCCACAGAATTGTTTGATAAGGATTCAGAGGTTCCACAGGTCTTGTTAAATTTGGAATTGTTGCTGTGTCAAGTGTGATACAAAAGTACCTTAAAGATGTAATCTACATTATAATCTAGGATACTTCCATGACAGATTTGTATCTCCTGCATTTCTGATTTGTTCTTGTTTCATTTAGTTCAGTAAACCTTAATCATAACCATGTAATATATGTTTGGATTCATAGGCCCAGTTCATTGACATAATTTTGTCTGCCCTTATTATGAAGTCAGGAAAAGACTGAGTTTAGAAAACGTAAATAACATCCACAATTAAGATCTTTATCGCAAATGCTTGATTTTGGAAGGAGTCTCGCTTTCTACTACAAAATTAGGAAAGGGTGGGGGAGTTGGTAAAAAAAATTCTTGACCCATATAGTCAACATCTAGGGTTGGACAAAATTCCAATTGAGACCTTGTGTTATCTCTTGGAAACTTACTAAACTGTGCATAAGAGTATACAGGTGCCCCCCCCCCCCTTCTGAAATCTCAAAATGTATAGAATAGGTTGTTGTTGGATGGGTTGTGCAGTGTTTCCCAACCTTTTTTGTGCTATGCCCCACCTAAAGTATCCAAAGTATGCTATGCCCCACCAAAAAAAAAAAAAAAAAAAACGACTTTTTAACTTTTCCAAACAAAAACAAAAAAAAACCGACTTCTCAACTTTTCCAACCAAAAAAAAAAAAAAGAATTTCCCATTTTCCAATTGCCCCCCCCTTAACAATCAAATTGCCCCCCTGTGGAGCTTGCGCCCCACGTTGGGAAACAGGGGATTATAGGGTTTTGTCCCCGCCCCCCACCGAAATGTTGAAAAACATCTGTTTTTTTTTATTAATCTACTGCTAGAGGTCTGCTCCCTAACTTGGCCCACCCTTAAATACAATCGTGTATACTCCCCTGAAAGTGTGTAATAACCATTCTGCAAAGGACCACTCATTAAAATGTCTTAAATCTGTTATAAATATTAAGTGTTTTGTTTGTTTGTATTTTTCCTGAAGGGAAATGTGGCTATATTAATATATAATTATAATTGAAGATAAGTCAAACTGGTGAATAAATCCTACCTCATTTGAATGAGTTCTATTCTGATGTTTGGCTCGATCTGAGGCGTTACTGAACGCCTTTGTGCATCCAGGAAATTCACACATGTATGGTTTCTCTCCAGTATGAGAGCGTAAATGTGTTTTCAGATTCTCCAATCTAGAATAAGCTTTTGAACATCCTTCAAACTGAAATGAAACAAAATAAAATCCACATTAGATTATAATACATTCATATACATATATATAGTAATAAACCGAAAGATATTTAATGATCATAATAAACATGATGGTGCTTTTTGTTTATTATGAATTATTAATTGAGCTTTCTACATTTCATATAAAATAATAAAAGAACTTATCACTGTCTTGCCAACATTTTAAAATCAGATTTAAAAAAGTTATTTAACATATTATTATTTTTTTTTAATTTAACAGTATACACAAATGTTACCTCCCATTTTAGGGAAGAATTTTAAATAATGACTTTCAAATAATAATACATTTTATTTGAAGGAGACCTGTAAGATCAGCAGTGAGGACTTTGATTGAATATTTATTTAGATAAGCGGTGTGGGGCATGATATCTAAAGAAGCACTTAGTAATTTATTCAATAAATGACCTCTTCCATAAAAGATTTTATAGTAAATTAATTGTTATTTAATAAAATTGAAAAATTAATAAAACTAAGCTCTTATCATCGCACTGCATCAATAATTATAACATTGCAAACACTTCGGTTTTAAAATGATAATGCTTGCTTTAATTGCTTTTCAAAAGTTATTACAAAGAATATTATTATCTTTTTTTATTTACTTATTTTATTCCATATATAAAATGATGTAATTATATTTTTCAGTATTTTTTTTTTTTCCCATTCCTTTAGATCAGTGGTTCCCAACGTCTTTTTGATTCGCGAGCCCCTACTGACGTTCACCTAAAGGTGTATAATAGATTATATGTAACTTTTTGAGAACTACTGGTTAACATGAACCTACTAATAAAAATCATTGTAGGATACTTGAAAAGTAATGTATACCATGGTGAATAGTGAAAGGAAGTTGTTAAATATATCTAGTAATGTTTTAATTTTATTTTTCCTTTGAAGGCAACATTTAAACGCGCAACTTCCCCTTGTGTTTTGTTATTTTTCCATTAGTAACTGCAAGAAGTTAGCTAATGACCTATTAAAAACGAAAAGCAATATTCACTGGAGCAATAATTTAATTCCTTCTCCGCCTTCAGGAAAAAAAAAATAAGGAACGAAAGTTGCGCGCGCAATGAGAGATAGAGAGAGACATCCTGATTTTCGTTCACCCTACAACGTGGATCATCCCAAGGTCGGCGGAGGGCCTGTTTACCGCCCGCGGGGCTCCAATCAGCAACAACTTGAACATACTGTATCATTATCCCTTCATAAGTCATCCCTCCCGTGCTGGAGGTAGAGGAAGGGTAATTTTCGATTAATTTATTAGACTACGGGTCATCGAAATAGGTTATTCCCGTGTGCATAGATAAAAATGAAACGTATCTGAATATGCTACAGTATTTGCCTGCAACTCTACGGCCCGTGGGTTGGAAGAAGAATTTTCATTTGTACGCCACCTTGTGGTTAAAACATGTTATTAACGTCAATCATAAACTGCGAGTCACAGATCAAGATGTAAAAAGAATTAGCTATTTTCAGTTGTATGACTGAAATTAACACATCGTCGTGCTGGATGCCATAAACACAGTGATCATCAGCACTTAGATTACAGCCCTGACTGCTTTGGTCGAAGCAATGGTGGTCACGAATAGACAGAAAGCATTGTAAATTACTGAATAATAAATAGTTTTCTTAAAAATAGTAATAAAACCTACGATTAACTTAGAATAATAGCTTTATTAAGATAGCTTTTAGTTCAAGGAATGCCAAACGGCAACTTCCTTTTTCAGCTATCAGTAAACAAAAGGAGTTTGTTGTTTTTAAAACTGACAAACAAAATATCCAAAGTTTTAGTTTTCATGCCTATTTATGTACTGAATTTACAACAATAGTAGGAATAGATTCAAAAGCATTAGTATATGATTCGATATCGTTCAGATCTGATTAATCAGGGAGTAACTTTGAAGGAAGGGATTTAAAAATAGTCATAGTTTAGTTAAGAATAGTTGTAGTTCTTAAAAAATTTGCTAAGGGATTACCATACATATTTTTATTTCAAAAAGTTTTCAGCCCGTATGAAATATAGCGTTATAGAATCATGAGAAAGATGTAGTTAATAAATCTTGGGATATTATTGGCTTATTTCATATAATTGAAATTATTGTTCTGAATCGAGACGTTGAACTGAGAAAGAATGAAACAGATATCGTTCATGAACACATGCTATTATGTATTAATACCATTCAAAATTGTATTTGATTGTTAAGTGAAAGAGAAGATCAAGCTGTTTCGGTTCTCTCAGTCTACAGTCAGTCTCTGTGGACTATGCATTCAGTGGCGAACAACGACTTTGGCGATTGCTTTGTTTCTATTAGGTCGTTGTAACAATGAATAGTGCTGATTAAAATTAATTGTTACTAGTATTGTAACTGACGGAAATAGCTTCAATGTCATTGCAACCACCTAATACTGGTCCACAGAAATCTGATACGGACAGTATAGTTGAAAATAATTAGAAATAAGAACATACATAATTGGTAACCGATTCGGTAATCCAAGTCAGCATGATCAGTTACTTAGTTGCGCGTTAGGACATTTTCGTAATTTACAGAGAGAGAAAAGAAAAAAAATCTTCAATTTAAGTACGGTAAATAAATAAATCAATTACCGAACTTCTTGCTTTAAAGACAAGCCTAAAAAAACATTAGAAACGTTTATTTTGTAAAACAGAAACCATATGAATTTTTGAATAAGTTTAAAATATTTTCTTAATTTACGAATTTTCATCTAAAGAAAAAAATGAAAATTGGCTTAGGAATATTATCCAACCTGTTTACGATAATTTATTCATCGCTATTTACGATTCAGGAAATTTGTTTCTTTAAAAACCTCATAAGCCAGTGTTTACTAAGGTTATTTCTTTCATTAATAAAAATAATATTTTATTAATGTATTTAAGTATGGGAAAAGAAAAACTTCAACAAAGTTAATCTTCGATAATTTCTTGAATAAGATATGCAAAATTAAATTAGCTACTTCGGATGACGATTCGAGTTCCCATTTTGAGTTTGGTGCTCCGAGTTCATTAGAAGTAGTATGTTGGGCTGTGGGTGTAGTGAGGTTATGTGTAGAGGGTGGCTCAGGGCAGGTGTTAGCTTAAATTGATTCCCTGTACTAGGGGAGGTCTACCGACATTAAAGCCCACCAGGAACATAATTCAGGCCTGGCTGCTGCATGATTATGGCTTGGCTCTTATGGTTCTTCTGACCGCAATCACAAAGGTCATACAATGAAGGTTGGCATAAATACCAATCACTGTCTCAATCGCACTCCATTGTGCAGAATACTTCATTTTTCTTTTTTTAAAAAAAGCCTTTTTGCCTGCGAGAAGATCTCTTTTAACGTAATATGTTTATTTCAAGTGGAAGAAGTAAGAAGAAGTATCTTCATTTCGAATTAAATCACTCCCGAATGATTTCTACCACAACTTTAGAATGATATTCATTTTCCTTTACAAAGAGAGACATAATTTAGGTTTAAAATATCTGGATTATATTTAACGCTATTAGCATTTCCTTATTATTGTAATAAACAAAACTAAGGATTCATTTACAAATGTAATTTTATCTTATTCAAAATAGAAGCAAAGGCGAAATCTCTTACTCCCAATAATGACAGAATACACTTTTTAAGGTTTTTATTCGGAAAACTGAATTATTACTATTATTTATTTATTATTATTTTGGTAACATAATTATTATTTTTAAAATATCTTTAAGAACTGAAAATAGAGTCGAGTGAAAAGGAACTTTAACTGCTCTTTCTCCTTGCTGATTTTACAAGAAATTTAGCTTATTAAGATTACATCCGGGTTTATAAGAACAGCATCTTCCGTTTCCGGCAGGGAAGCTGTCAATCAAGTAGTTCGGTGCATCCCCTCACGGGAACGTCTTCGCTATTTCATTGGTGGAAACAACTCATTATACGGCCACATGTTTTGAATAAAGCTGTAAGATGTCATGAGTGACAACTTCATTCAATGCTTTTCTCCGCCCCTTTTCTCTGACGAATCCACTGGCTGCGGGTTTTCAAACGGCTTCTTATAGCTCTGGGCAGGGGAATTTCGGATAGGCAATGAGGTGTAGATGGGTTGGCCAAGCAGCCATATCTGATCTAGAAAGCCCATACTATGCAGCGTCGAAATCTGTTTCCGGTTTGAAAATATTCCTTTAACTATTTCATGGGCTAATTTATCTTATAAAATTGCCCATGAAATAGATAAATGTCAGTGGCCTATTTAGGAAAGGGCTTGATCCTCATGAATTTTATTCGTTATTATAATATTTTAATTGTATATAATTCTCTGATGCCCTAACTTAGCTTATATCCTCCAAACAACATCATTGTAAAGTCATTGGATAATGTGACTAAATTAGGGTTGTCTAATTTTGAAGAGGAATAATTGTTTATTCCTAAAACTTATTTTAATTTCTGCAAATAGTAGCAATAATACAAGTAGTACTACTATTAATAACATGCAACTATATATACATACTTTGTAGTTGTATATACTAACTAAAACAAGGATTTTCTTTTGTTGTTTATAAGCGTACATCATAAACGTAGAAGGTTGAAACTAAATAGGCTTTAACAACTCCTTCCCGAGATCTAAAATCAGAAAGGCAATTTCCTCTTTGTTCAGGTGCTGTTTCTCATTTTCTTTTCTTATATTCCTTAAAAAAATAGGCTTTACTTTTCAAAATTTTCCAGAATAAAAAAATATTTGTAAGTATTAATTAAAATCAATTATAACAATTAAAATAAAATTGTTTATTGCAATATATATGAAAATGAAGTGTGCAATTTGAAGCATTCGTTATAACAGAAATATCCACAAGTGCATGAAAAAAATGCGTAGTTATTGTAATTTTATTTAGTTTTTTAACTAACAGCGCTTTAGAGAGTCGTAGCTCAGAAATGGCGATCTTATTACTTAAAAGAAAAGGGGGAGCGAGAGGGAGACGAAGAGGGCAGTTTACAAACCAAAAATGGGAGAAACGAAGGGAAAAACTTTAAGAGCAGACTGGAAAAGGACTTTTTTTTTTAAATAATAATAACAAAGAGAGAGAGAGAGAAGAAAGAAGAATTTCATGTTTTAAACCGCAAGATTAGCTGAAGGAAGATTTTGAAGAAGTTGTTGCTGCCAGTGGGACGCAGCATTCCTCCTCCTCTTAGTGATTTAAGTTGCTTGGCCTGGCAGACGCCAAGATGGATGGTCGTTTCCATCACGAGGGTGCAAAGGTAATTCAGTAGTTCAGGCACCAAAGAAATAATTACTCTACTTGGGGAGGTCCTTATTCTGTTAACAGCTCAGCTTTTCACTTATTTTTCGGCTAAAATCTCAATTCCAAATTCACTTCTTTTGTTGTTTAAAAAAAAATCAAAAACAACTATTTTGAAATAAATAGAGAATTATAATTTATAAAACTAATATAATTAAAAGATAATACCTCATCATTTTGTAAAAAGTTTTTTTTTTTTTTTGTTTAAAGATTAAAAACTACAATTTTAACACGGAGACAAGCCGTTGCTTATTTAAAACTGCAGCTACAACTAACAAGTGTTTGTAAGTATTTGCGCAAAATCAAGCCGATCAATCACGCCTAGACTGCAATGCCACATTTGATGGCTGAAGGTCGCGAACTCTTTATTTAAAATTTAGGAATAATAATAATAATAATAATAATAATAATAATAATAATAAAGACTGAAAATGTAGTTCTGTAAATAACAAAGAAATCATTTACAGAGTTTCGCTATAAATACTGCAGAGAAGATTGGCATGAACAACCAATTATCCAATTCTATATGTGCCGCGAAAAATAGTAAGTAAATAGAGTAATTTTAGATACAGAATGCAATAAAATCAAATCTCTTAAAATACAGCAAGTTATGTAGTACCTTTTCAATAAATTTATTATATAACTTGGAAGAATTTTAAAAAATAATATAGTATTTTACCGGTTTGTAACTAATAACATAATTCTGGATATCTTCACTTATTTCAAATGAACTAATGAGATTTGCCTTAATTTTGTATCTGAATAAAAAATGAATTAGTTCGAAGGTGCTTGCTTTTTTTTTTTTTTTTTACTGAAACTGAAAAAAAATATTACTGACAATTTTTTTATTACTGAAAAATGTTTACCGAAAAAAAATATTTTTTCTCTGATAATACTAAAGTTTAAGAGAAGTGTCTGCAAATTCCTTGAGAAACACCCAGGAAGGTCAACGGTGAAATTAATAATTCTGGCCCCCTCCCGTAAATGTTCTTTAAAAATATATATATATCTTTCTTGATAGGTGAAAAATTTTCAATCCTTAATGGGTCCCCCGAAAACATGTCCTCACTTCATTCCACCCTGCGGGGGTTCCTTGGGTATGGAGATTTCATTTCTAAGAAAAGATCAACAACAAAAGACTTTTTTTTTTTTTTTTTTTTTTTTTTTAATTTTCTTATTATTTTCAATAGCAAATAAAGAATCAAAATTAAATTCTCTGAATCCTTTTATAGATTATCATTATCTGTTTTCGTTAATAATTGTAAATAAAACATATTCCTTGGAAGAAAATAAACTTGATCTAGAAAACTCTTGTAAATTTCATATTATTTTTTAATTTAATGAAAAATATATAATAAATGCTATAAAAGTAATTTGAATAAAATTAGAAAATAGCACTGTTAGGTGACTTTGATGTTTGTTTCTCTTCTTTGGTCGTGTCTTATAAGAATCAATCAGTCTAAATTATATACAACTAAAGCATAATGTAGACTGATCGTCTCGTTTGATGTATGAGCAGCTGTTTATTCGGCAAAGTAGTCTACAATATCTACCACTTGAAAAACGACAAAAGGCATGTTTCAACTTCAGTATTGGTGTTCCTTTGAAAATTACGGTGAGAAATGTAAACTAAGCTTTTGGTCAGAGGTCGACCGTGCTAATGTCATTGGTCATGGTGCTGCATGAAAATACTGTCTATGTTGGCCAGAATTCAAAGGAACATAGGAGAAGCCCTTCGCAGGCTGTCCCTACCTTCGGAAAGTCAAGAGGAGTGGATATCTTATCTAAGATTTAAACTGTTGCGATTGAGAATTGGGGGCTAGGCCGCATTCTCATCCACAGGTCCTCATCGCAGATCTGTTCATTAGGGACGTTATTGTAGAGTACACTTAATAAAAACCAATTCTAATCATTTTCTCTGTGACTCGATTTAGTCGCTTGGTGGTTCGCCTGGGGATAATCGTTGCATTAATTTGTAAGGCAAACAAGCGGGGACGCCATGACAGGCCGTGATTTGGTGAATGCCGTTCGGCCTGGTTGGGCCTTTCAGATCTAATCTGCGGAGGAATGCCAATATTTCAGGAGCATTCAGCGGCAAAGAATAATGGAACAGCAATCCTCCCCCCGATCCACAATGCACTGGGCCTGACCTTGTTCCCGACTCATCTGTTCTCCCTATAACAAACAATGAGGGTCACGTGTTAGAAGGGTAAGGTTAGACGCAGACCCACCGCCATTTCCGTTCTTCCACAAGTACAATTCGGCTCCGACTGATTGGAGGTAACAGTAATTGAATTTTCATTGAGCCAATCTGAAGCTTAATCTTTACTAAGTTCAAGACAGAAAATTAATACCATTAGCTGTTGAGAGAGCAATGAAATTGGATGGCTTCTGCTGAAAGATTTTAATGAGTTTAATTAAATAATTTACCCAATCTCTATTGCAAAGCTTTCATTTAAAAGTTTATACTTCCATTAGGCAGACTGCAGAATTTATTTATTCACAAAAATCTTTAATTCGATATTTTGACCAAAAAAAAAAAAAAAATGATCATGAAAAAAAAAAAAAAATTAAACTAAGAATACGTTCAGATATCAATCACTTAGTGGGGGATATTGCGATGGGTGGGAAAGATTTGAAGAGTTGGAGACCAAATTTATCGTGGACCATAAATACACATCCTACTAAAATATATGGAAATCTGTCCAGCCATTTTCACGTGATACTCGTACAAAAAAAAAAAAAAAAAAAAGACAAAGAAGCAAAAAAATGTTTATATGGTCTAGTAAAAGTTCTCAGCGCAGTCAAATTAATCATTGAAAAACAGAAGACAATGAAATTAAAGCAAAAACATAAAAAAATAATACGCGTTTTAAAAGGGGATATTTTCTACTCACTGAATAACTTAATACCTGCTCTTTTCTTATTCGTAGACAATCACTATCAAGGAGAATGAAAAGTGGAAACAAAAATAGCAACAACAACAACAAAAAATTCAAGCTTCGAGTTTTAAGTAAACAGGTGTTTTGATATTTAACAATCAAAATTTGAGCGGCCAATCGAGATTATTCTCTGCTGTTCTAAATAAGTTATGTCATCTAATAACAACAACAAAATTAATTGATCTTGAAAAATTTAGGTGAGCTGCCTTTTTTTTTTTTTTAATTCTCTGCGTTTATATAACTGTAGAATTATTTTTATGTAATGAATAAAAATATCGACCATGCACACAAAATGAAAGGCCTATAAGAAATTTCATAAGTAAATCAGCACTCTTGGAAAATAGAATTTCCAGAAGAGATACGATACTTACAGTACTGATAACTTTGTATAAGTAGACGTTTGAATTAGTAATGCTAAAACTCTTTCTTATTCCAACAGTTATAAATAATTCGTCTGCTTATGGTTTTCATTTTTATGAAATATTTAATTGTTATTATAATTATTAATTCCTAAAAAAAACCTTCACTAATGATTAATGAATCACTATAATTCATGAAAAGAAAATCTACATTTCATAAAAAGAAAGAAAAAGTTTTTTATTATGGTTAGACTATTCTTTTTTTTTTCTTTTTGATTAAATGGAAGATTAACATTCTGTGCCCTGCGCCATCTAGTGTCATCATCAGCAATGAATCAATCAAACAACTCATACAAAATTCTCCAAATGTGACTTCTTTCTTAAATCTAATCATAAATTCTTGCAAAATGCCGTAATAATAAAGAAGAATAAAAAACATACTGTCTTCTTTCAGAGATAATACTTTTTTTTATTTTTAATATATATGTTTTAGATTTGCTGTGATATGGTTTTGGTAATAAAGAACCATTTTGGGAAGCCCTTATTTCGTTCTCTTCTGCTATTCAGTTTCGTGATTGTCAGATCAGACCGTATAAGTTCATTAAGATATTCGATCTGTTGGCGACTGTATCTGGAAGGGAATCGTATGTCTGTCCCTATCAATGACGTTCGGTTCTTTGTATTCAGGAGGAAATCAAAGTCAAACACTTACCGTGCATTTATGCGGTTTTTCGCCCGTATGTCTTCTCATATGAACTACCAGCATATACTGGGCCTTGAAGGGCTTCTCTTCACGGGAACACTCTTTCCAGCGACAAATGAATGATTTCTTATTGGCGTGGATGTGATCGTTATTGATATGCTGAAAAGAAATCAGGAAAAAAGTTAGAAAAAAAAAAAAAATCCGTGAAATTTAAATAGAATTAAGTAATGTGCGATCTCTCATATTTTCTGCTTAGAATAATAGATTCGTGAAATTTTTAAATTATTGTGGGTCAGAATGATAACTAGCCAGAATTTTCACTATCCTGATAAATGGTTTCGTATTAGATGTCAGTACAATTTATGTCAATAGTTGTATTTGTCTCCATGGTTAAAAGGACTTAAAGGGTGATCAAATTAAAGTAGCCTGTCCTATTCAGTGATTTTGTGTTTCTTGTTTTTTTGGAAAAACTGTACTATGTCTATACTAATTGTGTCGTGAGTTTTTGATATTTATTAACATCAAGAAAGATCTCTACAAAATAACAGTCTTCATTTACATTAACATTTCTTATTAAAAAAACAACAACCCACCAGTTTGTTATTTTGTTAAGATTGATCATCTATTAAAAGTCCTCTATTAAAAGTTTTCTTTTCGAAATTGCCTCGGACTGAGCACTGCATGCTCATGAACTGAAAAATGAAATACTTTCACCTTCAAATAACTCTTTGCCATCTTTCGCCTTAAGAACCGTTTGAAACTAAAACAATAAAACATGTCTGCTGAGATATTTTAGTTTTTTTCCTCAATTAAGATAAACAATTACACTTTCATCGGTCTAAATAGGACTGTTGATTGCGTATATCTCTATGATTTTAAGGCATTGTTTACGTGTCTTTGATTATGTTCCCTTCAACAATGTAAGGCTTGTTATACACGCAAAGGAGCGAATTAATGAATTACGATTGGTTCATTCAAACCAATTAATATCCAATCATCTGACGGGTGTTTGGCTTCTACAGTCTTATAAATTTCAAGGATCATTATTTTAATTAAGCATCGAAAGACCAACTGAACCCAGCAGCCTAATTAGAGGCGCTTTCAGACAGTTTTTGTACACGATTTTCTTAAGATATGAAGGAAAATATATGGTCTATAATTTCGATAAATAAGGGTTGTGGCAACTAATTGGGAGACTGTGAAATGTCTGATGCCGATTGAGTATGGTCAGTGAGCTAATCAGGGGAAGGTGGGCCACAGCTCCTTCGAGAAAATTCCTCCACTTCTTCGTTTCCAACTAAAGGAAAATGAATGGGAATGTGTCACCCATAAACTTTATTTTACTTTACTTCCATAAGACAGTAAAAAAAAAAAAGAGGGAGAAGCGTCTGGATTCGAAAAGGAAGAAGGAAAAAAAAGGGCTTGTTAAGTTAAGCGTAACTTAGGAGCATGTTAGCAGTTCATGGTAATTACAGCATCTACCTGAGAATCGTATAAATTCACGAGGAAATAGAAAAAAAAGAAGGCAGCTGCATTACATGTTGATTTTCCTGTCTCTTTTAGAGTTGATTTTGCCGACACTCGTCATTGGAATTCTTTTGAGAGATAGAGAAGACGAGATGGAAATAAAAGTCGTAATGAATTCTTCCAACATAAAAAGAAAGATACCTTTTATAGAATAATAAGATCGCATCTGATGAAATCAATTTGCATTTCATTACAATCAGGCGGTCTTCTACTAAAATTTAATTGGTATTGAATACTGGAAAACTGAAAGAAAACTAGCAATTCTTCAATAATTCCTACATACATTGAATAAACTCTCTTTACAGCAGATTGAAATCAAAGTTTAGAAACGGCATTAGTAATGAAAAACCTCCATCGAAATAAATAAATAAATCCAATTCAACTGCAAATTCTAAATTTATTCTGAATTTTTAAATTTAAATTTAACATAAGTTTTCTATTTTATATGAACAGCTGATACATGTGCTTGTTAATTTTCAATTCAATTTCAAACAATATTTAAGTTATACTTAAGTGTTCAGAGCGAATATAGGAGTTTATTTCGACGGGGGGGGGGGGGGGGAGTACTGTGCA
>JAFIDM010012231.1:149259896-149289336 GCA_023159025.1 Thereuonema tuberculata
AAAAAAAAAAAAATGGAAAGAAAACAGGACTAATCTATACATTTTGAGATTTGGGGAGGGGAGAGTAGTGTTTAATTAGTTGGTTCATATTTCCCATCATAATTCTTTATGCTATACTGAAATGATTTATTTTAATATCTTCGAATGACACAGAGAACGAATAGATTTCCCTTCCATTTTTTTTTTTTTTTTTTTTTGTGTATACTAATTACGAAATTCTAAAATTTAATTAAAAACGTTAGGTCCACAAGATTAGAATAGAAAACAATGAGTAGACGCTACTTACGATCCCAATTCACTGAAGAAATTAAATTGCTTTCTTAAATTAGCTACGTATCTAAAATATTCTTGTACAGCAATATAGAAAAGGCTCAAATGGTTCAATCCTTGCTCGAACACATGCTGCTAAGTCCCTGAATCATTTACGAGTTACAGTCAGGAATTTCCCGAATGGAATTTCCTTTAATGATGTCCTAAGTTCACCAGCTTTCTATTTTTTTTCTCCTTGAAATAAAAAGCATTGCGAACAAGAAATTGGTTAAATCACATCATTATCTGTAAAGCACTTAGGTTCTACGCTTACAATTGATCCATTACTTACTTTGTTTTTAGTCTTATTCGGTTTTTTTTTTTAGTAGTACGTTTCATTTCTGCTTAAAAATCCAATTTGTGTACAATAAATGATAGTTAAAATGATAATTTCTATTTGTAATCAATATTAATATCTTTTTTCTTTGTAATGCAGTTTTGATAAAGATAATAACAGGCTATTAATAACTGTAAGACTAATGAATAAAAAATTGCAGATTTTCAGTTATGTCTAATTTCTTTTACAAAAGAAATAATAAGCAAGAATTATGTATAATCCAAGTTGTAAACGATACTGATAGGTTTCAGATGAGAAAAAAAAAATAATAGAATAACAGTTTCAGTATAATAATAACATTTACAATTATAAACCGACAAATGTTATAGATTTAGTAACATTTGTCAGTTTTGTAGTGGATTGTAGGAAGTTGTTTTAAGCTGTTCGGTATAATAAAATAATAAAATCTATAACAAATGATATGATAAAAATGATATAACAAAACCTAAACAGGCTGTTTATTATAGTTGTAATTACTTAGTTTATTCTAGTAATTTTCTTTGATTCTGGTCTTTGATTAATGCAAGGTTTATATGAAAGATCTATTGAATCTCGTAATGTTCAAATAAATACTTTAAAATGGAAATAAGAATGTTAAAATATTACATCTAGTAGTTTATTTTTATTTAATGAAACTTTTTAATTGTGTTTGAAAATTATTCCAATTCTGCTAAACGACATTAGAAAGAGAGTCATGTTCAATTAAAATTAAGAAATGGAATGTTTTTACTTCCTTCTTTATCTTTGCCATTCATTTCGTTGAAATTCAGTGTGGAATCTCTTCTTACCTTTACAAGCTCGTCCTGAGTGTTAAATTCCTTGGAACAGTCTTTCCAATGACAGTTGGTTTCAATGAAATCTCCTGGTTCGTCTCTCATGGGATCCAGATCCTTGTCGTCAGTCGACGCTGTTCCAGAGCCAGAAGTGGTCGCTGGTTCCTTCTTGATCCTCGTTCTTTTTGAATCAGCTGGATCCACTGTGCTGCTCACTATGTTGGAAGCCGGGTCTTTGGCAATGGATGGCTCCATCTAAAAGAAATCACGAGATGTTATAGTTTTAGAATCCGATAAATTAATAAAACGAACATTTTATCTTTTAAAATTATTCAATCTACAAGTAACTTCCAATTTGCAAAACCACAGACTCCTTTAAAAATCAGTGTAGATTTTATTTGAAAAAAAAAAAATAAAATCGCTTGGGCATTACCGTGCTGAAACTATTAGAGCTATTAAGTAGCTGTACTTGTTGTGCAATCGTAGCCAATATCGGCCTTCTTCTGAAAATTGTTTCTTGTCGTTACTATTACAGAACTTCTGCTTTTTAGCGCATTTATAAGATTTCCTATAATTTCGAATCTACAAATGGGTTGTTAAGAGCTGAACATATAGTTCTGATAAGGAACAGAAATAACGTAATCTATTGTGCTTTACTTTACAAGCAAAGAGCTTAATTTAGAGGACTCTGTTAATATACATTTCTACCCATTAGCTTTGATTTGTTCATTTGCACTGAAAACTTTGTATGTCTTTTGTATTTTTATGTAGGATATAGTTTATTATAATCATTAGTGAACATCTCCCTGATCAATAAAATTTATTTATTCTATTTGATATTTTTTATCTCATTCGTATAATGGCTAACATTACGTTATTTAAAAATTCGTTCAAGTTATAGCAGGAATAATATTTAATTTGAATTTACTGATTTTTGAACTTTAGAATGATATCATTTTTGAAGATTACATAATCAGAGAGTTACAAATCGTTTCAGTGCAAATAAGATGATGATATTTGATGCATGGTCAAGTGCAATTAGAATATTACAATTAAAGAATATATATATTTTCCTATATATATTTAAAGGTCCAGATTCTTTTTGTTTTAAAGTATTCGCTTTTTTGAAAAGTATGTCTCTCCACCGATAATGTATTTCTGAGTTAACTGCAATTCATTTGTGTTGTATCAGTTATTTGCTTTTATTTATTTATCTATGAATTTATTGTGAGCTTCAATGCTATCTACTGTTTCTGCTGCAAAGGCTGAAGAAATTTTAAGCCCACAGTCACATATGCTTCTGGTATAGTTTTCAGAAAAAGACGAATGTCTTAATATCCAACCATTAACAACAAAACCCTGTACACACGAAATGAGACAATATTTCTTAGCACAAGTTGAAAGTGGCAACTTACTTAACACGAAGTTTGCAAAATGAAGTAACTAATCAAATTTCTATCAAAATTGGGTCTTTGGATAAGCATTGTAGCAATGAATATTTGGGTTTTGTGTTACGTTTTGTAATAGGAAAAAAAAAATAACATTGTGTATTTTGTTTTTGGTGTACTTCTTTTTCAATGAATATGTGACTTTTTTTTTTTTTATGTATCAAATTTGAATTAAGATGTATTCTTTTATGCATATAATTATGATAAAAATTTATTTTCTGTATGATTCTTTATTTCAAAAAACTAAACAATAAACAAACAAACAAAAGCGTTGAAACTTTTACTCACTTTCTGGCAAGTTCTGGTGCCCACCCCTGGTTCCATTTTGGATTGACCCAGAGGGTGTAAAAGTGTGGGCATCTGAGCCTGTGCCATGAGCAGAGATTGTTGGGGGGTGAGTCCAGGCGACTGATGAAGGAAACTCCCATGAGAAAGGAAGGGAGAACTGGGTAAACTACCCTGGCGCATCAGTTGCTGCAGTTGCTGAAGATGAGCAGGAGGTACAGGTGGATGCATCGTCAATGCTGGACTCAGTGTGCCTAAAGAAAAACAAAACAAAGGCTCTATTCAGTGACTGAAACACTTATTTCCAACACGAAATTTAAGATGGTAAAAATGGTACTTGTAATTGGATTACTTGCTGTGGGAGTTAACGTAGGATAGTTCAGCACCTTCCTATTAGAAATGACTGCCGATTCACAAAGTCAAAGAATAATAAACAGCTTTAATGTAAATTAAAAAGAAACCTCTAAAAAAAAAGTATCGAATGTATTAGATGTTATCTTAAGCTTTTCAGTTCTTAAAAATGGAAGTAAGCTTCAATAGAAAAAATCTGATAGATTAAAAACAGATTCTAGAAGCGTCTGAACGGATTTCTGGCTTTGACTATTAGGCATAAACTAAGACATAAGACCAGTCACAAATTAAGTCATTATTAAATAATGCCATCACAATACTGTATAGGCATCTAATAGGGATTTTATTTTAAATGTTTTCTGTATTACTGCGATAAATGGGAAATGGAATAAATGTTACTTAAAATAGAGAATAAACATTTTTATTATAATATCTTCAAAAGAACAGAACTGTATGTGAACGTTTATATTAAGACTTTAAAAAGAAATTAAATTAGAATTGAATAAAAATAGTTGATGATTAAATATTCCTTTAATCTTTTTGGTAAAGTTTGCTCTATTTTCCTTTTTATGACAGTTAGAAAGATCTAAATTAAAATAGTTAAATGTGCAAAAACTTAGACCTATCCTTTTTTTTGAAGTACAGCCTGCACACAAGCATAAAAACAAACATTAAAAACTTTAAAAACACAACAACGTCCAGAGCTTTCGCTTCCAGATATCCACCGAGGAAGCCTCGTCACATTGAGGCGAAAGCTCTGGACGTTCTTGTGTTTTTAAAGTTTTTAATGTTTGTTTTTATGCTTGTGTGCAGGCTGTACTTCAAACCATCATATGCAGCACACGTAAAAACTTAAGCTGCCTAAGTTACGCTTTAATTTTCGGGGTCATTATATTTGCAGCCTTTGATATTGTCAGTCTCGGAAAAGTTAAAATTTAGGATATCCTAAATCTGAAGAGGACTAAAAGCGAGAAACAGTTGCTTTAGGACGCTATCTGTAAAATAATAAATCATTATTTATAAAATAATAAATCATTATTTATAAATCATTTAATAATAAATCAACGGATATTTAAATTGACAATACCAGTAGTAGGAATTAATTTTTGTAAGGATGTAATTTTCTTTAGATTTGTTTTTCTTACCAGCTGAAAGATGTCCATAGGAACCACTTGCACTTGAACTCCTAGATCCATTCATGATGGAAACTAGCGAGTTAGGAGAGAAACGTATCATAGAATTAATATCGAAAGAGTCGGAGTAAGGCGAACTCGACAGAGCCCTTTTCCGACCTTGCCGTATACTAGGACGGGGGCTGGTTAGCCTCGAACCTGAAAACAAAAGGGAAAAATTCATATATTAAGCATCATGATAAATTTAATTTCAAATTATTTTTATTTAAACAAAACTGAGCAAATATTAAAATTTTACAAATAGATCAGGCTAAGTTTAAATATGATAAATTTAATACAAATAATATTAAAACTGTTCCTTCGTTTGTATCAAAAATAAATACAGAAAATAAAATTCTTAACGCTTGTCCATTTACAATATTAAGTTGTAATTATTTCTCAATAGTGAATGGCTAACATATAAATTTATTAAGATTTAAATTTAATTGCATCTCATATATTAATTGATAGACTAAAAGAATAAATGACGAAGAAATTTTATCATTCCAGAAATCATCCTTTGTATTTCATTTTATTTTAATTTAATTTGCCTTTATTTTCTCTATTCGATTGTGGGATTCAAGTATTAAGGAAGCATTAAAGGGGAGGGGGTTTCAATCTTTGCTTATTTTTGCTGAAAAGGGGGAGGGGGCGATCAGAGCAAAACTTTCGTAAGACAGACAAACATGCACGTGAGAGAGTGCGCTGTGCGAAAAAGAACTTTTTCATCAGTATTTCATTTTTATATTTAATTTGTTACATTTTAATTCGGGAGTGAATATCATGTAATTTTGACTGTTTTAATTTATTGTTCAGTGATATTTACTGTTAATGATTTGGTAAATCTTACATAAGCACAAGAGGGAGGTGGGAGGTCAGGCATTTGCTTATTTTTGCTTATAGGGGCGGTGTCTGAAATGAATAGAAATGTGCTGACGTAATACTTGAACGGCCCCATTTTGATTTTACCATATGAAAAAACATATTTGAAAGACGAAGTAAAACTAAGATAAATGAGTTTTTCATTTCTTTAAAAAAAACACTCTCTTCTTCATCTGTTTCCACCAGCAGTAGAATAGATGAGGGAGGAGTGAGTCCGGGGCAATCAATACCACGAAGAAAATTTTATATAAAACTTTGAAGACATCCTTTGAAAGTATTTTTTTCGATGAACTTTTCTTTTCTTTTTTTTTTTTTTTTTTTTTTAATTGGATGGTTTCAGCTCATTTGGTAAGAGTTATGATCACTGAGCCCAGGAGTCAAAAGTTATCCACTTGTACTGGAAAATTTGAAATAGAAAAAAAAAAAAAAAACTACGACAAAATGGATCAAAATGCTGAATCCAAGTTTTAATTCATTTTTCTTCTATCCAAACAGAGCATATAATCAGACTGGGAGAACTAGACTAGTGTTTCCGTCAATTTATCGGTTTATTCATAGAAAGAATTAACCATTTACTTAATTTTACTATTGCGTTTCAGAATGTAATCAAATGGAAAGGGAGATTTAAAATAAGATTTTAAATGCCGCTTGCTGTCTAACGTTACATTAACTTAAATGAGCTTCACAGTAGTTTGGAATCTATTATATCATTCTAATGACCACGGCTGAAATATGATGACAGAACAGCAGTAGGTCTATCACAGTGTTCCTGAATCAATAATAGTCAAAGATAATTGAAATGGCTGCCATTTGAAATACAGATGAAATAATAGTGAAGTTAAAGGAGATAGTGTTTGTGGAATCGAAAATAAAGACAGGTAAGTTGTTTGTTCATTTCTTTAATTAAAGGTCATCCACTCAAGTCCTTAGTTAATTAAAATATATATTTTGAGATCTAAGACATTAATTCTTTTTTCCTTCTGCAGATGAAAATGAGTAATGAAGAGGAAGAGAAGACAACCCAGGGCACGAATAAAGTGTATAATTTCAGTTCCACTTGCAATTCTTGGTTTCTACCCCCACTGTTTCCTTCCCTCCCCCCACTAGAATAGTGAAGTCGTAATTCTCTCAAGAAAACAAATGACTCGGAAACCGCGTCGGGTCTCCCTCAGCCATTCCTCTGCCGAA
Source organism: Thereuonema tuberculata (assembly GCA_023159025.1). Classification (NCBI taxonomy): domain Eukaryota; kingdom Metazoa; phylum Arthropoda; class Chilopoda; order Scutigeromorpha; family Scutigeridae; genus Thereuonema; species Thereuonema tuberculata. Next base: position 149,266,642 of record JAFIDM010012231.1, read on the forward strand.
AGAAAAGAAAAGAGGGAAGGAAAAAAAAAAGTGAAAGAAAGAAAAGAATTAGGAGCTGTTGACGAAGGAACGAAGGCGGGAGACGTCTTGGTTCGCCCTGGGCAGTAGCTGCTCGGCGCTCCGTCATAATTCTCTGCCGGCGGTGGAACGAAGCAACCCCGGGAGTACAGCCGATGAGATTTACGCAGCGAGGATTGCATGAAATATCTCATGTCGGCCCACAACTATATTTTGCGATGGCAATGTGTCATGGAAGGCAGTCCCAACCCTCCACTAGTGAATGAAGACGGCCCTTTCACTCTATATTCGGAGGAGGTTTTTTAAAACATGATAAGGAAGAGAAGGAAAAAAAAAAAAGAAAGAAGGAAAAAACGGTTCGAATCACAGTTATGTAAAACAGATTTTGCGACGGAGTTCTTGTCTTTGTGTGTGGGATCGTATATTACCAAAGCTGCTACTAATTAGTGTAATTACGAGATGTAAGACTCACGGAGGAAGAAACAACAACATTCGTCATCTTTTTTATTCCTCTACAGCGTTCCTCTTGGCATCTAATCCTTTCTGGTACTTTATATTTTCATTTCATTATTGTACTGCTTGTCTATTAACTGATTATCTAATGTACAATTAGATTAGATATATAATGATATTACAAACAAATTTACAAAAATGAGAAACAACAAGCATCAAATCTCGCATAAAAAGATATTTGACATTTAGTGTGAGGGAACTTTCGATTTAATGAACGAACCTCTCTAATTGCTTAATATTATTAATCAATTAAAATTTACGTGATTTTTTTTTTCGAGGCCTATAAAAATCAAAAATGATACACTAAGTTTATTTTGAAAATTTAAATGAGCAATAACAGCATATTTCATAGTCTAATCTATCAGAAAAATAAGGAATAATTCATTTACTGTGATCACAGTCAAACGGATATGGCTATTTCCGCTTACAATTATATTTTTTAAAAACAGTTTTTACTCTAAATACTAGTTTAACGTGCAGAACTTAGGTTTACATCACGATAAGGAACATACACGCACAAGAAAAAAGGAATCCCTGATCTGTTTTTTGAAATTTCGATACCGGGAATCCAGAACAGTTGTTTCAGGCTTCCTAGCCTTCATCAGCTGGATTCGCCCCAGTATCTGACAGTCAGTGATCCCAAGAAACATATAAAGAAAACAAAGATGAACAAGAAAATGGCCCTTCCTAATAAAAAACAACAATATATAAAATAAGAATAAAAAAGGGCAGAAATTAATCCCCGCTAATTCAACTTAGCCTGTGAAGGATTAAATTATAAAAAGAATACATTTAAATACAAGTTTTTACTCTATCAAAGTTCAATAAGGATTTCACTTTAGAGTAAACCTACAATATTTATAACATAAGGTCCTGTAATAAAAAATATGTTAATAATAAGTATTTATTTATAATGACTCATGGATCTAATCTTACAATTCGTCTTGGCAGTGGGAAATAACCTTTCACTATTCAACCGATGAAATTTTGAACTGAATTTTCAACAATAAGTATTCGAAACAACGACCATCTTTAAACCAATAGGAATGCATGAACAGTTGATGGGAACCATGGGTAGAATCAATTTCAATGAATTTTTTTTTTTTTTTTTATGAGTGTGGGGTGAGAAAAATAATCCGCGTCCAAGATTTTAGAGACAACCCGCATAAGATAGAAAAACAACCAAGCATTCTCCGGGAGTCGAACCAGATTCAAGCGTCTGTCTTGATCCCTCCGACCACTTGTGGCTGGGTTTGAAAGCAACATTTTGGTTTTTTTTTGGAATGTACTGTGTCGTTCTTCATGAATTTAGACTACACTTTATTCTTTTCATTATTTTGAAATGCTTGTTTTCATTTAGCCTTAATACAATAGATCTGCTTTTATAGACTTTGCTCTATAATTATGTAACAGGTAGAACATTTCAAAGATCATTTCAGCAAAAGCGTTTCGTGTTTGACTTTTGAATTTCGAATCCAAGACTTTAGAACACAGAAGATCATGTTGAAAGTTTACTTTATTGGAATCAATCTTCTTAAATGAATAGTTGCTTTGGATTACAAGATCCTCTTCTTGTTGTTTATTTCTTTTTGGATTCGAATTCAAAAGATCGTGACTTTTTGTTATTTGAATGAGGGCTCTGGCCACAACTTATTGATCGACCCTCGGCGAGTGCGGTTTGCATCGCAATGAGACACACGCATACACTGTATGGTTGCTTCGGCGGAGGTGTTCGGGTCGTTAGGAGTGCCGATGCACTCACCTGTTTTACAGGCTGTCAGATTGGCTGCTGAAATCAGAAGAACTTAATTAACAACAGCAGCATCCATCATGCTGTCAGTACTTTGGCCTGACCTTGGGTGGGCTCCTCAAATGAACGAAAGCGAAAGCAATGCTCTCGAAGCTTCTGGAGATTCACTGCAACTCATAGGACATTCCGATTTAGGCATCATTCCATAACAGGATACAAAAGACAGAGAAAAGAAACCCCTCCTTTCATGACTTGGATTCGAGGAATTTCTTAACGAGAAAAGAGATAAAACTCTTTCGTGTGAAGTTGGTTTTTCCTAATTTGATTTTTAATGCCTCCGTTGCAGCGAGGCGACGGCATTGGTTCTCTTATTAGAAGCAGTGATTGCTGTAATTTGGAAGCTTTAATGGCCTTGTTAACTGTATAGCTCACAAGTAAAATAAACTTGCTGGGTCTTATCTCGGTTGAAAAAAAGCAAATCCTGAAGGAAGAGTTAGTATTTTGTTCAACGTTATCTGTTGTGTACACATAAGCCACAATTATCACTCCACTGCAGCTACTGACACAGGAATCGAGAGTTTGCTGCTCTTGAAAAATGTTTTCGATGATTCAGATATAGAGTAGACTGAGTAAGATAACTACCTTAAGAGAAAGTTAATTTACATCTTACACTTACAATATAATTCATTATTCGATAGAGTAGTTGTGAAATTGACTCGTCGTAAGGGTTTGGAGTCAAATTCTAAGAAAAGCAAACATCCTTCTACGAGTATATCTTTGTAATGACTAACCAAACTCAAGAGTTTGATCACTGAAGAGATCTTTATTTGAATCTCCTTAAGTTCTTTGCGGATGACCAACTTAGCAATGCAATGGGAATTCAAAGAGTTTAAAATAAAGTTTGAGTTATTAATAAAAATAGATGTTGGTAGATAAACTGAGTTCAGAATATGGATTGAAACTCCTTCTTTTCAATGTAGAAAATTAAAGAAAAAAAGAAAAGTCAAACTTTAAAGCAATTCTATTTGAAGCTGAAAGATTTCATTAGAAAATAAATATTCTTATTTTATTTAAAACAATTAAGTTTAAGGATACAAAACAATCCTCATTGTATATAAGGTTTACGTGCCACCAAATTAATACAAACAAATGAAGAAATGACAGAAATTCCTTTAAGCCTGACGGATTCGCAGGCTAGGATTTGAAGCTTTGCTTTTTGTTTTGATTTTTTAATTGTGTTTTCTTTTGGAGGGAGGCCACTGTTGAGTGCAAAAGTGGTTTCCCTTATCATTTTTTGCACTATCTGAGCGTTTCATCTGGTGAGTGGGTCGGACTGACGAGTGAAAAAAAAGACGAAACAGCCGTCCCAGGCTCCCTCACCAGTGAAAGCTCAGATATTTTAATTTCTTGTGTCATTTCTTCACTTGTTTGTAGTTCTCATTTTATTTAAACATCTGTTAGTACCTATTTTATGTGTTAAAATAGTTAGAATATAATACGATTATAATACAGAGCATTTAATAAGTTATAATATAGGGAAGGTCCGGTTTGTCCTATTCCCTTGTAAAATGTAGAATCTAATAGTTTTCTGAGATTGTAAGTGTTAATTTGAAATGATATTTAATATCTTCTTCATATTATAGTTTTATGGATTGAGTAAGACATAGACACACACAGGTAAGAAACAATTAAATAAATATTAGCAATTATTATTTTTCTTAATTCAAATAATTAATATTTGCATTAAAACAGCAATGCTGGAAAGAAAATGAAGAATTGAGAATTATATAATTCTCAATTATAATTCTTTTGAATTTATTTTATCTTTTTTTAAACCAAAGTTCTCCTTTACTAGAAGCTTCAATTTGAATGATAACACCTTCGACTGTGTCGAATTGACGTAAAATATCATTCGAATGTTCTTTATTCTTGCTTTTACTTGGGGGCAAACTTCTGAATGACATGAATGACCGTCTGCTGATAATCTTTGCCGACAACTATAGCAATTATGCCATATTACGGATAGCGTCAACGATGCAATTGACCGAGTTGAAATTTGTATGTGCTTGTGTTCCATAATAATGGCTTCCATGTAATGGCGAGATGATTGGTATGTAACAGCTATCGCCTAACAATGACTCTTATTGTACTGAACAGCGAGACATTTTTTTACTTTTTTTCAATGATCGGAAAAAAAAGACACTTTTCAGAGACTATAAAACTATAAATGTTTTTGTACGAAGTAATAAAGGAAGGCACGAAACTGACATCAGCTATTATGTCGTATTGTTCGAAGTTGATCAATTGGCATTCTAAGGAATGTCGTTCATTTGTCACTGTCCGGAGGCTCCGCCAGTGGCAATGGGAAGAACTATAATTCCTGAATTTCTCAAGTCTATGGAGTTATTCCAGACTCAGCCTTTTTCATTATGGTAAAGAATACAATCACCGTTCGCTGAAGTCGTAAACTTCTATCAAATGGAGAGTTGAACACACATATGGGGGCCATATTACCTACACTTCCTCTAACAGCGTTTCCTGTTAGTTCCACTGTTCTCCGGTTTCCTTACAAGCGAAACAAGAAAAGCAAACGAAATGAGCACCGCACGAGACACCCGACACCCCCAATGCAGTTGCGATTGACCGAAGAGCTGAAGAAATGAATGATATCCTTTCCAACCTAAAGACCCTGCTAACTGGGGTCACTACAAGTACCCTCTAACGAAGAAATAGCAAACCTTTGACACCTCACTACGACTCAATTACAAGGTATAGTCATAAAAACCAACAGTAAAATTGAAAACTTTTCCCAGAAAAAGAAAACTAACCCCACTCAGAAATTCACAGTAATTTATTCAATCATTTGCTTTAAATTACGTAAGTCGGTTTAGAAAATAATATGAACTCATTTTGTCTAATCCAAACACACATTGAAACAGACTCGAATTATTTCAAATGAACACCAATTTATTCAAATTAAAATTAAAAATAATAATAATAATAATAATAATAATAATAATAATAATAATAATAATAATGGATAGACCACTTTAAAATTTCATCTTCTCTAGAGACAGTTTTTCTTATATATGACATTTATTTTTGATCAAAAACTCCTCAATAGTGGATCCAATCTGAACTGAACTCAATTGAAAATAATATGGAACAGCATGAACTTATCATTAAAAATTCAATTTCAAAGGCAAATAGTTTTGACTTACCATAGACCAATTGCTATCATAGTACAATTTTATTACGACTAAAAATGGCATTCTAAAGTTTTTTGTCTTTATCATTTTACTTAATCATACTGAAAAATTAGACAAAATCTAAAATATTCTTTGGAGCTAAACTTTCATATATCTTTAAAATCTAAGAAGTTACGACACTTCAGAAGTTTAGAAAAGTATCTGCAAATGGCAAATTGTTCCATAGTCCTTTTCCTGCAGAACAACGATATTGCCGTATTTTTCTGTTATATTACTTTAGCAATGAATTTTAATTAGCAAAATACTAATGCGGTGATGTAATAGAAAGAAAGCATACTCCAATATCAGTGGAGGCGGTCTAAAATAGCAATGATATTTAAAAAAAAAATATATATGAATGAGGTTTTTACGAATTTTATATTCATGACTTTCACTAATATAAGATTCGATAATATTAAGTGTCGATATCTTGTTAATTAAAATCATTTTAGCACTTAAAATGATATTTCTTTTGTACGCTAGATGGCGCCATGTTGCCATTATTAATTACCTTACGAAAATTATTAAAAATATATTTTTAAAATAGATAATTTGTATTTGAAAAAAAATAAACAAACAACACACTTTATTTGCCATTGATAAATAATAACAAGTAAGTTATTTAAAAAATTAAAAACTCTTTAATGAATTAACTACCAGCTACCATTATATTTATGACAAGTTTTATTACTAACTTTGTATAATAAATCCTTATAATAACACGTTGCTACTGATATCCTGAACACTTAGAAATCTTAACACCGTATTAAACCAAAACTCTTCGGCGAAAGATAAAATATAAATAAATGGTCAAGTTTTAACCTACAAAATTAAAAGAGCAGTAGATTCAATAGTTTTGTTTAATAACGAAAGGAAGTTTAATTCATTTATACTCATAAGTGATGTTATATAAAAAAAATCGAATTATGGAAACGACTTTCACAAAAACATTTTCCAGATACATACATTTCTTAAATCAGAGTTAAATCAAAGACTTTTCCCGTTTAGTATTAATGAGTAGAATTCGAAATTTTTATTTCTTACACGTTTTCCAAAGTTTATAGTTTTGTTCCCATATATTTTTTTTTTGTTTTCGTCTTTTTTTTTTTTTTTTTGTTATTGTCAGTTTTGCCTTTTTATTTTTTCCCCTTCCGACGACTGCAGATAGTCGTACACCATCCACATCACTTCGATATCCCAGAGCTGTGATTGCAGGGTGGTCGGGAAGTGTCAGCAAAATGCCGATTGAATTGGGCTGTCAGTGGTGGTTCTATCTCGCTAATTCGACTCTTAATCGAATAGTTCCTTTTCCGTTCAACTATAAATACAGATGACACCGTCATAGAAAGGGAAAATCAATCCATCTGACATTTTTCCCCAACTGCCCACGCCCTCCTACGTACCCCACCATCGATATAACTTGTAAACAGTCGGGCCGAACGCATGAGTGACTGGAGATCAACCTTAACGGAGCTGACGGCAAAAATGGCAAATGCAGTAATCGACAACACGGCGTGGATCCAGGCCAGTCCCGTTGTTAATGGACTGTTTCTGCAATGGCATTAATTCTATATTTATTCCATCAGATAGAGTTGCATTTCAGCAGGAAAAAAAGGAAGTTTTTCTCTTTTTTTTTTTTTCTGTTTCTCTATTTCTAACTCCTTTCTTTCTATGTTAAAGACAAAAAACAACATTTCAAGAATTAGGATATACGCCTCACTTATGAAGAAGGTCTGCTTTTCTTTACATCAACAGCAGTTAAAAATAAAGAACTAAAATCACAAGAATACCCTCAAACTATCTTCCGGTACAGGCTTTTGTTTTGTTAAGATGTTTAAGATAATAAACAAAACCACCACTTTATAATTATAATTTTAAATTTAGCAGGTTTACTGAATTCTGCGAGTAAAAAAAAAAAAAAAAAAAAAAACTAAAAAAAATCGAAGAATGTAATAAAAAGAATAATTACTTGAAATGCATATAATAAAAACCAATTTCTAATAATTAATAATGCATTGGAATAATTAGACTTTTTATCAAAACTTTATAGGATAAATTTAATTTTATATCTTGACTTTCGGTTTCTGTCTTGATTTTTGCATATGACAGATACATTACGCTATATTAGCATAGATATTATATGTTAGGCCTAGCTTTTTATATCTAATTTTAAAATAAATTATAGAAAATATTGTTCATTTCACGAAGAACTTAAAGGAATTTCATAAGTGACAAACACAACGTCACCAACAAAACAGTTCCAATTCAAATTTCTAAAAAGGCCCTAATATCGTGGAGTTAAAATATCTAAAAAGTGATGTGAGATGAAGCAAAGGGAAGTTAGACTTGCTGTCTAGTTCCAGAGAATCAGGATTAAATGAATAGTCAAACCCGAAGGTTATATCTTGAATCGAAGAGGAACTACTGAATCTAAAATTTTAGTTTTCACTTTTATCAATAAAACGAATACCAACTTACTTTCTCTTTTTTCATTACGTAATGAAATTCGAATTAGTTTTTTATTAATCAAGCTCAGGAAATTCTGGGGCAGTTAAAAATTAATTAACGGCCGGATACAAAATGTGATTTAAATCATTCATTTGTAAACAAAATATGGGACAGAGTATAGTAAGGGATTGTAGGTTTAGTGACTCTTATAGTCTCTTATGTTACTCTTGAAGCTTCTTATTTAGGCATTCATAAAGCAAACACCTATATTAACAACCTAAAATAAGTGTAAATGACTTTAATTTCTTCGCCGTCAGCGATAACCCCTCTTTTGGGTTACATTCCCCCCTCTCCCCTTTAGCAAAGCGGATGTTGCGTGGAGAGCAGTGTGTTCAATGTGCCCGGGCGGCACTGGCACGTAGGTGGGTGATAAATGTTGTGTTTTGCAAGTCCTGACAGCCTTCGGTTGATTTATCAGCGCCTGATCGAGTCGACGGAACGGGGAGGACCCGATCCCCGAGCAGAAATGAATGACACGTCGAAACTTATCTGCATTAGTGGCGAACAATAACCCTTAATTAGATGCCGAAGCATAGGAATTCGTGGCTGCGCTGTGGGGGCAGTGCCTGCCTGCCTGGCGGCCGATGAATTAATTAGATTGGTGATACATGGATGCGATTGGAGAGATAGCGAACACTGTACTCCCGGCATCAACTGGAACAACGCGACCAATTCGGGGCAATAAACTAATTGAACGATGGCAGGACGGTACTGCTCAGGAGAAAACAATTAATGATCAAATGAACAACGTGATGGGAAGGATCAGGCGATTAATGTCTCTTGAAATGAGTGTTATATTGCAAAGCATTATTTGATGGCCTGTTCCGCTGAGGAACTAATTACAATTTAAACGCCAAACAAGATAGAAAATAATTTATCTACGAAAAAAACGGACGAAAATTATGCAGTAGAGCATACAAAAATGCTTCATTTTCTTCAAAGATAATATTTAAGTCATTAAAAAGCGTTAGAATCCGAATGCACTTAAGTTTCATTCCCCAAAATTTAATACGTCTTGAAAATATTACTTATTCGGTAGCTACAGAATTAGCAAATCTAGTCAAAGAATTTCATATTTTAGCTTGTAAACACACACTTAAAAATTATATTTATTGCCTTTAAACAGTCGTATATTGTGAAAATTAGTAGTCAACTGAATGTTAAGCAATTGTGTTTCTCGGTGAATTTGTATACGAAAAAGTGGCGAGTGTCTCATTCGTAGCCTCTCAGTTCTGAATATGTATTCAGCAGCCATTTTAATAAGGCACACTCTTCGGGAGGTCATGGAGAGAGAAGAATTACTGAATAATGAGGATATTTAAATCCTGGGAGAGTGAATTTAAGGGCGGACGGAAGGAAAAAAGAATCTTCCTCTTAATTAACTCTGCGAACATAAATATCCATTTACGGTCGAGAAGTTAAACGGGTTTTCCAGACCGCATTTTGGAGTCTGTGGGGAGCCTAGTTTTGCCAGCACACCCTTTTGTCTAATGCCACGGAGATTAATTAATTACTGCCAACCACCACAAGGAGGCGCTGTACGGTGGGTCTCTACCAGATATCATCGTCAGGGCAGTGCAAAAGGCAAACGAAAGCGCGGGGGTTGTAACGCCTCCCCACCGTCCAACTACAAAACCCCCACTATACAAAAAATGCTGTGCCGAGAAGGGAGTTGCTGCTATCAGCAATTGCTTCTACTTGATAAGGCTTAAATCGGTAGGATGAGGTTGCGAACAAAGCCAGTATTCATGCCAAATGATGTTGGACCGCCATTTTTTTCCCTTCGTTCTTGATATTTTTTTACTCCGAATGAGAAAAAAAAAATAATTATGCTGAAGCGCAGACCTTTTCTCATCTTGACCTCGACAAAAAGAAGATTTATAGGAGGGGGGCTGCTCCAGGCAAAGATGGTATTTTAATTCTTATCATTAATTCTATTAGGAAAGAAAGCAGTAGAAAGGTATATATAAACAGAACATATCATAAAACAAAAGCAAAGAAGAAATTAACTTTGCCATTTTCATTATGATTTTATTAGAGGATGTATCTGCTCTACTTTATTAACTGCGCAGTTGCGGAAGTTCACTTCAATGTCAATAGAGCAAGGAAAAATTAAATTTTCAACTCTTTGAAGAAATGAAGTTTAATTTATCAGTGCTTCATAACTAAAGAACACTTTAGAATTGTTCACTATAATTATTAAACATAAAGTGTTTTTAAGAAAGACTTCTGTTCTTAGGATTTGTCTACAGTTTCACATTTCTATAAAACCAAACATGTTGAGTGATTCCGAATTCTACAACATAAAGCGTCCAATGGATTTTTTTTTTCTTATTTATTTATTTATATAAAATTTAGAAACAAATTGCAGGATGTCATTTTTGAACTTTGTTTATTTTTATTTCTCTTTTTTTTTTCTTCTCTTGTTAATAATAAAAATGAGTAAAAACTGATTAGTTTAAAACAATATTTTCATGGCTAAAAATAATACGTTTAATTTTTCTTGAGATTGTAATAATTAGTTAACTTAAAGAAAATAAGAAAAAGAAAAGTCCTTTCAACAAAATAATTTAGTTTGAAAATTTTTAAAAATCCAAATTCATCGTTTAGACCGTCCTATCTTCAGTGTAATTTAAATAAATTAGAATAATAAATCTAGTAATACTTCATAAACCAATTTCAATAAATAAAATTTTAACTATTAATATCTCATTTACAAAAATACAATAAAAAAATTTTAGCATATTATTTTTTGAGGTTAATAATGAATTTTTGTTTTATATCAGTGCAAATCAATTCTATTTAATTTAAGGATTATTTCCTAAATATTTATGATGATTTTTAAAATTGACAACAGATGATTGGAAAAATAATACTTTTCTTGTATGTAACATTTTTACAGAATATTAAAAAAAAAAAAAAACTTTATGAGTTAACTTACTTTCAAATTGGTTTGAATTTGAAATTTAATTTTAGAAGTGAAATATCTTACACACACACACACACACACAGATATATATCTATCTATCTTAGATATCCGAAATTTAGAAAATTCTCATACATTTTTCCCCTCCCAAACAAATTCAGATCCAAAATATATAAATCAGATTTTAAGATTTAAACCATCCTGGGGGATTCCTCCCTTCATCCTGTTCCTTTCCATCCTCCAGATGGGATAAAACCTCTTTTCTTTGGGAAAAAAAAAGAAAGAAAACAGGAGAGAGAGAGAAAAAAAAAAGAAAAAAAACCGGCATTCCTTCTCCCGGAGAGAGAAGCCTGATTTGTGTGATGGGAGGAAGAGGGAAGGATGCGGTCCTGACATGACCCCTGACCCCGGGGTTCAATAATTCTGACGGCACGTTGCCTCAGAATGGCTTACTCCATGTTCAAAGCCACGCGGTCGGCATCTTAAAACCACACGAGAACTATGTGCGCGGAATACTCGGGCGGTAGAGGACGCCACTACCTGAGCGTGACTCTAAAACTGTCATCAGACCATTACAACTGCACAGCTGAGGCTTAAAGGAGAAGGAAACAAGACTGTTTTTACTCAAGCGACAACTTCTTCACTCAACATAAAAAGGAAAAAAAAAAATGTAAAAGGACTGTTTTAAGAGAAAGAATTTCTCAACGAATACTTTTGCCAGAGAAAAACGTGATTTATTTAATTATTTATTTTTGTGATGAGAAGCGGTTTGGAAAAGAAGACAGCAGCTACTTCATTCCAAATAATTAGGTTTAAGCTTCTTTTTTTTTTAACATTAGTTTATATTTGTGAGTGATATATAAAAAAAAAAAGAAATATTCACACAACTCATAAAAATGAAGATAAGAGCCTGCAGCAAACTTCTTTAATTGAAAAGTAGGAGGAAAGAAAAAGGAATGAGAATTTATTTTTTCAGAGTTTGTCGTATTTATTTATTTACTTATTTTGATGCTGTGAAAGAAAAAAAGAAACTTAGAACGATTACTTAAGCCTATAAAGCAGCGATTCTCAAAGAGTGTGCCGCGAGATTAAAACGAGAAAAAATATTTTTAAAAACGAGAAAATAAGACAAACATAAAATAGGTATTAAAGATTTTCAACAACGTTTTTTATTAACACAAGAGGAACAAGTAAATTGTAAGTAATATAAACTGGAATGGTTAAAATCAATGAGTCAATGAGAAACATAGGCTTGTTTATACTGTATTTGCACAATTGTTTAATACGAGGTCGAATACTTAGTAAAACAACGAAAACGTTTGGATATTAGGAAGAACGTTTAATTTGCCGCTGGATTTTTCCAAATACCTAATGATGATGCACGAAGCAAAAAAGATTGAGAAACACTGGTGTAGAGAATATCAACGTAAGTAATGCAATCCAACAAAATAAATGAAGTTTAATTTTTTGTAATTTAAACTGCATCTATATGATTTCACTTGGGTATAATCCATTCTACGAAATGCTTAAACTAATGGCAAGCCAACGTTCTATTTTTTCTTTTCTTTTTTCTTTATATATACTGAGATGGAGAATTAAATGTAAGTATGAACTAAATAACTACCCTGTAATGAGTTACTCAATAACTTTGCAGCGTTATTATTCTAAGTGAATATTCATATTAATAAGACGCTTTTGGGATTTTAGCTTTTGATGAATATTCGTTCTTTTTCCGTAGTCAGTCCCCGACTTATCATCTACTCCTGTTTTAATTTTCATTTTGGTTTTTATTCCCAAAAGGATAGAAAAGCAAAAACTAAAGCATTTTTGCATATTTTGCTGGACGAGTTCGAACGTGGCATCACTTCAAGCCAGAAACGTTAGGATTGCATAGAAGAGAACTATTGTAGAGAAAACATCTCGAAAATGGAACGCTTCAAATCAATGGACAGTTTGAGCCTGACAGATGAAAAACAAAACCATCGATCATATAAGATCCCCTTATAATCCGTTAATCCCTGACAATCAACTCGGGAATTAGCTAAGTAACACAATGGAATTGTTCAAAATAAATCTTCAATCCATAGGAAGTGTTCAGAAATTAGAAAGTCGGATTGTTGGCGAGTTGTGAAAACAGATTCGGTCAAATGTTGTTATCCTTCCTAGAAGAAATCGCCACGAACCTTTCTTCAAGCTCATCATCAAAGGAAATGAAAATAGAGATTAAAACTAACATAAAAATAAGCGTAGTCATATAACGAGAACAGATTGTAAAAAACCAAAACTACAAAAAAAAAAGGAGCACTGAAACAAGGTTTTAATTTTCAAAATATTCGAAAAGAGATACTTAAGGAAAAACTTTTGCACTGCATTCCAGAAAATAAATCGCACTGTCTTTGTTATTTTTTATTTTACTTTGGTCATTCGAAAATGCTTTACCAATACTGAGCTGGTATTGGAAGAATTTATCAAGGAAATTAAATTCCCTTTTGGTTTCGAAAATTGCAGCTTATTTTTGTTATCATTAAATCAAATGGATCTACCAGGTTCCTCAATCTTTCAAGAACTTTTAAGATGAAATTGAAAATAAAGAACAATAAACACGACAATAACATTATATGTATCTTTAAGTTTGTCTTATCTCATTAAAGAAAAGCAATGATCAAATCAATAATAATTATTATAAAAATACAGAAAGGAATAAAATTATTCCCTTCAGTTTCTGTAATTTCCCTTCTTAGGTAGAAAAGGGGGGGGGGGGGGACTTCACAAAATAAATTTTCCTCAAATAGCTTATTTTTGTCTATGGATTCAGTGCTGGCACCGAAACGAAAGTTAGAAAAAAAAGTAATTTTCTTGTAATTTCAACCACAGAACATGTTAAGTATCATGACCGTGGGACTATCTTCAAGATATTATAATATCACAATTAATATTATAAGACCAGATAATGATGAAAACCTATTTTACTTATGTGAATATTTTTGCTATAATTTTTATTTTGATGTTGGTTTTAATTCATTCTTTTCTTTAATTCCATTGAAAAATAACATTTATAGTTGTTGTTGAAACATTAAGAAATATTATTCGTCCAGGAACATTAGCTATCCATTAGCTGCTAACATAATTGCTAAGACTCCAGAGTCCAGATAGTGGATTCTATCTTTTGATATGTTAATTTCAACTTCGTCCTTATACATTTAAAGTGAATATATCTGTTATAATAGTATTATCGCATTTCTTTGTGGCTATTTTCTTTCTTCCTCTCTCCATACTCTTGAATACCACCATAGATGAGAGATAATCCTCAAATGACAGCAAAACACGGCAAAGGAAACGGCGGGCTTTTTTAGCTTCAACGACTTTAAAAAGAAATGAAAGGAGATAACTGTGTGAATTGTTTTATCGTTTTAATAACGGCTAATTATTCTTAAATTAAGGGACATAAATAATACGAGGGATTCTTTCAAAAGCGCAATAGTCCATGACAACTTTTTAGACCAGAGCTGCCCTCTGATGACAAATGACCGAAGTTAGCAGCAAGCAATCATCGCACATTCTTGGGGCCTCCTCATTGTTTGGGCCTCTAATGAGCCTTGTTTTCGTTAAAGATTGGGGCGCTTTTGTGCAGGAAGAAGCTTCTCTCTTCTTTTCTTTCTTTTTTTCCTTTTCGTCTTCCTTCTTTCTTCCCTTTGCACCTGGCTGCTCTTCCTCAGCATAGCTTTTAATTACAAGGTGACTTAATTACCCAAACAGTTCCATGACAGCCAACAGCACACCTGCGCATCTCTACATGGCTTTCTATTTTGATCCAGAAATCTAAATTGGGAGACTTGCATAAATCGTATTAACAAAACATCTCCGTTACAGAATAAAAGAAAAAAAAAAGGAAAGGGAGAAGAAGCATTCGAAATGTCAGGAACCGAAATGGTAACATCTGGTATCGGATGTACTTCTCGGTGTTCATATTTATAAATATTCCAACATTCAGACAAGTTGACACATTCCGATATATTAGTTATCATGCACCCTATTCGCAGAATCCTTGCACAAATTAAAAAGAAAAAAAAAATTGACAGTGAAGAAATACATTCTGGAGTCTTTTGCCTTTTTCATTTATTTTATTTATTTATTTATTTCCTCAGTAATAATTGTTCAGTTAATACGAAATAAACGAAGTTTTCTGAATTGAATGAACTAATTATTTTACACTGTCTTTCAAAGAACTTTAGGTAATAAAAACATTTTAGAAATAAAAGTTAATAGAAGTTGTGATATAAAAATAAAGTCAAAATAAGATTTAAGTATAATAATCTATTTTTTAAAGATTAGATGAAAGTGCATTACATTGTTATTATTTTTCTTTAGATTCTTTATGTAGGTTTGTATTTAATCTCTATGATTCTAGTGTACTTTTGTTTGTTATAATGCTTCACTGAAAATCCTTCGAATCTTGTAACATCACGTTAAGGCAAACTGATTAATTTTTCTTTTATTCTTTTACATGTCTTACTGTAAAAGGTCTTAATCCAGTGAACTTAGTAAGTGTTGGGCTATGTCAGCATCATGTTTCATACAGATCTGATAGAGAAAAGTTTGGCGATTGGCCATTTAGCCTGAATCCTGGAGATACACATGAGGTCCGTTTATTTACTTGATGTAATTCATATACTGTTTAGGCTTTTGGAGTGGGGTTATGGCTGTCATTTGTCCTCCATCTCATCTCTCTCTGCTTTTGATTATACTTAAATACAAGCTCATGCACAGATTTCCCAAAGAGATACACACTGAACAAATGAAGAGATTGCCGCTTGTCCATAAATAATTATGAAGTACATGGAATTTCAAAAATACCCATTCACTTTTTCACGTAAAGATTTGTTGAGCCCCTTTAACTTTGGAAAGTTGGGTTAAAAAATGAAATTGAAGGGAAAAAATCGTGTTATTTTATCAGTGTAGACTATCATTGACTTCTTGTAAATTCGAAATTTTATTAGTGGATTATCCTCATTTTGGTATCTGTTCCACATTCAAAATAAATAATGCTCGGTTATTATTTGCTTTAGTCATGGTCATGTAAATCGAACACTTCTCATTTTGTTTAAATGTAATACCACAAACAGTTACAGGATGTTATTGATAGTAATCATATACAACTCATTTAAATTGTATTTAAAAATTATTATAAAAAGATAAAAAATGTTTTTTAAAACTAATATTATGAAATCTCTGAAAAGTAAAAGAAATAATAATGATTCTAATAAATTTCAATTAAATCTCATCATTTTTAAAAGAATAAATATTCTTTTTTATATTAATTTACAGGAATGTCATAAAACTAAAAAGAAAATAAATAAATAAATAAATGGACTCAGCAAGAAAGTTATGGTGGAAGGATTGAAATGATTTCTTCATTCCCAGTATATCAGCAACATTATCTTTTATGTTTTTGTTTTTTTAACTTCTTTAAAAATATAGTACTGATCTCAGTAAAAAATGTTCGATGTTTCGACATGATCTTGTTCAATAAACAATGAAATGCAGTCCCAGAAATCAATATTTTGATCGTCTCTACAGACGTCACAATGCGGCCATTACTCTTGCGATGCTGAGGAGATTGCGAACTACACATTTGAATTTAAAAAACAGATCTGCTCCGTGATGGAGAACAGCGGAGAAGAAACGCCTACCGCCGACTTTCAAATTCTAATTTGTCCTCGGAGTAGAAGACGACCTCCGATGCACGATAATGTCAAGGTCCCCTGTACAGGACTTCATCAAGTGCAGTCATCGGCCCCACAGACACAGGTCCCGTAAAATACATTCCCGCATGCAAAAACAATCCGATAATTAACTGTGAAATCGACTTGGTCTGAAGGCAGGGTGTCTCAAGTTGCGCTCATCAAGCGCCTTTTGTTCGGTGCCAATCTTCGCCTTTGCCACTGGCCATCCATTGGCGTGGGTGAAAACGGTCACCTGAGAAATTTCCGTAATGAGTCGGGCTTGAAAGCTTCTCTGACTGATGAGTATATCCGATGGAAGGCAGGTTGAAGGAAATAGCAATAGAGAAACGCCTCGTTGCTTTTTCCACCACCCTTTTTTGAGGCGCTTGTGGCTTCAGCTGTCAGCTTGTCGATTGGTATGTTGTGCTGTGTGTATCCCACCCGCCTCAAATCGATGAAGTGCTTTCTGATGGTGTGGGAAACTGCTCAGGTTGAGAATGCTGTAGATTAGTCCTGCATGCTCAGAAGGAAAAAGAATAAGCGATTTATGGCTTAATAATCACAGCCATGAAATAGCAACGACACCACGGCATGGCATCTCACTTAAGGAAAAGTTTCTATTATTGTAAGCAAATGGTAAATACACAGGAAAAAAACATAAAAGAAAGGCAACTGTCCAGAAAAGAAAAGATTTACTTACCCTCTATAGAAAAAGGTATATCCGTACTGGCTGCTGTACTGGGTGGGTGAGTGCTGTGTACATCCAGACCTCTTGATCCCAAACCGGCCATCTGCGTCAGGTAGTCGGGATGCATCGGAAGGCCTATAACAAGTAATGAAATAATTAAGATATTTTAACATGGAAGTAATTATATGTTGAAACCATTAAGTCCATCGATTGTCATACAACAGAAATGAAAATCCTTTTCTGCAAAGTCGAAAGACGCAGAAAGCTAAAAGAAAAATATCAAAGAATCAAAACACTAAGTTATTCTGAAATCTAATAATATATTACATAAGGTTAACATGATACTTAAAATTGACCTAGTAGAACATAATTATATTCTTTATATTTTCAATCAATGATTTAAAGTGTACAGCGGAAAACAAAAGAACAAATGACCTGACGAAGGGGGCAAAATTAATGAGCCCGAGAAACCAGTAGTGCTTTTTTACTGTAAATGTAACCTTTTGTATGTGTGGTGGCTTAAACAATCCTTTGTAATAAAAGAACAAACTTTAATTAGCAATGAATCCTGCTTCTATTGATAGTTTAATTCTAAATAGTAACATTAACAAATTAGCTTTAACGGCATTGTAATCTACACAAACAATTAGGGAAAAAATTTGTTGTAATTTGATGTAATTTTATGGTGAAAATAAAGAACAAGTATATTTCAGAAGAACTTAATGTTAAATAAGTTATTTGTTTATTACAGTTCTTATAAATTAAAAAAAGAAAAAGAAGAAGAAGAAAAAGAACATATATAGATAAAACTTTTATTGTTTTATTGTTTCAAACTTTTAATACATGTTGGGTTAATTTCAAAAAAGGTCAATTATAAAGAAAATAGCAACATTCCTTTTTCTATTAAAAAATACGAAGCTATTTTAAAACTGGTTTATCACTAATAAGTTAAATGTGAATGAAGTTGAAGCATCCCACTGTGATGAAGAAGTGCGTTTTATTATTAAAGTGGAGCAATCATAGTCATAAGATTTCTACTTTTAAGAGTTAGCCTAAGTAGGCCTAATTTCAAAACATGTTAACGATTTACAAAATCAAAGAAAATTATATGTTTTCATTTAAAAATTAATTAAGAATCTAAGAGCACCGAAGTATCCTAGTCCATAATTAAGTAGCAAGCTCTGTTTAAGAATTGTACTAAATTTTTAATTTTCCCCTATGTAAGCACAAAAAAAAAAAAAATCATGAATTATTGTTTTACCTGATACTAATATTACTTCTATTAAAATAAAGAATATCCTCTTGCAATTTGTAATAGGTTTCATTATGTAATCGAAATGTGAAGAAAACCCCGTAAATTCAACTTGATTTTTGTTGTTCTTGAATCTTCTTCTCTTTCTTTTTTTCTTTTTTTTTGTGAAAGTGTACGAAGATTTTTTTCCTTCTCTTTCTCCTGTTCCACAATTATTTTCAGGACATGAAAAGTCGAGGACGAAAGCGAAAGAAAAAGTCATCATTTGCAAGAGAGAAAGAGAGAGAAAGGAAAGGAAAAAAAAAAGGCCCGAACTCCTACAACAAGAGTGTTTTTGCCTTTCTTTTCTGCCTAATCGTTTGTTGTTGCCAGACACAGCGGAGAAGCGAAGGCACTTGAACGGCCTTCCAGGAATTCAGCGACAATCGCCATTAGGGGAACATTCATCATGCAAAACCCTTTGTTCGAAAAAACGTCTTCGGAAAAATACATACATTGGAAAATCGCAATGGAAAACAACGAGATTGAGCAATGAGCTGTCTCACGTACAACCAAAAGGTTTCCGAATTCACGCCGTAATTATCTTCACTTTCACCAGTGGCTGATTTTTTCCATGCAACTCATCAACGAATCAAAAAAAAGAAAAGAAAAAAAAAATGGCCATTTTTGTGAATCCGACAGCTGCTTTTACAAGGTTTCACTTTTATTTTTCTTTTATCTTCTTTTTCTCCCTTCGGCTTTCTCTGAAGAAAAGTAAGAACACTTTTTTCATCTCGTCGATGCATTGTTCAATCTAAAGCAATCAGCCAAAGAGTGTTTTTGTTGGAGTACATTTTTTTAACACAGATCTTCTCTTCAAAGAACTCAATTATCGAAGGCTGCAATTTCCATCTAATGAAGAAAAAAGTTATTTTGCATTAATGCCATGTCTTTTCTATTTGTTCATTTAGACAAAGAAAGCGCCTATACATTTTGAACATTGATATAAGTTACAAATCTCCAAAAACAATTTTATTGTAGTACCTGGTGTTTCCAAACCGAAAAACCATTTTAATAACGATGAAATTCGAAAATAGTGTCTTTTTTGATTCTTAAAGTTTATATATTTGTGACAATTTAAATGTTAAAAAAAAGAATTAAAAATTAATATTGGAATCTTATTATTAAACAAGATTGGTTAGGCAAATAATGTCTATATCTTAATGGTTTTATTTTAACTTCTAACTTGCCTTATTTTCTAGTAAGCATTGAGCAAAATATTCAACGATTTTCATTGAATTAGCTTACTTATATAATATGTAATAGGGTGGTTACGAAGTCAATGGACAACTGGAAAATATTATAAATACAAACAGCTCAATGACTTTGTAAATATGCAACAGCCTGTACTGTATGTTTCTGAGGTCATTGTTATTGGTAAACAAATGATAATGATATTTGCTTTCTTTCAATAAAATCATCACCTTCCTGAATTCTCTAATATCACTATTCATTACTACAATAACAGCAGAATAAAAGCATTTGTCAATATCATTATTATTGACATAATAAAGGCCCCAGAAATATAAAACATATATGTACAGTATTAAACTAAACTATATAAGTTACAGATGGGAGAGTGAAGGCAATACAATTAACATTTACTGTTATGTAACTGATATTATATCATATATGCTTTTTTTTTTTTTTTTACATAGTCATGAGTAATTCTCAATGTTTCAATGAAATTACCCTTTTATTAAAATTAAAAACGGATCGTATTTTAAATAAAAAAAAATTGCGAGATGTTCGATCTCATCTTAGCTTTTACTTTTTCTTGTTAAGTACACCTATTTGAAGTAAACGGGGATATTAAATTAGGAAAATTACTATTGTATACATATCAGAATGTAAAGAAAAAAATACGAAAGAAGAAACGGAGTAAGGAATAGATTATTTATTATAAGCAAGATTGCAGAACTTACCATTTGAAATATCCTTCCGTGATGCGTTAAGAAGAAAAGAAAGAAGAAAGAAAAAAAAAAATAGATGAATAAAGAAATTACACATCTATAAATTTCTAGCTGGCAATGATTCTTTTGGCATCGTAAAAGTTTAATTCTAATGACGGTAATAGAGTAGGGGAAAAAATAAAGACTATAACTTCTCCAAAAACGGAACTAAGTCTCTCTGGTGAAGGGAATTGAATCCCTCAGGAGAAATTAAAATGATAAGATTAATTGAACAACTTTAGTAATTAAAAATGAAAAAGATAAAAATAAAGAGCAATGCATAATAACGAACTTTTCTCTATTTTTTTTTTTTGTAGTTCTTATATTTATAACATTTAAATTAAAAAGAAATTAAAGGAGTGAGACTTAACGTTTAGATTAAAACATATTAAATAATGGATATACTCTGAAATTATATCAATACATCAACTAAAAATAAAAGCAAAGGAGACAGAATTGTCTATAGATCACGAGAAATCATCAGCTCTTGTAGTTTTACAATTATTCTTTTACTATGTTATTTCGTAAACTAAACAAATTCAGAGATTAAGCCTATTTCTTGGATAGAATTTTTTCTGAAAGATGTCTTTTCAATGTTAAAAACTCAATTTTTTACTTAAGTTAGAAAATGTTAATTTTAATTTTGAGAAAATAAGCTTTCAGTAATTTTTTTTAATAAGAATTAAAATATTAAAAAACAAAATTCGAAAGCGAATTATGTAGTTCCATTTGTAGTTATTTTATTCGGAGCATTAATTTCCAAAAATGAAATCCAATCTTGACAACTGTGACGAATGGTGGATGCATTATTTGTCATCAACTCGCGAACTCCTAATGAAAGTAAATCGTGGTTGGGTAAATGAAAAAGCAAGGCTGAGAAAGTTAAAGAAACTGCATTAATTTCTTCTTTTGGTGTCGAAGACATGTCTGGACTGTTGAAAGTGGAAGAATGACCATTCTGCTACCGCCCACACAGGAAAAGTTGAAGGAGACCAGCCATTAAATGTGTTGCTGTCCGTTACAATAAGTAATTCGTGGAGCCCAGTATTAAGCACTTATACATTAAATTACATCCTAATGATGATTTACTACTGCAGGAACCGAAAACACAAAAAGAGATGGAACAAAACCATTAACGTAATAATAAAGCAAACCATAAATTAAGGAGAATGTTAGATTGGAGGCATCAGCATCGTCAAATGAAAGGGTAAAAAAATAGTCCAGACAAAGACAAGCAGATTTTGACAGGGAAATCAGCAACATAAGGGATTCCTTAGCAAACAGTTCAGTTCTTATTTTATTGACGAATCAGACAATGAGTGGATTGATTATTATTTTTTTTTCCCTCAAAACTCGGAGGGAACAGTTCGTCAGAACAGCCTGTGGATGTAATCTTCTAGATTGTCTGGTACACAAGGGGGGTAATTTCCACAGCTCCGTCATTTTTTTTTCCATAATGAAAACATAAGATGAAAGTTCCCAAATGCGTGATTCCGAGTAACAGCAGTAATTTATAAGTGAACACATTACATTAGCCAAGAATATTTGGTCTAACGTAATAGGACTTCGCAGAGAAAGCAACTAATTCAAGGCATTTAACATTAATGATATATTTAAGCAGCAAAAAGATCCATCAGCACTGAATGAAGCACTTGATTGAACCAAGGCACAGATGATTCCTGGATAGAAAATTCTAACTTCGTGGCTTTTCTTTTCTTTTTCTTTTTTAAACTTAATACCTTTAAAATAAAATAAAAAAGAATAAGAAAATTAATATTAATAACATTGTAAAATTTTAAACCATTCACTTTCAATAAAGATAAAAGTTTTTAGCTTTTATGTTTACAGTATACAAATTACTGTGACATAACTGTACGTGAGCAACAGCCGTAATTTAATGTTGTGATGGGATTAGGGTTCATTGAAAGTGTAAATTATTTAACATTTTAGTTAAATATTAATTGACAATTTTGTACTGAAATTTAATAAATATTTTATGTTGTCTTATTTGGTAATAATGTAATCTTGCACAGCAGGCAAAAATACGCTTTTTTTTTTTTTTTTTTTTTTTTTTTTTT
>JAFIDM010012231.1:149304336-149359181 GCA_023159025.1 Thereuonema tuberculata
AAAAAAAAAATTGTTAATTATTATTTATAAAAGAATTACGTAATTCAATCTTCTCATAAATATGTGAATTAAACGTTTTATTGGATTTACTATCGCAAATGCAGACATAAAATTAGGATTAAATAATCTGTCTCTGAAAAACATCTAATCGGTTTTAATTAGAGGTTAGATTCCTAAGGTGGCTGAGCCGGTCTAACCAATTGAAAAGCAGTAAAACCAAGCAAGCGAATGATTCTTCTTTACCATTATGCGATTAAAGAAATCTGGAACATGGTCTGCGTGAGAAACCAAAATTAGAGAAAAACCAACAAAGGGGTTGGAGGCTCCACCGCATTCTACTTTATTGAGATATTAGCAAGATTTGCCTCAGGATTCTCATAAAAACTTTCCAGTGAAGCAAAAGCCGAAGAAGAACTAGAGACTGGTAAGAGAAACCCATAAGATCAAAATCACGTTTTTTGATTTGGTTGGTTTATCGTTCCATTCGACACGTTTTGGAAACGAAGATCTGAACAAGAAACATAAAATTATAAACAACTGAGAATTATGTTTATCGAATATTTACATAAATGTTTAAATGTAAAGATTTCTTTGTGAATTATTAGGTAAAAGTAATAAATTCCGGGAATGTGAAATTGTTGCTACAGCAAAAATAATATATTTATTTTAATATTCAATATAAATATTATTTGTGTGCAATCAATCTAACAGTACTTACATTTTGATTCAGATTTTGATGATAAGCCTATTTAAGGATTTTAGAGAAAAGCTTTACTTTGGATAAAATTACCATTAGATACTAAAATAGTGATTTTTTTTTCCAAAAAGAAAACGTAAAATAGAGAAAAGATAAAACAAAATAATTCTCGTAATTTACTTTGTCAGAACACGTACAGTTAATATTGGTGTAATAGTTAAAAGAAAACAACAATGAATGATAATAATAAAAGGAGGATCAAATTTTAAAAAGAGAGAAAAGACAGCGAATATTGTTTTTTTTTGTTTTAATTTCCTTGATTGTGTACGATTTTATAAAAAATATAATAACTCAATAAATCATCAAAATTTACTGATTCAAATTCCTCCAGTAACTCTAATTTATTATTGCCCTTAAAATATCTATATCCGTTTAATCTTCAAAAACTAAATAAATAATAAATAAGTAAATAAATAAATAAATAAATAAATAAATAAATAAATAAATAAATAAATAAATAAAAGTTTCTGTTGTGGAATTTGCTATTAAATTGATGATTATTCGATCATAAACCCTTAGATCTTAGTTAGATTTTCAGATTAAAGAAAATATTATGAAAGTATTTGTCATCAAATGAAATTGTTATATTTATTTTTAGCGCTATTTCTAATAAAGTTAAAAGAATTGAGCAATAAATAAATAAATAAATAAAGACCATAAATTAAATTTAATTTATTTGAAAATAATAACTACCATAATTATTTTCTTTTCTGGGTATTTACTTAAGGGCCTATTCACCAATATATTCTCTGCAGTAATAAATAAAAGATCTTCGTAATAAAGTAATTTCAGATAGTAAAAAACCGAGGAAAATGAAGAACGTAACATGGTACAGATGCGGCCTAAAATTTAGTCAGGAAGGCGAGTATCTGATATTTCGGTAACAAAATAAGGCTTCATTTGGGCAGAAGCATCGTTTTGTCCCAGACAATTTCAACATTAGAGCCTCACAGCAAAACAGGTTTGAAAAGGGTTGTGCGGTAGAGAATGAGAGGTTATCTGGTGATGATGATATCTTTCACACAATACTATTTGAGAAGACCAAAAAATAAGACAGCGAAAAAAACAAAAAAAAAAAGCAGACGATGACTTTATTTTCACAACAATTTCCCAGTAGATGTTGAGTCTGGGAAATTTTAAGAATTTGAAAGAGTGGTAGGATAAAAATAAAAAAAAAAGGAAGAAGGGAAAAAAGGGATATAAATTATTAGGTGCATGATGTCTCACTTAAAAAGAAAGAAGTGTAATATAAAGTACCTTTATATTATATATAGAAGGTACGTTTTTCAATTGTAACAATACTACAGAAATATTTCACTTGATTTTTCCATCGTTTTGTATTTCTTTTTAATAACTTCGTTAAATGTCAATTTGGTATAGATATTTATTCTTGCTTACCTCTAGTGTCCACAGGACTAAGTCCACGGAAGGACACTGCTGGACTAGAGTGAAAGGACCCATACAAGTGCTCCATGTAAGGATTGATACGATACGCTGGATGAAGTGATTCCGCCTGGCTGTTGGCAGCACTGCGGCGTTGAGGTAGGAACGGGAGATCGGACAGAGTAGGGGTGGCCGTAGCACTGCCCGCAATCCTGAAACGAGAAAAAAAGAAATTAGGAATTTACATAATTTGCAGCATTTATCTTTAATAATCTAGAGAGGGAAAACAATCACAGAGAATACAAAAAATTGCAAAATGTATCTGTCCAATATATCCTCTCTTCGTTTGCCTAAAATTGTTCCAATCTAAGGCGCTCATAAAATTGGTTAAATCGAAAGCAATAATTTAAATTTTGATGTGATGTATATTAGATTTTTAGCTCTGGAATTCTCTCGATCTTTATCTTTGTAGCTACCTATAAACTTAAAGCTCAACCCGTAAGTAAGACATATGTATTTTCTACGTTTATATAGATATAGATATAGATAGATAGATAGCTTCGTAACTATTGCTTGAATTTTTCTTTAGATATAATTGGTTAGTGTGAAGTTTTTGTATTAGTAATGCATTAATTGATTAATTTATTTTATTTTTTATGGTATTTATGTATATAAACATATTTTGAATTTTCCTTTGTTTTAGTAGATTTAATAAAATTTATTATTGTAAATGTATTTTTTTTTTGGTTAATATTGTAAATCATTTAAGTTATTCTAACTGACATAAATTCCATATTACAAAATTCTAATTTATTAAGAAATGCCTTTACTTTTTTTTTTTAACCTATATCTTTTTGACAGTTTTATCTTATTGAAAGAGGAAAAATAAAGTTGTATGATCCATTTATATGGCAACAATTTTTATGCTTTGATGTTGGTTATATTAATTTATTTCATTGTTATCAAATGTTATTCAAGCAGAAATCACTTTGCTCCATAAAGTGAATAATACTGATTTCTAGATGATAATCGAGATAGACATCTTAGACACAGAAACGAAGCAATCTCCTTCCTTTTGTGTGCTGTGTTTCCAAGATCTTTCAACCACATAAAATGCATCGATAAAAATAAGCAGCAACAAATGACACGATAAAGATCAGTGCAGCCAGTGCAGTACAATATGCTGAGTCAAGATAGTTTAACGAGAGATTTAAGCCTCGGGAAGGCTTCTGCTAGGCGATAGCTACAGTCAGCAAACAGCAGTCAGTCACACTCCCAGAGAAAGAGGGTCTTTGTTTGTTCAATTCCTTGCCATTGACGTAATGGTGTTAATGGGTCTACTTTTAGACCTCTGCTTTCCACTCGAACCTTCCATCGCCGTGTTTAGTGGCCGAAAAGTGAGTGAACACACGCAGGAAATTACAACCTTATATTTTCTCAAATAATCGTCTTTTGTTCCTTGCTGAATGACAGGAACGCCACGGACATTCTTGGCGAATTTAACAGACAGAAGTCGAGGACGTATTACCTCCTGATGAGTTTGAATGGAGGACGACGGTTATACAGTGAAGTACGTTTTATGGGTCCAGTCTAAAATTATATAGTCATTGAATTTTTGCAGCGTTTTTTTCTTGGAAACCTATGTATCTTCAAAATCTATCTTGGGAGAAACTTCTAACTAAACATAAATTAAAAGCTGGCCATTAATGCCAAGCTTGTCACAATATGTGTACAATGTTGATGACCTCTCGAGGTTTAAAACAGCCAAAGGAATGTTTCCTGGGATCAGCAATTCAATGTTTATAACAACACTGAAACTTAATTCTAATGGTTAATGCCAAACCACTGTTCTTCTTCTGGAAGTTACACTCCCAATAAAAAGCGTATGGAAAATAGTTAATTCTATTGGAACCTTCCAAAGGCTTTTTCATATTTTAATATTTTCATATAAGTAAATATTATTCATGATTTCTCATGATGAGTTTACAAAAAATATATTAATTAAAGTAAAAATGCTTCATTTCTAACCGCAATCAATAAAGTTTATTTTACTTCCCTTTTTAAAATATTTGATAGATTATGACTGAAATTAGTATTCCATTAAAAGCTTTGTGAACCTAATAGTACTGTATCTTAATCAAAATCAACCATTTCTGCACCATATATTTACATTTTAAAAACATATTTACACTTACTTAATTACGTTTCTGGTCTCGGTAACTATGGAGATCAGAAACATAGTTAAATAAGTGTAAATATGTTTTTAATCTTTTAAACTGTAAATATATGGTGCAGAAATGGTTTACTTTGATTAATTTATTATTGCACGTAAAAATACTTTATAATATAGTACTGCATCTTCTTTAATTTTTGAGTTCTAGAGAAGACCTTCCAATTCACTTTTCGAAGCTTATCGTAATGCTGCAATTGCTGTTAGTTCTTTAGTCATTGTCAAATAATGCCAGGCTTAAAGCCATGACACTGTAGATCAAAGCAATCTATTATAGATCTGACGTAAACAAAAAAAATCGCATATAAATTATATCAGGAGATATGGATTATCTTTGCAGATGTACATCAAGAGTTGAAATGCGATCTCATTAGCATATAAAATAAAAGGATGAAAAAAACTGAAAAACCCTTTCAATTTACGATGTGACGCGAGATAAAACTCGTTTTAGTTCTGACCCCGTCATGCTGATTTAATGACCTACTACAAGAAATGAAATTTAACACGGGGACATGGTGCGGCAAAAGAGTTACTTCAAGCGAATTGAGTTCTGCTAAATGCTA
This sequence comes from Thereuonema tuberculata, assembly GCA_023159025.1. Classification (NCBI taxonomy): domain Eukaryota; kingdom Metazoa; phylum Arthropoda; class Chilopoda; order Scutigeromorpha; family Scutigeridae; genus Thereuonema; species Thereuonema tuberculata. The sequence goes on from JAFIDM010012231.1 coordinate 149,309,270, forward strand.
ATTAGAAGGAGAACTGGTGGGAGTGTACGAGGTCCCTTTTAACCTATCAACATGAGGCCTGTGAAATTTTTCGGGACACACTTAAGGAAGCGTAAACATCAGATTTGGTGAACTGATGCCTCGCCAAGATAATTTCGACATCTCCCAATATTCGCTGGGTCTCTGAGAAGACAAGTGAAAAGTAGAAGACGAGAAGGGAGAAACAAGACACGAGAAGAAAAAAAAAATCACTTCTGACTTATTTATGTCGAATTACAATTCGAAACCCTGATGAAGAAAGTACGACTTGAATTCTAAGGATTGCCTTACATCTGCACGAGAGGAAATAAACAGGAGACAGCATCGTAGCCTGTTTATTTTGGAATCGATAAAGACTTCCCGCCTAAATCGAGAGAAGACATTGGACGCTAGGGTAATTCGTCAATGTTAATGGCTGGAATAAGATTCCGATTAATTCAAGCTGTTTAAACAAGAGTTTCTTTACTAGACAGAAACGGAACTTTGGAATAACAAAAACTAGCAGTTTTTGTAAAAGTGATATCCTACGTTTTCCTATCATGCTACTAAGAAGTAGATTCTGATACGTAATAATATTTTTCCTAATGAATTCTCTTTGTCAAGTTGTAATGTTAAATGTTTTGATAATTAGTTCAATGATGGTTCTGATCAAAGATACTTACAAAATAATATATTCAATAATACAACGTGACTTTTTTCTATGTTAGAAAAGTAATATAAATAAAGACTTGAAGCAAACTAAACATCTAGTAGTTAATTATAATCTGAATATAAAATTTATCGAAAATCAAGCAAGATTTGAATAAAAGTTGTACATAAATGAAAATAAGACAAAATTCTTAACTAGATGAGAACGATAAGAAATGAATGACATTGTTCAAGTTCAAACAATTTGTTGACAATTTTAGATAAGAGGAGTTAATTTTTTTTTTTTTTTAATTTTAATTCTAAACTAATTATTTTTACGAAGAGTAATATATTATACAATGTAGCTGAAGAGGTTCATAAAGAAGAGCGAGATCCTGATCAAACTAATATACACATAAAAAAGATATATTGAATGTATAATATACATATATTGACAGACAGGATGCAATTTACAAAAAAAATAGCGCATTTTCTCAAATCTCAATGTAATCTTCGTTGCTGTTGTGGTTTTTTTTTTTGTATTTATTTTTTCGTTTAATTACGCAAAAATAACTATTCGAACTGATTAGCTCTAATAATTCGCTAATTTAGATTTGGAATGTTAGACAAATAGAAATACAGTAATGAGGGATAAAGTAGCTAATGAAAAGATATTATATTGGAAATAACAATAAAATACTTGTAAACTAAACTGAATTCATTGTATTAAATTCTCCGCTATCTAGAAGTCAAAGGGAGAGAAGAGAAAGAAGAAATGTAGATGGATTTGTTGAAACATGATTTCATTTTATTTATTTTTCATGTAGAATGATGTGATGTTCAGTTTGAAATCCTACAAATCCAATCAGTGTGTTTGGTAAATGACAACGTATTTGTATCTATTTGTTTGATGCATTATTCTGTAGTAACACCCTTTCTCTCGTCTGTGCCATCTCATCATTACTGCAATCCTTTTCTGCAATACTAACGAACCTGCCACAGTCTTTGACAGTCCATTCCTTTTCTCCACCAGCATCTCAACAGCGAAGAGAATAAGACCACCCCAACAATGAGAAACATCAACTGATGATTGGACTCACATCTTAAGACAAAAAAAAAAAAAAAACACTATCACATGTCGTTAAATTCCTTCCTGTTTTACAAATTACCTCTTTAGCCAACATTACATAAGCCTTTTCGTGATTTTAATTAGGAGGAATAATAGGGAAGGAAAAAAAAGCTAAAAATATAAAGTTATTCACTGCATTCTACAAATTTCTAGAAAATGAATAAAATTCTTGTCCATCTCATCAAAAAGATTGAGTTTTCCCCCTCTAATAAAGGTTTTTTTTCTCTCCCAATCTATGGTTTACAATGTTACTTTTTACGTTTTCAAATGACTAATTGATTTATTTACACTTTCACGAAATTAAGACAAATAATTCTTCAAGAAATTTCGGAAATTCGACAAACTTCAATATATATATATATATATATATATATACAGGAATTAAGCCTCAGCAATAATTTTTTTTTGAATAATTATTGTAGATTTACTACACATTTTCCTACATGCTATTATTATCATTTTAGTTATTTTGTTGAACTGTTTTTCTTACTTTAGTAACAAGAAAACCACTAATAAATATTTTGATAGAAATAAAATCATTATCATATATCGCTCCATCATATTTTCTAACTTAAAATAAACTATTATACATTGTGCAAAAAAAAAATTACTAAGAAGATTTATAAATAATAAATTTAACGTGCTGTGAAACTTGTTAGAAAATGAAAATAAAGCTAACAAGATTTATAAATACTCAGTCAATTATTTTCCTTATTGGTCTATTAAATATCTGTTATGTGTTTGCACTATTCTGATCTCTCGTAAACTACGTTACTTTCAGTTTCAATTCAAAGCAATTTGACAACTGTTTAAATTTACAAAGATTTCTAGAGCACAGTGATTACTAATTATCCGTTTGGTTCCTAACAGCTGTAGGACAACTGACGGAGACAAGGCAATGGAAGAAAGAAGCATTTATTTTTAAGACTGTTACAGAAATTCGGAAACTAAAAAAAAAAGTTGAACTCCGAAGTTGTCGATGGCCCTTCATAGGAGATGACGGACAGGTAATAAAGATTCGTGTTTGCTTCAATTTCAGAACACATTCATTCATTCACAGCCATCATAAATCGGAACCTGGACAGCTGTAGGCTTTCATGTCAGCACACTTTGCCGGCTATTTTTGTCCTTATAAATTTTAACGGTGGCTAATTTTAGGAGGCTTCGTTGCAGATGGAGGAAAGAGTCGCAGACCAATACATTTCTCTATTGCTCGAAAACAGGTGAATCTCATGGAAGCGGAAATGATTTTTTTACAACGAAGAAATAAAGGCAAAGAAGATTCTTCTTAATGAACTGAAAAAGAATGTTTGGGGAGACGAAATTCCTAGCAGTCAAAAACTTTCAAATCATAAACAGTAAATTTATGACTTTTTAAATATGGTTGGCAACTTTTATTTTGGTAGCGTTCTTTGAATGATTACGAAAATCACAACAAACATGGAAATAGTGTTAAGTATTAAATTTAATTCTATTAGTAGAAACTTCACAAATCTTTACCTAATTATTCGTGAAGCAAAGAAATATTTTAAATATCTGGAAAACTTTAATTGATGAACCTTGAAATGTTGAAATACCAAATATTAAGAAAGCTGTTTTGTAATGACCAGCACTCGTCAGTCTGTAACATTCAAAATTAATGGAAAGTCTTGCTTAAATATTAAACTCAACCTTATAAACGAATTATCTGAGAGATTGAATATATTCATTTCACTCTGTCTTTTTTTCTAAATTAACATCAACTGATGTCTACATTGTAGCAAATATATTTAAAAAAAAAAAAAAAAAAGGCAGAGCACCTCTACTTCAGATTTTATGGATTAAAATCATAATCTTACTTCAGAATTAAAGTAAGAAACGAAATAACAAAAGAGATTCTGTTAAAAGTTATTTAAAAATTATCTTGTAACTAACTCGAAGTAAATTATTTTGTTTATGAGTTCAGAACATTATTTTGATTTAATGCTCTATAAAAGTCACCGCATTTCCAATGATGAATTCAGCTATAAATTAAATTAAATGTTTCGAGATTTCCAAGTTTTATTTCTTGTAATTACGACTTGAAGTTCTAATCCATAATTACTCGTTTCATTATTTAAGTATAATTTAGTTCAAATTGTCGTCTAATTTTCTTTAAGACCACAACTGTCTTTAACTCGCATATGTATACAATTATTTAAATTATATAGGAATAATTAAAAGCATTTACGTAATTACTAAATAAACAAACATCTAATCGTTTTTCTACAAATTTTCTTAATGTTGATAAAGATTTAATGAAGAACCGTTTGTAGCTAAACATCCATAACAAATAAAAATGTGAAAATGTTTTTTATTAGAAAGTTAGTACTCAAATGTACCACTGCAGGGCACAACGATCAGTTGCCATCTAGGAGGTCCCCCAAAGCTAAAAGGGATAATGGAAAGCAAATGGAGAATGAGCATTCAACCAAATTTACAACACTGTTATGAAACGCTTTACAGATGGAGTTGGTTTCAGCCGTGACGCTTTGCCTCGTGCACATTCATTAAAGAAATTAAGCCCATATTGTAGCCACTAAATCAAAGAGAACACATCTGACTCGTGATTACATCGTCCATTTTTCAAATTATTGCTTTTAAATCTCAAAAACAGAAAATAAAATTGTAACAATCATTTTGAAAGTTAAAGATTTAAAAAAATAAGCAAAGAATAAAAATTGGATAAAGTTTATTTTTTTTTCCGAAAGAATAAAATATTTACTTTTTCATTTAAACCTATAGGCCTATTAACTTAAAAGCTAAACAATAATATAATTTCACTGTGCTTTAATGGAGTTCAATAAACTACATTAGATTTTAATATGTAAATGACGACTGAGTGCTTTTTCAGGTTTAATGGTGATTTATATATCAATGCGAAGCCATTCAATTCACGAGATCCTAATAAGTTGCAGTACACTGCGTAGGTTGCGTAGGCCCTAAAACAGTCTCTGGCTATTAATTACCTGGGAAAAGTCATCATGCCCGATCTGACAGAGGGTTAGGTGAACCTTAGAGCCTGTCTGGACCAGGAAAGAAATCCCGAGTTCTGTCGGCGATCAGTTCAGGCTGCCTTCAATCCATATGACTGAGGATAAATGAAGGCACAATTGGATTTTATTCTTGAATTATTAATATTCTCTAAAAACAGTTAAGCAACTGATCTTGAACGTGAGTAGTCTCAGACGAACGTTCCGTATTTCTTAAATTGTGTAATTGTAAGATTATTTACCCTAGGAACGTTCTGAAATTACAACCAAACAAATTTAACATTAACAGAACTCAATTATTTGTAACAGTGACAAATATTCAAAAACAATTATAAATTCTACATGAGAAAGTCGAGATCCATTCACTTTCCAGTTTCACACTGTCTATTTCCATTAGTTTATTAATTACAGTAAACTGGGATGTTGTCTAATCACACTGTCTTATAATTAATGTTATCCACCTTCACGACTTTCTAGAACATATTTTTTTTTTAAAGAAATTCAAAAACCCAACCGTTTTCTCTGCAGAATTCCCCAAACTGACCTTCTGATGCATCCAGATGGAAAAAGCATTTATTGCCCAATAAAACAACAACGGCTGGGAAACTATTAACACTCCCCATTAGCCGTAAGGTCCGCTTTATGTGAATTGCGCCCATTTTTCTTTTGTTTCCTTGGTTTATTGAAATTCTCTAAACATTTGAATTTTATACAATTGCCAAAATACAAAGTTATTTCAAATGTTTATGCAATGAATCGTCATGTATTGTCTGAGCAAAAAACGTCGTCAATTATTTATGAACATCTGCTTGAAATAATGAATTTGCGATAAAAGCTTAAATGTTATGTCAAAAAGAATAACTGTAAAAATGTGTTAATCTCAACTTTTTTCCCATAAGAAAATTTAGTGAAATTCAATCCTCAACTTATTAATATAAATCCTCCTTGATTTTCATCTGCTCTAACAGCTGCTTATCTAGTTTACCAGTATTATTCTAAAATTTATCAACAAAAAAAGTCAACAGAATTTATAATAAAGAATTTAACAGCTTAGTAATAACATTTTTATCGTCAATTTTACGATGACAACTGTTAACTATTACTTTTACTATTCCACTATCTTGTTAACTTCAGCAATTCTGTTTACAAAAGAAAAATTCAAAGAAAAAAAAATACAAAATTATGTAAAAAAAAAAAGCCAGTTGCATGCGATGTTAAAACAAGTCTGGATGTTTCACGTGGCTTATATTTCGTTCATCAACCATTATGTGCTTCTAGAAATTTCCAGAAATTCTTCTAATCTGTACAAAAACTTGTCAGCTAATAATCAAATATAATTCAATGGAAAACGGTCAAACTAATTGATATAACTTTATCAATCATTTTTTGGTCTGGAAATGTTTGTAAAACACTTATTTATAATACTTTACCAATTACCTCAACATAAATTGAGTTGCTACGGAAACAGACAGACAAACGGACATAACTAAAAGCATTTTTCACAACACAAAGCTTGTAATCTTTCACTTTATAATTATTAGAGGAAATATCATCACTACATGTCTCAATTTTTGGACTTCTAAAATGCAATTAGACTTGAGGGGGGAAAATACTAATTAACAGTAAATCCAGGGAAAAAGAGGGAAGCCAAGTGGATTAGCGAGATTACGGGATTTTATGAAGAATTAAAAAAAGAGATTTTTCCTGGGTCAGCTATACACCGCCCGTGGCAACGACAGGGTAGGATTTCAAAGCAATCTTGTTGGTCATAAAAATAGACGCTAATTGCTACGGACATGATTGACTCGTAAGTAGCACAACAACAATTTCACTGTCCCACACAAAGCAATTCGGAACGCTTCAAAAAATTACTCGCAATTTCAAAGTGGTTCTGGATATTCTCAACCTTGAGGCCATTTTCGATATCTTGCCCAATATATAACAGAGCGGTGAGTTAATCTTTCAATTGATGTACGCCCTTTCCGCTCCGACTTTTTCATTGTCTGTACATTTCTGTTTAAAGATTGCTGGTATTTCCTAAGTAAGAAGTAATTGTCTAAAGGGTGTCATTGCTATCTGGTAATAATGTTTAGAGGCTGATGTAAGCAGCCGCTGAATCGCTGTGAAAGTTTCCCATTAATGTATTCTTTACTAGTATATTCTTACATAGAATAGAATATTCTTTATTCTTGCAATCTGTTAGCAGAGGGATAATTCTGGATGGCAGCTCTTTGAAAACAGATTTTAGTATCTATCCAAACAAAGTTTTCTTCTGAATTTACAGATTCCACCTTAAAGTGAACATAATAATTCTTGTTACTATACTTAGCCTATTATTGGCTTCTAGTTGTTCATTGTCAGCATCCACAATAATTATAATCTAACAAGAATTTTTAAGTATAAATATACTTAATCGCAATTCCGTCATAATTGCAAGAAACGCCTAATAAAATATATAAGCTTTTTGTGAAACTGCTTTATAGTTTTTCTCTGTTTTTAGTCAACTGCTCTTTTTTCTGGCGTTTTCCAATTCATTTTCATTTATCTTGGTTTAGACTTTATAGCGCTAAAATCATAGGAGACAATCAAAGTGAGAAGCATCACTTCAAGTTTCGGGAAGTTTGCTTTTCTCAATCATCAAAATACTGCCTACCTTCCAATTTCATTCTAATTTTGAATGGACTTAACATTTCAATCTCTATTTAAAATTATTATCAATTACTAAGGATGCAATTCATCCTATTAACGCCAAAGACAATAGGAGCAATTCGTATCTAGTAATTACATATAGTGTGGTCGGAAAGTTCGCTTACCCCTTCATTGGTAGTCATATTGTAAGAAAATATTTACACATTAAGTGTCCAAAGCGTCTGTGTGCTCGCCATTATGCTGTACACAAGTTCATATGCCAACACGTCCCACTTGACATATTTTGGAGCATTTCCGGTATCATGGTTCGAAATGCGTCCTCAACTGCATTGCGTAATTCTTCATTTGTAGCAAAACGACGCGACGTTCAGACACGTAGGCCTTGATGATTCTCCACAATGAGTTGTCAGGAGTCGTGAGGTCAGGACTTCGTTGTGGCCATTTCAATGGAGTTGGAGATGCTGGAGTATCGCGACCAATCCAGCATCCTAGAAAATATTCATGAAGAAATCCTGTGCACAATAAGATCGAAGTGAGCAGGTGCTCCGTCCTGTTGTAGCCGTTCTGCTGTAGTCCTGCTGGTATCGTTCCATGATACCAGTGTCTTCAAGCTGTGGGATTAACCATGTTTGCAACATGTGTAAATAAGTTTCGCCATTAACTGACCATCAAAAAAAATATGGTCCAAACAGATGACGTTTACATTTATTACTATATAATAGGGAATACGGGAACTTCCCGGTCACGCTGTACAGCTGCAATAAACTGTAGTAAAATTCCTTCCAAGATTCCAATCTATACGCTCAATAAACAAAAAATCACTATTATATCCGTTTTACTCCTACGTTATTTTCCTCATTTAAAGATAGAAATCGGATTTGGCATCTGCTGTATTCTCCGATTACAATGAATCATCTTTGAATTATCAATTTCTTCTTTCTCACTTCGACTTTTATTCCTTCAATATTGATGGACTCTGTTCTTAATGAAAAAAAAAAAAAAAAAAAAAAAAAAGAAAAAAAAAAAAAATATAAGTTGACTTGTTTTGTAATTCTGAAACAAACGTAAGACTGAATATCAGAAGTTTCCGTTAAATTTGACTTAAAACACTATTTCTCAAAGTTAATACCTTATACTTAAGTGTCATTTCTCTTTGTCTTCATATGTGTAGAATTTCAATGAATAGAAAAAATTAAATAAAATTTACTGACGACACTTTGCGGCTTAGCAGGAAACAAGTAGTTTTTTCCAACAGTAATCATCTCTAATTGAAGACTCCTTAAGCTAACTAAAAATTACCTGGTCATTACTATTAAATCATGTAATTTGGTTTAATTTGGTTGATGACAAGCCATTTACATGGAAGAAAACACGTATGAATAAATAACTAAAATTTGCTCCTTGCCTGCTGTCGTAAAAATAAGTAACGTCATATCAGTACATTTAAATTCCATTTTATAGCACTTATATGGGTTTCGCCTTTTTTTGAATTCTAATATTTATTGAAAATTATTACAAAAGGTGATGATAAGAACATCTGACCAAATGTCACGTATAAATATTTAAAACTCTTCAAATATAAATCGTGTGAAATCAATTCCACGATTTGAATTTACGTGCGTATGAGTTAAAAAAAAAGAGGAACACCTGATGGAAACAAGGATCACTATACTTTGACAGCCGTATTTAAAAGAATAACTGTTCTCTCTAAATAGGAAACCTTGGTTTTTATTTCCTATTACAAGGTCGAGCTATGTAGAAAACTTTTCATTTAAAGCTCAACAGATGAAATAACTTTTTTAAAATAAAACTAATTAAATAAATAAAATGAGATTACTTAGATTTGTTAAAACTCACGTACAGAAGTACTTACTGTCGTATTTAAGTTAAGAAACAAGAAGATAGGTAGTTTTATATAAAGCAAAAATAGGCGAAATAAAATTCAATGAATAAATAAAATAGAAAATATCTAAATGAAGATGAGTTATTAACTGAACTAATTAGTTAAATGGTGTCATTACTTCAATGAAATAATTAAATGTGTCAACTCTCGTCTATTAATGACCTGATTTCGAAGAGCCAAATTTTTGTTTCGTTATTTAATCAATTGAAAAAATCACTTCAGGACACACATAATGACGATAAAATACATTTATACAATAAAAAAATAATAAATTGTGTAAATATATTTTATCGTCATTATGTGTGTCTTGAAGTGATTTTTTTCAATTTCTAATTCAAATATCGTCACACATTAAAATTCTTTTTAATTGAATAATAATTTTCAAGAGTGAAAATCTTGCAGAACGATTTTGTGGAAAACCGTTTCAGAGTCCATCAACTCCGCTTTTAAATTGTTTTAAATATGACAATTTTTCCTCACCGGCTAATTTTTTTAATGGAAATTATGCCTTAAAGTTAAAGTTAAATCATGCCTTTAACGGAAATTATGCCGTAAAGTAAATAAATTAGTAATGGATAATAAAACTTAAACATATTTTTTTTTCCAGAATGAAAGGCAAATATAATGTTATAATAGTTATTTTAATTTAACTTTTACTTTAGAATAGTTAATGTTTTACGTGTACTGAACATACTTTAAGTTCAATAAATCAAGCCGATACACCTGGCTAATTTACAAATAACTGTTTTAATCAAAAAATTAAATACACAGCTATAGTTTCGAATGCAGTACAGAGCAATCTTTTTCTAGACTAGACAGGCCAAATGGTTAAGAAAAATTAAGAACTGATTGACTAAAGAATAATTCTGGATTCACGGAACTTCTTACAAGAAAGAGGATACTGTCACCTATACATACGGTTAGACAATGGAATATTTTTCAATATGAATCGAGTTTGATTAGCTTCAAATACGATTTCAGAATAAGAAGTTTCTATTTGTTTGTTTGTTTTTTTTAGATTCTTTTTTAACAGTTTTGAGAAAATCTGCACTTATTAATGCGATATTATCTCTTAGTTTTCAATTCAGCTGCTATTTTTTCTTAAATAACATGAAGCAGCCATTTATTCATTGTTTGTTATTTTATCAGCTTATTTATTAATACTAAGATAGAATCTTCGAAATACAAAGATTTTATCTTAACCATAGATGATCTATCTGTAGTTAGCTACAGATAGATCTAGTATATCTCAGATTACTATCTATTGAACACTGTGTCTTGAAATAATTTCAACAATTGTAATTAAAATTATAAAAAAAAGGGCAATTTCCATAAATTTCATTTCGACATTACTGAACTCGGGAAATGCTTTTTTGAAGAGATAACACAAAGTTTAGCTATCAAAAATACTAAGTAAGTAATGCAAACAATCATTTAGTTTGAGACAAAGCATTAGAACCATTTTACTTCAAAGTAAGTTACTTTTTTTCAGTTTTTAAATTCATCCTAAGATAGGAATTTTAAATGTTTTAATGCTTCTTTTTACCATTTTTTCTATCAATTTCAATATCTTATTTCACTATTTTCGGCTTTTTTTGTCGATGGCTTGTCTTCTTGTCCCTCCTTAAGCATGGATACTAGAACTTTCTGTGGACCAACATTCAGGGAACTTGGAATGCAATGAGATCATCAAATTTCATCGAGATTTAGCAAAGATTACGGGCTGTAACTTTAATTTTTTTTAAGCATTTTATAAAATAAATCTTTTATACCGCTAATGTTACGGGTAGGTGGAACGTGTCTACATCTAGTGACTGCTTTTGGAAATTTTAACTTCTTTCGACAGCTCAGATTATAAAATGCAAACGCTCTTTTAAATAACATGCATAGAAACGAATCTGTTGGGTCCCTTTAAGAATCTGTTATGGTCTTTGACTGTTATTCAACAGTCTAATTAATTTTCTCTAATTTTGCCTTTTTTTTATTAATATTATTGTCACTCAGATTAATAACTTGTTTGAATGAGTGAAGTTTTTGTAATTTAGATTTATTCTAAAGTAATGAGAATAAGTTTAACATCATAACAAAGGACCGGTGGATTTATACCATCAATTGGTTTTTATATTCTTATTTACTTAACAGGGAAGATTCTAGAAGCAGAAAACAAACGATATTCCTTATATTACTGTATATTCTTTCGTTCTTACAGACAGCTAGATAATCTTTAACTTAATATAGTTTTCAAAACTACAGCATGACTTAGTTTGAACAGCAAAGACCTTTAGTTATAACAAAGTTAACCATATACCAAAAGAAGAACTTGTCAATTTCAAGTCTTTTAACATTTGGCTTTTGAATGAACAACTTAATTAATCGAATCTCTATCGTTCTTTGGTGAATCTGTTTTCAATTCTCAACTGTTTGGCTTTTGATCAAAATGTACGGTGCCAATTGGGCCAGGAATCTTGTGGCTCATTGAGTTCCTCTACGACGAACAAATGCGGTTTAGTTCTGAGGTTTTTCAAACGGTGTTTCAGCCAATTATAGTAGGAGGGTTCTTCGACATTTGATGGCTTTAACTCTTTCCGGTGACAACCAATTGCAAAGATTCAGTGAATAAGTCACTGAAGATAGATCTTCCGTCAACTGGTATTGATTTGTGTAGACTTTGTCAAACAATGCTAGCATACAAGAAATCTGCTTCCGTTTGTACCAGATCTGTTTGGTTGATAGAAAAATTCAAGGAAAAAAAAATCTTGGGAGAAACTTATGTTAACTTTAGTTAGAAACGTCTCTTTTTTCACCGCTCTATTTGAAATGTTCAAGACACAATCAGTAGACAAGTATTTTAAGCACATATTCCGTCTCTAGAAAGACGTCCATTCTTTATCAATTTCAAGAAATTATATAATTGCAAACGGAAAAAAAAAATGTTTACTTTACCTCTATTACTTATAGAACAGTTTTCATTTAGAAAACATAAAAACAAATCTTGTATTTTTAAATAAACTTGCATGCTCTTCAAAAATTACTAAAATGAATTAAAATAAATTACATAACACAAAAACTGTCATTTGTTAATAAATAAAAAAGGTTCGATACTCACAAAACAGTTCTACTAATCACAATAATATATTATCTAATATATATCTGCTAATCACAAGTTTTATTAGAAATCCTCTATAGAGATAAATTTAAGAAAATGCCATTTTTTTTTAAGATATTTTTTTTTTTTTTTTTTATAAACAACTTTTATATTTTAATATTAAAAATTCTAGAATTTTCTATAAAAAAATACCATCAAAAAAAAAAAAAAAAAGCCCCTCTGACTACAATTATCTTCTACCCTTTGATTACGGTAATTGACAGCATCTAAGCACTGTTGTAATCACTTGTTACTTCCCAAACTGTTAAGCATTCCGCCATTAAAATTTAATTCCATTCGTCTTTCTACATTCTAATGACTTTATTGTGAGGTCTAATCATCTCTCACATTGTGGCTCCCCCTTGAAATTACCAAGCGAACACAACACGAACGCACGTTTACATTTCAGCCGAGACTACCGAGCAAGCGGTTGATTGCACCTGTCATTATTCTAAAATTAAATTATTAGCACATTTTCGTCGATCAGGATTGTGTTGCCCGATGATGAGGATGCTTTTGCTGGGGCCGGGCAACGAGCCTCCGCCTTGGCCTGACCCGCTCCGATGCAGCCTCAGGCTCCGCACGCACGAAGGACCACCACCGTTGACATGCTTTTACTTGTTGGACATTTATATCTTCTTAAATTTTTTTCGGCTTTCCGTTAGCTGATTGCGTTGTTTTTTCTTCACCTTCTGGGTTTCATAGCCTAATATATTATTGCACATCGCGAACGAACGTTTAACTTAAAAAAGATTAGACAGATTTTGTTACAACTAGAAAATTTTTACAGCCCAGAAAATTCGAGATCACCTTATTATTGATGCCGTCGATAAATTGCAATTAGCAATTTCTTTTCTTTTTTTTAATTATTTATAAATAGGATTAAACTTAAGCATTGAAGGTGTTAAAATTTGAATAATCTCATTCTGTTTGTATTTTTATTACGATATTCGAATTAGAATTTATAATTGCCAAGCAAACTTTTGTAACTTTTTTATTTTCTTAAGGTGAATACATCTCTGGCTGAATTGAATGATGTATTCAATGATTAAATTCTACTTAAATGATTTAATTCTACTTCAAAATAACTGCAATGCTTTATACAAATTTGGTTTACATGTTTTACTGATGTGTCGATTTTTTTTTTCCTGTTCTGAATTATTTACAATGTCTTTATAAAAGGGAAACTATTCATTATGTGATTTTAATTTTATACTGAAAGGATATAAAGTGTGGTCTAATGTTCGATAGATAGATAGATCAAAATATAGATCGGATAAGTGAAAGTGTTAGAATAAAATGTTTTTGATCAAATCTCAGGTCTGTCCATGTGAAATATCTCAAAACTGTTCACTTAGGAAGCTCAAATTTTAAGAAGTTTTAGATTATTAAAAGCGGCGTCTGTATGATTGGGGATAGATCTAGTAAGAAATATTGTATTTAAAAAAATGTTAATAAAAAGGATTCTGTTCACTAACTCCAGAATCACAATAACCAAAAAACTACGTAACAAGTTTAAGCTTAGTAGTATTTGGATATTTCTCAACACAGACCTCCCTATTGATTTTGGTACAATTTAGGTTCACAGGTGAGAAGCTTTGCAAAAGAACCAACATCACATGATACCTTTTAAAATGACGTCGTTAAGTTGAAAGTATCCACTGTATGTTGTTAGCAAGTCATTTTAGCACAGATACAACCCATAAGAAAGACGTAAAACAAAACCACCAAAAGAAATTGTCCATTTATGGAAATTTAAAAAGCCAACTTTTTTTAGTTATTAACCAATCAGAGCATTATTTAAAATTATTTTAATTGAACTTCTCTTCATGTTATGAATACGATGTAGAGATACTGTGTCTGACAATTCTTTGTTGTTTAAGTGCTTTATACAACTACACAACGGCTGCAAGGAATTTATTTTTTACTTCCTAAAAACTTTCTGGTATACAAAATCTCAACATTTTTAACTATTTCATATTTTTCCAGATTTTAGTGAAGTTCAGATGATTTCTTTTCATTTTCTGCTTCTTTTGTTTTGTTTAGTTTTATTTATGTGTTTTGCTAGTTTTTCCGAGCTAAGAAGTTTAAAAAAACTGCATGATAAACAGAACTATATCTCTTTCAATGTCTTTATATAACATTTTCTCCATTTCAAAATATTTTACGATAAAATGTAACCTCTTAAAATGAACTCCTAAGGTTTTTATTATGTGATGAAAATTATACTAAACATATTGAAGGATAAAGAATTCTTTGTTCGCCGTTGCCAGTCAACCTTGCAGTAAAAAAACTCCAACCAACAATTCACGTTCGAATATATATATTCCCAATTCATAAAAGCAAATTAAGTTTAATTTAGGACAAACAAATCTGGCCTTCAATGTGATATATATAAATCCCGAGTTAAGCTTATTATTTTTTAAGTGATTCTTTACGAGCAACTACAAGACTTCTTTAGTATATTTATAAGCTTGATGTTAATAGTTACGACAGAGCTTTGACTAATAAAAAATGAAAAAGTACAAGAGCTTATCCATTAGTAATACTACTATTTATCTAATCTTAAAACTTTAAGGGCAACAAGTTTTTCTGCAGAATAGTTTTTACTGTGATTCTTAATGGTCCAATTACTTTATGAGATCACAATCATCTACTGAATGATGTGAATATCTAATGTTCTATAAACGTTCACTAGATAGAAAGTAGCTCACCACTAATTAACTAGAACTAAATTTATTGGTAACAGTTTAAAAAAGGCAATTAGAAATTTTCTTGAGTGACAAAAATGAGATTTAAGAAGATTTATTGAAATATTACTTTCTGTTCTTCCCTTAATGGAGGCTACAAGGTAAAAAAAGTCTTTAAAAAAACAGCAAAATTCTTTTATACCAACAATGTGAGTTAACGAAGTAGAGTCAATTCAGTTGTAGAAGCAGCTTCTTTAGTTTTCTTTTAATTTGACTGTCTGCTTATCTTATAGATTTACTTTAATTCAAAAGTTTTTTATCTCAGATATACCTTCCTTCTTCTTACTGCAACTAAACTGGTTTTTTTTCTTTTTTAATTTTTTATTTGCTAATTTTTTTTCTTGAATTCTTGAAAAGTAACATTAAAAATCATTGAAATAGATGAAGCTGTTGAAGTTGTTGTCGCCTTATTTTTTGTAAGGCAATTTTTTTCTAAAATTATCTCATGAAGATTTTAGTTTTGGAAATTCTAACCGAGTTAGGTTTCACTAAAACCTAAACTTGCATCATGAAGAAATCTTCCCTTTCGTTTCTTTTAGGAAGATCTTATTGTACAAATATTATTTTGTTAACGTACGAACAGTCAATTAGAACGGATAAAATTCGTTCCTGAAAGATGAAGTTATCCGCGAATGCAGTTGATGAATCAATAACAATTACGAAAAACCTAAATTTCCTTCCGTAACTTCCTCAGGCTTAAGAGTAAAATAAAATCACTTCCTTAATTACAATTTAAAACTCAAATATTGTTTCAGGAACAAAGGATCTAAGAGGAATCAAAATTCCTGATTCTGTAATTAGGATTATAATTCAAACATCGCAGTAATTAGCGGGAAAAGCGAAGAAAACTTATTTCTCGTGGATATCAATTGTCGTAACTGGGGGCTATTTCTCCTCCAATCCAAATCAAACTGACACACCTAACCCCTTATCTAAGTAATCACTGCTATAATCCTTTGGTGTCAGGACAAATCATTGAACCGTTCTTCTAAACCCGAGGGTTCCGTCGATTCCTTTTTGGCCTCTCATCCAAATAAAAAAAAACCCTCAAGATATATCAAGATAATGAACTTAACATTAAGACAGCACTTCGAGATTAAAATAATAATAAGACTAATAGGCGGAATTCAAAGAAATGAATCGTGAAAGACACAATCAGTGACGTTGAAAATATAACATAACTTTGGATTATTCGTTTCACCAGTGAATTTATTTCTTACTATTTAAGAATGAGCGGAATAAGATTACTTTGTTAGTATTTCATCAGTCAAACCACGAGAATTCGCAGTCTTCGGAAAATATTAAGACTAGAAGTAATGAGAGTTGTTTTTTTTTTTTAGGAATTTTCTAATTATTAGAATATTCTTCTTCGACTGAAAATAACGGATAATGTTTTCGAAATGTTAATTTTTCATTTATCAAGACACAGTGTTTTTACATTGGTGAACAAAGTATTTGTTATTTAACTGATAGAAAGAAAGCGTTGTTGTTTTTGTTTCCAGCCTTTTCAATGAACATTAAAAGCAAACTTACAGAAAAATAAATAAAAAACGTTGTACAAAGAACTAAAGGAAAAATTGAAGACTGGAAAAATCACTGATTGAAGCTAAACTTCAGCGTCATTAAGCAAAGAAAACGAAACTTCCTTTGTTCTTCAATGTTCAACACTGCTTGTTTGAAACAAAAAGTCCACATAAAACAGTTATTTCTTTTCAAAGCTAACCAAGAAAACTCTTAATTATTAAGTTAGTTATAAAACCAAGATCTCAAGAGAAGTCAATTGTTTTGTTTCCATTACAAGATTTCATTTTACTTTTGTGAGTTTGAATTGACTGAAGTAAAAAGAAGAGACAAATGAAATTTTGAATTTGGCGATAAGAATTTATCTGAATGTTATTATTACTGGAACTTCATTTACTATTGTATCCTCAAAATTTCAACTAAGTTGCATTAAATAGCTGAGTGCCTCAATGTTGTTTTGTTAATGTTCCATCATTTCTTCAGCTCTGTGCCACAAAGCTACCCTGTATTCTTTTGAATGATCGACTGTGTACAATTTAGTGTTAATAAAAATAAATCAAACTCTGTAAAATAAACGTTTATGTTTGTTAGTTACAACATTCATTCAATATTCATTCAGCAAATATCTTTTATTTTAGTTTTTTCACTGAAAACTGATTAGCGCTTCGTTTTGGAATGATTCTTGTGTTAAATCTAAGCTCTTTCCTACATTCTGTTTCTTTAAATTCAACTAGGAAAACGGCTAATTGCCGTAATGAGCCACATCAACGGTTCTATTGACTGGCGTATAAGCAAACGAAATCATTGGTTAACTGGTCATTAATAATAAATGATGGCTATCGAAAACGCACAAGGAAACTTATTCAGAAAAGAAAAAACAAAAATCATCCACGTCTTATATAATGTAGAGGAAAGTTAAGATGCTTCATTGTGCAGTGTTATATAATTAATAAGAAAACATCGATCGCTTTCCTATTTAGTTTGGCATAGGAAATATTTTTTCTCTTATAACTTTCCAAGTAACACTGGAATCTTTTATTAGCAAACTAAAAGCAACAATGAATTGTAGATGGTTCTGACTAATAATTTATTTCTAAGCTATCTTCAATTGACTTTTAATTGTAGTTTGGTAATAAAGGTTCCAATATTACTTGGGAAAAATATTTCCTATTCCAAACCAATTTGGAAAACGATCCATATCTCTTATTATTATATAACACTGCAGATTCAAGCATTTTATCTTTATTTGTTCTCAAGTTATTTGGAAACATAATTTATTAGTTTTAGCATAGATTTATTTGTTTCTGTCTTTCGCTCTCATAAGTACTTTTTTATTTTTTTGTTATCGAAATATTTTATTATTTTAGATATTTTAGTCTTTTTAAAACTCTCATTTATTGGAGAAGAAAATTATTATTATTTCTGTAAGCTCTTCAGATTGACAGCAGGAGGTATTTGATTAGGAGATATTTGATTATAAAGCAATTTTTAGGGAATCCTGCGTAAATTACAAAATATTAAGACACAATAAATAAAATCTAATTTAAAACTAATGTACTACATTTTTTTTTTTCCTTCCTGAAAATATAATAGAGATGTTCCTTTCACCGTAGGTTAGTAATTTTCTATTTCTATCGAGATTCCATTCAGAATGCCATTAACTCCGAGAACCATTTGGGTCCTAATGACCATCATTGCTCACATCAGAACTAATGTAAACCTGGCCTTCCTTCCTAACTACTGGTGAGTAATAAAAGTTCAAACTATAATAGGAAAGGAGCAAAAGTCACTTCCATTACTTGGGGAAACTTGATTTTTATTTTTTTGCTTGAGATGAGCTTACCATGCTTTAATGAACGGATTAAGCGATTTCTTACCTTCTAATGCGACATTAATGCTTTCCTAACACTAATTAAGACTAATACACCAACTTATTACGATCATCAAAATGATCCTTGAGGTTTTTTTTAAGTCTCATTTCTTTTAAAAAAGAAGAAAAATTGGAGAAATTGGATAGAAAAATAGTTAAACTTCTACTGACGTAAGAAAAAAAACCAACAATCCTCTAAGTTTCTTTTAATATGTCCAATATTTAGAAAAAGTATAAAAACAAAATATATATCATTTAAAGACTGAATTTTTGGATACACAGAATTTACAAAAAAGAAAAAAGAAAAAAGAATGTAGATAGTCTTAGAAACGAATATGTTAATGTTTAATGAATTGAAATGTATTTTATTTATTTATTTAAAATAAAACTCGAATGTTTTTCAATCTTAAGAAAATAAACTACTTTTCAAATGTGCATTTTCAAATTTAAAATTGTTAGTTACTTTACCAGGACAAAGTCAAAGGCTTTGTCATTCATTTTACTTTCTTAGACGTGACCAAATAATTTTTATTTATTTTAAAAAAAAAAAAATAAAAAAATAATCAATTACCTTTATTATACATTAGGTTATTAATACGAATCTTAAAATATTTATTGTAAAACAACTCAAATAAAAGAAAAAAATAAACTATATCTAAGCTTTTATCGAAATCTCTCAGTTACGATTTCAACTGAAATCAGGATTTCACTTCCAAATGAAAAAAGAAATAGTAAGTTCCAATTTACATATGGTTAAAATGTAAATTCAAAAAATAATTTCATCTTAAAATGTAGTTTATTTTAATTTTAAATGAAAATCTATTTTTTTTTTAATTTAAATAAAAAAATAAACGACAGAAAATTTTTAAATAAAAAAAAATAAAAAAATTTTAGATTTCAGCTGTAATAAAAAGCATTTAATAATTAAAGCATTATTTTCAGTATTTACACTTAAGAAAAAGATATAATTTAAATCTTTATATCTTTATTTATATATATCCTCGTTCTCTCTATTTTACACTTAAGAATGGTTTTAGAACAATGCTTCGTTTTCCCCATTGTTTTTAATGTTCTCATTTTACTGAAATCAATTCCTAACTACT
Source organism: Thereuonema tuberculata (assembly GCA_023159025.1). Taxonomy (NCBI): domain Eukaryota; kingdom Metazoa; phylum Arthropoda; class Chilopoda; order Scutigeromorpha; family Scutigeridae; genus Thereuonema; species Thereuonema tuberculata. The sequence goes on from JAFIDM010012231.1 coordinate 149,328,996, forward strand.
CTTTTAAGATGTTTCAGTTTTAGCAAATCATTTAATTTTGTTTAATATTCAATGAATATTTTGGCTTTCCTTCATTAGTGTTTGTGCGTCTAAACCAAACAAAAAACCCTGACCATATTTATCTTCCTTTCATTAACATTTTGGAGTGAATATGATTGCACTTAATTATAATGTGATATTCTGATTTATTGCCTCCATTTACAAGAGCATACATCACATTGAGCTGTGTATTAAATCATCCTCTGGTGGATCCACTTGGCGACGTCTATTTCTCTACCTTCCACATAAACCAAAGCCTTATCTTTTTTGCACTTTTTCCCTGTAATTAGTTTTCTACGAAATGATTAAAAAAACTTACCACAAAGATGCATTTTGGGGCACTGCTAAAATCTCTCCTCATTATCGATCATCCCGACTCCCACGAATGCTTTTCAAACAGGTCTCACAAATAATCCTTTAGTTTTAAAACTTTAGTTTTTCAAAGGTTTACTCCAAAGGCCTCCTTACTTAAACTCCCTACAAACTGAGTACAAATGTTGTTGTAAATAAAAGACCTTTAAGAAATGATAATTGACTGTTTTGTTAATGTACAGAGTGGGGATATAAAGGCTTCCTATGTTAATTAAGGCACAATCAACGATAACTCAATTGGAATTCGTCGACAGAAAGAAACACGGTAATCGCTGCTTCAAACTGCGGGTCCATTTTACGGTCGCCGTCAGTATCCAGGGTGGTCTAGGACCCGCCACAAGCATGAGCATGATGCATCACAACTTTTTGGGTGCTATCACACAATGTATTATCAATATCCAAAAGATAATCCATTGATCTGGTCTATTACTTTGGGCAAAGTCGTCTTCGTGTTGTAGATCCCGCTGTAAGGGCAGCGCTTCGCCGTACCGGCGGCCAGCCGTGTTGTGTTGCTTTGCCTCCCAAGGTGCGCCACCAAGGTTGTGACTGTGGGCGGCAGCACCTCTGCGCAGCCGGAGGTTGCGACTACTCGGCGCACCACCAACGTAGCGAGCAGCGCCACCGACGAAGCATCTCCTTGGAGGGTCTTCGCTCGCTCCGACGATTTCGAACGTTTCTCGCGGCGGACGAAAGCACGGACACTGTTTGACCGTTCAGGAATAACTGGGACCGTCTCTTGCTCGCGTAGGTGCTTCTTATTTCCAAAAACCAACGTCTGTATAAACAATTATCACCCGCGTGTGCAGATCCATCACTGCTGGCACTTAGACTAAGTAATGGATGTCAGACGGGTCGAACCTCACACAGCTGTACCGGGGGCTGCTGGGAAGGGCTCACCACAGTCCCCATACACAACATAATATGGTGAGGGGTGCGTGAGGGGAGGGCGAATGCCGCTGAAGCAGGTCGTCCTGCTTCAACACACTAAAAAACTTGCAGATAGCAAAAGGCGAGGAAAAATCTAAACGCAGTTAAAAATGATGGTGAAAATAGGAAATCCCCGAAGGATTGTCTTTCGGAAATTTCGCTGACAGCTACTTGGACGGAAGTGCCATATTCACAAATTTACAGTAGCTCGTGGCATCAAGTGTTGACCAGATGCGACTGTCGCAGCCCGTGCTGTCAGATCTGGAAGAGTTACTCAATGGAATGCAGTATCGATATCACATATCTCTGAAGTGACGCCGAGGCGATCAACTCCCTAAGGAAACAAACGGATAAAAGCATCGCTTCTGAAACTTATAATAGGTAAGAATATTATATATAAAAGACGAGATATTTAAGGAAGTGCCACCAACTATCAATGAAAACCGTGGATTAACTAATGAAAAGCATCTAGAAAAATAATGTGGTAATATGCATTTCATCAGCGGAGGTTGGATGATGGCATAAATTATCTTGCATGCGTCTCTTTGTTCTTAAAAAAAAAAAAAAAAAAAAAAAGAAGTCTCATGAATAAACCTGAATCCAAGGCGGCGGGGGGAAAAACTCAACAACGCCTAATAGAACAGGACCAGCACATGATGCGCCTTCGGACAAGCGGAAGATTCTACGACCAAATCGAGTTATTCATTGCCGTAAATGATGGCTGAAGAGCGGCGAAAGTGGCGGGTGTGAATGGCTCGAATACGGCCAAACTGGTTCAATCTGCCGAATGCACCCATTCACGTTAATGCGGTAGGGTAATTACACGTTCCATCAGTTGAAGAAAAGGCTCAAATGCCAACAAGAAAATAGCGCATCGTGATGAAGCGAAAGGTAAGACGGAACAATAAGAATAGAAAGGAAAGGAAGAAAAAAAAAAAAAAACCAGCATAAGATTCTGTGGAGATATACGACTTCCTATGTTGAATAATAATGAATTAAAAACTCTTAGAGCGAAAATAATAATTTAATAACATTAAACAACTCAGGTTTTCTGTATGAGAGGGAAGTAACATTTCATTATGGAGTTGATGTTTTTTTTCTTGTTAGAAAAGGAATAGAAAATGTAACAAATACAACAGAAAATAATGCTCTTTTATTAACTTACTGGGAAACTTGAAATTGAACGATTTATTTAAACAGTATTTTGTTCGATTGAATATTCGTTGGTAAATAAGAAATGTAAATTAAAAATTAAAGTAGAAAGGACAAATGGGACTCCCCAAGAAAATTAAGAAAAAAGAAAAATCACATTTAAATAAATGATTAAATACTTATTTGAATGATTTCAGTGTGGCAGTAACCCCTTATTTTTTAAAAATAATTTAACTGTATGAATATTTTTGATGGGAAAGAAGAAAGAATGAATATAATCTCTTGTCAAGATAATTGTGATATTATTTATTTATTTATTTATTTATTCATTCATTGATAGTCTATTGATTTGTTGCTTTCGGATTTAAAGAAAATAGATTTTCTTTTTTCAACTTTTAAAATCGAACTTTTTAATGCATGAATTAAGAAACAAAAGCTACAAAGAGGGGGAAAAATGAAATTTGAAACGTTATCTTGTAAAGACAAGCAAACTTCATATAGTAGCGATAAATAGAAGCTAAGGGGGAAACTGTAGTGTCTGGAGAAATAGATCTAATACGAGCTCCTTCTTTTTTGTTTTTCTCTTTCTTATAATAATAAAAAATTAGTAAGCTATCACTGAATTTTAGAAACATTTAAAGTAATATAATCTGAAGGTTTCATTATTATTATTATTATTATTATTATTATTTATTTAAATATAAAACCAGTCTTTAAGGAGTTAACGTTTAAATAGAATGTATTCTTGCAGCTGCGAAATGGTGTCTTAAGATGTGCACACACCTATCAAAGAGTAACTCTCATGTTTCAAAATGTCGCTGTTTGACCTGTTTTCGTCAATTATTAATACTTTCTATGCAAATGAATGAATAAATTCACATTCTACTGATTCCTTTTGTGCGGAAGGGATCCGTCCCACAAAGTTGGTCTTAGCCCAGGATTCCAAATTGAAAGCAAACATTTCTATCCCAAGGATTTATATTATTTTTAAAGGGATCTCATAAAAATCAGTTTTTACTTGCGGAAACATTTTCGACATATAAACACCAAAAATAACGCAATAACGTAATATTTAAAACATTTATTTATGAACCTGTTTCATGAAGAACATTTCATCAATTCATCAATGATGAAAATAATTTGAAAAAGTAGTGTGCGAACTTTCTTAAATTCATATGAAAGGTTTTTACATTTTTACATTACACTTAATAGCAGTGTTTGATTCGCAATTCCTTATCTTCAATCTATAAGCGTCAAAAATCATTTCCGAGTTACAATTACGTAGATTATCTTTCATTAAAAATTCAGCATCCTTGTAGAAATACGTTTTGCATTTCGTAAACATAAATAAACAGTCGAAGGCTTTTAACTGATTTATAACTAATAGTTGAAGATGATATAAGTTTTTTTAGCTTTTTGTCAAATTTCTGATGAAAACAATGTTGGTCTTTGGAAGTTTCGTAGTCCCGAGTGGCTATAAAACCGATGATGCAGTAGGGGAACAGAGTCTGACTTGTGGAAAGATACCAGAAGGGGGTGTAAGGGGAGATGATAATTCAAAAGACTGTTTACCCCTCATTACGAAATATAAGTATATATCTTACATATACTTATAAAAGTAAAAAGCATATATATAAAAAAAATCTGCCTTCCATTACGATCCTTAGCACCAAATCGTTTAGAATTTTTTAGTTTCTCTTCTAGTAATTTCATAATAAGGCATCCATGGCAATAATTGCATTCCTAAATTTGATTCATTTTAGTTTTGATTTACTATTTTTTATATTTCTACAAAAAAAGAAATCTATTTAAAAGTTCACATAAGAAGAAATAATTCTCTTGTAGGGATTAATAGCATCTTGATTTCCATCTGTTAACACAGTGGTTCTCAGGCATTTTTTCCATGCTACAACAAGATTCATATTCTACGAAATCTCCCTTATGAAAACAAGTACTGCGGATGGTTTGTTTTGTTTTGTTTTTTTGAAGACAATCTAATCTTCTTGATTTCTGTTGACATGATCATTCGTTAGCGTTCGTTGAAGGCTTAATGTTAAGTATCAATAAAAATAAAAAAAAAAAATCTTTATTCTACAACAAAAGTTTTGTATGTAGTCTACGTAATAAATCGCGCTCATCATTGTGTTCTGGTTCTAAGTTCACATTTGGTTTTTATTTCTCCCAATTAAATGTCTGATTACTGGATACGTGCTGGATACTTGTTTAAAATATAATCTTTAGTGCAAAATTAAAATTTTTGATGCATTAGATATTCTAGATGATTCTACAAAGAGTTGTTAATGTAACGAATGGAAGGTTATGTTTTGTTTCTACTTCGAAGATTTCGAAGTACTATTTTGCTACAGGAGTTTTATAATTATTTCGCTGAATTTTACATGGTTAGGCTATAACTAAAACTTAAGGGAAGAGTGCAATGTCGGCGCCACAGCTTTTATAGAAAAACATTCAAGAATTTCAATTAAAAAAAAGTTCGAAGTTTGTGCAGAAATGAAAAATAATTTAACATATAATGAAATAGCCTTGATTTATTTCAATTCCAACTATTATTATACTCAGCCTTCATCTAAGTTTGATCCCTAATAAATCAAAGACCTCAATCTGATCCTTATTACGAGTATAAAACATCAACAAACTCGTGTGAATTGTTTCTATCGATATATTCTTATAGAAATATTTAAAAAGATTCCTTCCATAATTATTTATTGATACATCAGTCAAAGCACGGCGATCTGTCACGTGACAAATAATTCTCGGATCGATGATTGATAATGGCATTCAGTCAAGGTAACGATTTCATAGTCGACTGAAAATAAGCATCACCCGTTATTAACCATAAAAGAAGCCTCTAACCTTCCTTTAATTGTTAATTTAAGAGCTGAAATGTAAATAAATCAGCCGCTGTTGACTGAATTGTACTGTATTGATGTAGCAATATTTGTTTCTCATTGATTTCCTCAGCAGTTGTCGTGAGATTTGACCCAACTTTCTGTTTAATAATTCCACTAGATCTACTGAGACAAATATCTACAGCAATAAATTTATGTCCTCAAGGCAACAGAATTACTTTTAGTGAAGTATTCGAAAGGTAAACGTTAAATAGCTCACAACTGTTATAAGTAATTCTCTCAGAAAGTTATGTTTTAAGTTATCAAGTGCTTAGTTATGTTTTTAGAACAGCTAAAGGTCTATCGTAAACGCAGAGTAAGTTACTTCAAATTTCCTTGTCAAAAAGTAATTTTATTCTGATTTATTTTTCTTTAACACAATTAAATATGCATTTTATGAAACCACTAAAACCTTGAAAAACAGTTGTGCTTCTTCAATCCGGCGAATCGCAATTGGAGGCAGTTGAAATCTTGTAAACTAATTACAATTCTCGATCTAATGGAATATCTTTCGAATTTATATTTGAAAAAAGATAGAAAAATATTAGCTTTAAAAAAAAAATAGCATTTCATTCTAGGTTTTTGCCGATTTTTTTTTGGCACAATTTCAGATATGTAATTAATTTCTTAGATTTTTTTTAAGCTCGCTCTTATTTTGTTTTATATGACATCTATTCAATTGCTTCTTCAAAGATAGATGCTCCATTTACTAAGTTGCACAGTGTCAAATGGTATTATGCGAAATTTTGGTTTTATCTAATACTTTTCAGTTTTTGTGTGTTTTTCTTTTCTGGCACTGAAATCCTTTTAAAATCAGATAATTACTTGTTACTGATATCAGTTGCCTTATGTAATGTTTGCTTCATTGAGTTCCTTAACTACCAGTTCCATCTTTCAACATGGGTTTTACAACTGATTTAACTCACTGTAAGACCGCGCTTGGATTTCAGGGATGAGTTAATCTGAAACGATGATAGGTCAGTTGTTTGACGCTGATGTAGGAATTGATGTGAAATACAAGAGAGGGTAGTGGTCAGCTCATTGACCCAAGGGGCACTCACAGGAGAGCTCAGCTATTGGGCTTCCTAGGCACCTGACTGGGTGCCGTTGCCTCGAGGCCCCTCACAACATGACCTGATTCAGGGCGGTTTACCCACCAAGCAAAGAGAAAAGAATGGGTTTCAAACTACCAAGAATCTGCACGACGACAAGGGTACAAAAAAACCCCTTTAGGAACGCGTGAGTGAGTGTCCGGGTATTTTTCCCCTTTTCCTTTGCCGTTGGGACCCTCAGGGACACAGGTTGTAAAAACATCAGCCAATGACATATTGACGAATATAAATTCCGCTTCGCAGCCAAACACAAGGACAGGAAATGAATGCTGACGATTTTCCAGTGTTTCTTTGCCTGAGCATTTTCTTTTGCTCCAGTGTCTACAATTGCTGTTAAACTGGCAATTTCTCAAAGTTACCCGTCGACACAAAGGAGGACTATAATTTGAAAGTCATTGTTCGCTTTTTACTGCGTCAAAAGGAGAAATACAACAGTTGTCGAGTTAATTTCACAAACAAAACCAGGGCTTTTGTTAGAAAAACACATATAATAATAGTGACCACCAACTGATTCCCAAGAATTTCTTTTTAGCTTAGTGAATAGAAACCTGAATGTTGATCACTAGAATTTGCAAAACAAACAGTTTTACTTTCACTTGTATGTAAGACTCGCCATTATGTATTGAAGATGCAACAAATGTTTTAAACAAATGGTGTGTTTAATGTAATATTTATATTAAAAGTTTAAAACTTAGTTTTCATTTAAAAATTTATTTGCCTCCATTTTAATTTTTCAATTAAAATTTTCTAAATTGCATTTTTCATATAAAAATTTCTCAGAGACTCCAAAGTATCAAAAGTCCATTTTATGTTAAGTTACTGTACTTGATTTACATGTATTAATACAATAATTAATATAAATAGACTTTTAATACAACTATTTAACTTTCTTTATATACAGTATTAGCGGTTTTTTTTGTTTGTTTTCTGTTGTTGTTTTTTTTTAATTAATATTATGTATGTTTCTTCTTTCTCTCCTTATCCATCTGTTTGCACTTATCCATTGCCTACAATGAATACATACTCATCAAATTTAATAAAAGGTACTAATAAATTAATCCAAAACTTATTTTTATTTGTTTTACCAACTTTGCACTTAAAAATTTTCTCCAGAAGAAAAAAAACAAGTAAATAATGGTAAAAATTATTGTAATACTGATTTTTCTTTGAAATATATAATAGTAATGAATCTTTATGAGATTAATCAAAGTTAGCAGAAAAACCAGAATTTCCTAATTGCAATAAAGTGGTTCGAAGATGCAGCTTGTATTGTCAAAAGAAAGGTTTCTTTTTATTCTATAACATTCAGTGATTGCTGGATTGTTTTAATGGTTTCAGTATCTGTAAACATCGTATCCCAAGAATTCCATTAGCAGCTGAATTTCAGTAAAGACATATATTGGAATATTTTAACTAAATATTTCTGGAAAAACGATAAATAATGGAAAGACAGAAGATTGAAAGATATAATATTGGATAGGAAAAAAAAGATACCGGTACAGGGAGAAAATTATTAGCGATAGAAGGACGACAAACAGAAAAATAAATGGGATGATTGGCAGATTTCTAGAATTATCCATAAAAGAGGGAAAAAAGAGAATAAACAAAAAGGAAAAGGAAAGGAAAGTCAGAGGAAGACTTGTGAATAATTAATTAATAAATATATATATATAGGACTCGTCTTTAAATGAGAAAATAAAATATTGCTTATGCCTATTTATTAGCAGAAGAATCTTGGTTCATTTCATTTGTTTCGATTTGTAGACAAAAAATACAAGAAATAAAAAAAAAAAGAAAAATTCCAAAAAAAAAGAAAATTGAAAAGACTACTTCCAAATGTTATTATTATTTTTTTATAATTGTGAGAACAACAAAAACGAAAACCTAGGTTTATTTTCAAATTATACTTGCTTAATATAAAGAATACACATTTTTCATTAGCTGTAAAAATAAATAAACAAATAAATAAATCCGCATTATTTACTTAAAGTCGATTAATTTTAATCAAAACGAACCACGCGCCAATGAATAAATTAACAATTACTATTCATTGCTTCAGACAATGAAACACTAACTAAAATAGAAGTGAAATCCATTGGTTAGATTCCAATGCTTTTTAATTCAAATTTTGGCGCCTTTTCGAGCTAATTGCAACTGACTCAACTGAGAAAAAGAATTCATATAAAAGTTAAATCGTCTCTCGTACTTAAATAGGCATACTAAGTTTATAGAAGATGAATTTCATGGTTCCAAAGTTATTAGGATTCACGGACAGACGAGTGATCTGATAAGTCTACCTTTCCTTGGAAAGTAGGCTAACGATGTACAACATTAATTCTTTAGTTTACAGAATTTTTGAAAATAACTCACAAATGAAGTATAATTAAAATGTTTTAAGTCTGTAATGGTCACAACCTTTATCTCATACTAAGCTACTCCCCAACCATGGCAATTGGGCCAACGCTTTGTGTTATGTGGGTTCTGATTGGCTAATAGCGTTAGGTACTCTGTATTTTTTGATCGGAGCTCTTGAAATTATAATCTTTTCCTTCGATTCTTGTATTTTATTTTTTATTTATTATTTGTTTGTTTCATTTCTTATTACTGTTTTGAGGAAAGACAGGGAGGGTGGATCATAAACTCGTAAAACGAAAATTACTTGTACTCTTTCATTGTTCACATCTTAGTAGAAAGCGAAAAGATAAACCAAACCGCAATAATTCGAAGCCAGCAAGAGCAGATGTCAGATGCTAAGGGCCTTTTAGATTCTATTGCTCCAGTCTCGATAATTCTATAATTCCTTAATAAACTACTTGTTGTGAGAGGTTTCAATTCGACAGTGGAAGGGTTGGGGCACTGTGGCCCTTATCAAGGGCGGTATTTTATCTGGCCACAGACTGTTACTGCGAGATGCTTTGATAATGTGATTTAAGAGAATTGAGGAACTGGCACGAAGAAACGGACCGGCTCTAGTGCACTTTAAGCAAATGATTTATGAAACCACTGCAATTTCCCAAGTCCGATTGCCTTCGAGAAGAATTAGAAATTCAACAAAAATAATTACACAGTTTGCCATTGCCCTTGGTTAAAATAATTTAAAAGAGTCATTTTCTGCCTTGAAATGGTTGTCATGAATTAAGCAACTGAAACTTTGGGAAACCATTAAAATAAGAGTTATTGGAAGGAATTACAAGAAACCTGGCGATCATTTTATTCATTAGAATTTTTTTTCCATTCATCCACAACATGGGTTAGTGGAAGGAAGCAAACATATACAAGGAACTTATAGTCTATATTTTAAATACTTGAAATATTTATTAATGGAAATTTATTTAAATGTAAATTCTTACTAATAATCTCTTAAAAAAAATTACATCCGTAAATACATACAATTAAGAATGCCAGTTCCATTCGGAGCAAAACAAATAATTTAAAAAAGAAATTGGAAATCTGACTACAAAAATAATGATTTAAGATAAAAAGATTCAAAATCTCAATATCAAAAATAAAGAAATAAATAACTAAAAATAAAAAAAAATAATTTATCATAAAAAATTCAGTCATATGTCTCCTTATCTTCAATTCAATAAAGTTAAAAATCAGTGGGGCGATAAAATCTTAAACATGTCCTCTGATTATTCCACAAAGCCAATGGTAAGATTACAACATAAAAAGTAGACGATCAAAAGGATATATTGTAGCATCTGACATATACTCATGTTTAAAATGATTTTTTTTTTTTTTTTTACGGATAAATCCAACATACTGAATATTGACCAATCTTCAATTTTATATAAGTGTAGTATTTTTAATAAAAACAGTTTTAATAAAAATAATGCATTTATGGAAATTTATGAATTTATCAACTTCCCAAAATTTTTGTAAGTTCATAATCCATTCATGGCGATTTATGAGAGATATAACAGCATTCTCAAGATCATTACAAGTCTGAAAGTCTATTTTTACCTACAGATGTGCGTCATCTTAAGATCAAGGCGCCACAAATAAAAAAAAGCTTAAAAATTTAAAAATTAAAGATTAAAAAAAAGTGATTAATTTAAATGAAAATTGAATTTTATGCAATGATTATGCAAAAGAGCGTAAAACAATAATTAAGACAATAAAAAAAAAAGGTTTTTTTGAATTTCGACTGTATACCAGTATTTCTCAACTATTGACTCGAACGACTTTGGGACTGGAAAGTCAAGCGTTTTGAAAATATTTTGGTAGTTCAATCAGCTATGGGTAACCTGGGAATAAACCTTCCCTGAAAAGGACCGAAGAAAATGTTTCAGAGAAACAATTTGACAAGAACAAGTTCAGAAATATCCCGCGTTATTAATGATTACTTTTAAATAAGGACCTGGATTGGAAATGCTTAGTTGGTCTTTGGACAGATGACGCTGATTTAATGACAGGTTTGTTTACCGGAGTCAGCAGCCAAAATTTGTGAAGTTGCACATACTGATTTTCAAGTTGTGATCCATCGCGAACAACTAGTTAGTACAGAAACGGTTCCGCAACTTTCTCATGTGTTGTCTATCACCTCAAGTTTCTCAGTAAAAAGAACATTTGTCAAATTTTTGTGAAAGTCATAATTTTGTTTTTAAATCCATAATTTATACTTTCATATTTGTAAATTTAAAATGATTGCATTTCATTTTAAAATATTTTTAGAATGAAAAGACTAGACATAGTGAATGAAAGCTTTTTTTTTTTAGAATAAACAAATAAAACAGTCAATGAAATCAAGAACTGTTACAATTTCGTTCATAATTAACGAATTGTTCGTAATTAACGTTTACAGCTCAATGCAAGACACAGTCTCTCCCGGTGATTCAGGCATAGTTGAAATAAGCCGACATTGTTCATTTGAAACTTGGGTTTCGTGAACTCATTGGACAAGTTGCTTTTCAGTAGCAATGATTGGTGATATATCAGAGTCTGTTTATAATCTCGGAAATACTTAACATTTCTTCTTCTTTTTATTGACTTCTTTCGTATAAACATTTGCAATTCAGTGTATCAAGTGGTTTCTTTAAAATTCCCACAGCTTTCAAACGATATGGATTTATGTTTCTGACTTGTAATGACCTCTAGAATGATATGTTGAAGTTCTGATATCTTGTTTTAAATCATTCTAAATAAATAAGTCGAATATCCGTCTCTTTCCTTTCTCCCTCGTATCTTTAAGACAAAAAAAAATGTCTTAAAGAAACAACAAGGAAAAAAAAATAGTTCACTTTTTCATGTCCTGTCTTTTTTATTATCCCAAACAGTGTATCACAGCAATAAATTATTAAAAAGAACTTTTCATAAGTAAATTCCGAACTTCTATTTTTTTTTTATCTTAAGCACATCTATCTGTCTGTCTGTTCATCCTAACTTATCTTGTCCTCGTAAGTGGTGCGTCATAAGATGAAGCTTAACGACAAACAAAAAGTACAATCTTCGAGATTTGATTTTCCTCCCGTATTTCTGTATATCTATCCGTCCGTCCCTTTTTTTTATCCAAAAATGAGTCTTAGTAAAAAAAAAAGCCGCCTTTTTCTTAAATCTGTTATCTTCTCTATTTATTAATATTCTTCCATGAAAAGTATTTTTATGGATTGTTAATACTAAACATAGCCTACAGTAGTAAGTAGTACATCTTAGCACCGCTAGAGTATGCTCCGTCGGTAAGGCGTACGTTAAACAGCCTACAGTAGGAAGTAGTGCATCTTAGCACCGCTAGAGTATGCTCCTTCGGTAAGACGTATGCACTGTAGTATCCACCATTAGTACTCGTGTTATAGCTGGTAAACGATAAAGTGTAACAAATAACTCCGTTACTAATTTTGATGACAGAGCTGAGTCAATAGATTTTTGTTTGTTTTGAAGAATTAAGAAGGCGCGAGAAGGACAATGTTTCGTTAATGTCATTTAGCAGACAGTAATACAGTATTTGAAGAAGACTGCCTCGGAACAGTTTCAACAATGTTTCCAGGATTTACTTCATTCTTATGAGCTTTGGTTTGAATCAAATAGAAATTACTTTTAATCTTTAGCAGTTCTGTTTTCGTTTATACAAATATTGTCGTGCCACAGCTTTGATTTATTTAGTCACAACAATGAGTTTGCAACACATAAAAATGAATAAAAATGAAATAAGAATTATCAATTCTTTTTTTTTGAACAGAAAGATACAAAATAAAAGAATTGATGAAGGCTTAAAGTGACATTGTTTAGAATATATGTTTTGTAAGCATTAGTTTTCATTAATGCTTCCAATAAATGATTTAAACAAATAGATTTACAGTGATGGAACATTACCTAAACATGTAGAAAGGCATTAATTAACATTTTTATGCTTAATTTCTGTCATTAAAGAATCATTGAGATGATCATATTCCATAATTTTCGACAATTAGTTGCGAGTGCCATTTTTTTTTTACTTTTTTGCTATAGAATATTAACCTTTTTATCATTTGAAAGCTCATTTTTTTTTTTTACATTAATATATTTCATAATTCAGCAATTTAATTTACTACTAAAGAGATATTGGGTTTTGTATACTTTATACTGAATCCTGATTTCATTGGTACAAATTACAAAAGCTTAACGTTAAATGCTTTTGGGGTCCCAATGTTTCAAGATTCCAGCTCCCTCAAAACATAATGTAGAAATTTGATAGCCATTATTTTCGTAACAGGAAAACGTTGTACTCCTAAACGTTGTTGTCTACCAGAAACTTGATCTTTCCAAATGTCATTTATTTAAAGCGTGAGAACATCCACAAATTATTTTTTTGTTTTGCTTTTATTTTATTGGAAACCCACTGGTGGGTGGAATTCCTAACTTGGTGTCGCGATCTGAGCTATCAACTAATGGTTTGTGTGGCTGATGACTCCATAAAGAGGATGAAACGGCCGTCTCACACTCCCACTGATAGCTCAGAGGCGAAATCTTTTGTTTACCTTTGATGCCTTCTTGGTTTGTTGTTTAATTAAAAATATTCTTTGCAGTACTTAAATGAATGTATAGTATATAAATAAAACAGTGCTTCTTTGTAAAGGAGTTTCTTGTTACTAACGCAGTAAATGTGTAATGGTTTTTCATTCATTTAAAGAGAAGGGGGCAGCCGTAAATCGCAAACGCTTCTAGCTGAAGATGATGGCCACTAGTTATTAGTGTTCATTTTCATCGCCAGTGGCGCTGCTTTTCAACCACAAATCAGTACCTAGTTTATAACACATATTAAAAACTATTGAGCAATATAATTCTCCATCAACTAATTCTAACACGGTTTTTCCCGTTGTAAATCAGTTCTAAAAAGAGGCAAGGAACTCTGGAGTTGTTAGATTCCTTCTGAACTTTAATCAATTGGGCATCATTGAGATTAATTATGTTTCATCACAAAACTATAATCATTCATGGAGGATAAGTAAAAACGATTCTTACCAACTTCTGGAGTCCTTATCATGGAGATCGATTACTAAACAGAGGAACAGTTATTTTGCGAATAATCTGCTATATATGACTGCAGAAACCAAACTTACATTAAAAACAATTATTTATAAGGTTCTTTTCTCCGTAATAACTTTAAACACCCAAAATTTACGGTATACAAGTAGAGGCACATCTTTTGAGAACAATTAAGCTAAAATATTAACATTAAGCGAATAAGAAAATGATGATTTACAAATTTCACAGAAAAAACAAAAAACAAAAACGAACAGTAGTTTCTTTGCTTCGTGAAGACTCATTTATTTCAGAAATATTTTAATGGCGAATTTAATTAAATCGAATTTTTAAAAAATATAATAATGCTAAATCCTCGATTTTTAATACAACTAATAACATTTTATTCATTCATTCTCACTGTAATATTTTTAGTATGAGCTATAATAAATTCTTATTCAAAATATAAACCATTACAACATGCAGTTTTCTGCATGTGCTGGTAGGAAAAGACCTACTTTTTTTCTGAACAAGCTTAACAATAACAGCAATGATTTCCTGTATGAATCATTGTTGGAAGAAATAGTTATTCCTGTGTTCGTAGGTTGATGGAATTTCAGAATGTTTTCGGGAAGAAAATTACAGAAAAAAAGTACACAATCACTTGGCATTCATGTTATACGAAACTTTTTATATCACTTAATTTTCTTAAGATTAGAACAATGGTATTTTCCTGTTTTAACGATTTCTGTTTAAATAAATTAATAGAAATTATAAAAAAATATATATAAAAGTAATGTGCTAAACATTTCCCTGTTTCTTTCTGATTTCCTAGTATTATATTAGCTGTTAGTACGTTTGTAGCTGTTGTATATTATTTCTTAAGAGAACGGAAGGGCTTAATGGAGATGTAGCTACAAAGATTCAAAGACCATTAGAACTAGATGAGATTGTAAGACTAATCCGTCTCTCGGCCGCCTATAAGAGAGAAACAAATAACAGGAACAGGGTGAACTGCAAAACTAATCTGAAGAGGAAACAACCAGATAAAAATCTGGTTCCTCTGATCAGCATTACAAACACACTTACACAGATATTTTACATTCTGTACTTTCATCAAAAAATCCCTTGCAAAGGAATGGGAACAAAGCTGAAGATGTTAGCACTCCACAGAAATAACTGAAGTAGTTAAAAAAAAATTGTTAATCATTCGGCCAACAGCCTAAGATCAAAAATATGGAAAACGGTTCTTTAAAGTGGTAGATATGGGAAAAAAAAGTTATCCTACAGTTATTTTGAATGTAATTGATTTGTTCAATTAATTTCGAAGGCTTTAATATGGAAGGCTTCAATATTTGAAGATAATGTATCGGGTTATTTATTAGACATGTGTATTATTTTATTAGATTTCTTATTAAAAGTGACATTAGTTGTCATTTTTACGTAAAATTATAAATTTGTTTAAAAGAAATTACTATGATTAACAAGTGATAAGGGATTTAGTTGTTTTACTAGTTCTCTACTTGTTGTTAAGATATTCATAAACCACTAAAATCGAGTACAACTATCTAACTTTTATTTCCTGGTAAGGATCAGTATTCTAATGACGCTCTTTAAAACACAGCCAGAGCAAGAGTTGCAGGTGGTGCATCAAAAACAACGAATGAGTACTAGTTATTTGTCGGCAAGCCTGTCGCCTAATTACTACCTCAGTTCAAGGCCCATAATTTCGTTTGGGCAGTGCTAAAGAAGAAATTGTATCTACCAGCTGTTTGTTCAAATAGAATCCAATAGAACACAGATGAATGGTTCTTACAGAATATGCAAGTTACATTTTCAGAAACTTCTATAAGAAAATGTATTTTCTTTGAAAATTCAATAAAGGAATTACATTTTTAATCTCTAAATACCAATGGCTCTTATATTAATGTAGGCAGCCAAACGGAAAATACGAGGTTAAAGTATAAGTTGTAAATATATGTTATGTGTGGTTTAGTGGCTACATGTATATTTGAATTATGATCAAGATTTAAAGGTACATGTTTTTCAGGATTAGCGGCATTTTAATATTGAAAATTATAATTTTCTAAACAGTTTTTCTCTGCTGGAACGGAACGGAAGAGAAGGGGGATCTTGTTCTGGACTTTACGTTATGCAGACAAAATCACACAAAACGAAATTCGGAGAGAAATAAAGCATTAAGACCCATTTTACCAAATAAATTTTAAAAAAATATTAAGAATCCCAATACAATCAATATCTTAAAAATTAAAGGTTATTTTTTGTTTGTTTGTTTTGTATGAAAGAAAGCCTAAATATGGTCCAGTAAATTATATTTGTCGAAAGACTCACACATATTAGAACGGCTCTGCATATTAAGACCTACGAAACAGAAACATAAAGAATACGAAGAAAAGACGCAACAACAGTTCAACCAATGAAAATAAAGGCTCTGAGAACAACCACCAAAGAAATAAAAATGATGATAATAATGATGATGATGAAAGATGGAAATAAAAGTAGAGAAATGAAGTGGGTAAACTCGCTTTAGAATGGTTTGGACACATTAAAGAGAATGAAAGGGGACAGAATAGAGAAGATAGCTTATAATAATATGCACACACATACACGCACAGACAATGGTCCAAAAATTACAAACCTTTATTAATGTCTATTTTATCTAAAAGGTTCTTAAATTTTTGGGCCACTCTGTAGTAGTAATAGAAAAAAGATTAAAAGGAAGATCATGGAAAGATTAGGAGAGGAAGATATATAACAGATTGCAGCTGAAAAGGGTTCATGAAGAAGATCGGAAACTATGGAGGAGACAAACTTCACTGACTCAGCATAAAGAGTAGATAAATAAAGAAGATTACATTCTAACAGCATTCCATACATTGTTTATTTATGACTTAACACCTAATTATGATCAATCACAATGTGGAAATGAAAACAAAATAATATCTAAAGTTAATCAACAAAACAATTCAGTTCCCAACAAAAATAATACCAACAATAGCCAGTAAATTCAATGAAATATTAATACTATTTGAGTAACTGCATTTTCCAAAGCTTTTTAACCTTTTCTGAAATTTTCTTTATATTTTCATTCGCTGCTTAGATTGACATTAGCAGTTTCAGACAGATAAAAAAACAAAAACCCAGACTCAACAAACCCTTTCCCAATATTTAAACACTTATCTTTTTATTGCTCTCATTAATCATTTTCTCCATTAATCATTCAGACATTCAAACACACAAGCTTAATAAAACTTTATCCATAATTTTTATGTAGATTTACACTGAGATTTCTGTCATAATCATTAAATACTTTAAGATCGATATGTTTGTCATCTGCATTGGTTTTCTTTTTCAGTTGATTTTGCTGAACTTGTACTTATTAGAGCGCCTATTTATTTATTTATTTTACTGCAAATCACAGATTAAAAGCAGGAAAAGCCTGACTCCGCTTACGAAATCCTCCTTTTTTTGTCGGAATAATTGCCAGATTGCCTATAAAGCCAAAGAATACAGAGAAATCTTTTATAAATTGTGTTTCTCCATGAATTCAATTCAGTTCAGTAATAATTTTGATTGTATACTCTGTAAAATGACCGAAAGCAAATTTAGGATGAGTTTCAGGCATTCCATTTCCAAGCATATCTTTTAAAGCCAGTATTACCGTTAACAGGAAAAAAGCAGGCCCCAGTAATTCTATGCCAAAGTTAGGATAACATAAAGGGCCTTTCTTCAATCCCCACCTACAAAGAGCATTCTAGAAAGTGAAACCAATGACTCCTCTTTGAAACGGGAGGGAAATTCCCCTTGCATACAGCAAAGCAGCCCAAGAATAGAAATAACAGAGGTAGTGACACGGTGGCCATGTTTGATCCATAGTATTTGATCATCCTTTTATTGTAAACTTATTAGTAAAATATAAAATATTTGTTTTCATTCATTAACTCTATAGTTATTTCAATAATAGAGTTAAACTCGACCACTAAAGAGATAATCTATGTTCGAAAGGGAATAATTTCTTAATGGTTTTCTAATATTGACTCATTCCTTCAATTTCAGATTAAATTAATACTGGGGAAAAGTTTTTAAAATTAACGTTACTTGTTGAATAGGATGCAACTTAAGAGAATACGTGGCTCTGTCCTGTCTTCAGCGTTTCGAACTCTTATCTGAAAGCAGTGTTATAATCAATATCATAGTAAAAGTCACTGTTTTGTTTTCGATATGTAAATGAGGCTTAACCAAGAAATTCACGGTGAGTCAATTCGTGCTCATGAAAACCAGTCTCTCCTCCCCCAATGGACTGACTATCTCTGTTGCTGCAACCCGACTCTTACTAAGTCGACGACCAGGTGCTGCTGTCAGTTTTTATTGCGGAACAATGCTCACAGCCCGAGTGACGCGTTGGCCTTCCGAGGCCCTTATTCGAGTTTTCGTTCACTTCATAACACAAGTCCATCAAGTGTAGCTCTGCCACCTCCCTCCCCCACATTCTTTCCATCGCGCCACAACAATCCACCAACCTTCGACGTATTTCAAGTTTAACACATTTGACAAAGCCAACGATCTTATCATTAGAAGAGAAAAAAAAAATACAAACAAAGTTTTCATCCTTCCCGCCCAGACAATGCTGTCAAAATTTCCTTAATTATGCATTTCAATGATGGGGACGTAGATTCTGCACTTTTTTACTGGGGTTAAAAAAAACAAACCAAAGTAAGTAATTTTTAACAATAAAAATTTTTTACATGTGACGAAAATCACAATACAGGTATTTAAAAATTTCTCAGCGGAAGCACTAATTAAAATTAAAGATTAAAATAATGTAATTTTTAGTTTTCTCATACAGTAACTGAATTATGAAAAATAAATTTAACGTTTTGTGAAAAAAGTAAATTTTAGTAACTGAATTAATTGAAATTTCTTTTTTAGCAGAAGACATTTTTTCTTTTTAATACAATTTCATATTGGAATCGATTTCTTTGCAGTGAAAGAGAATAGAAAACTACTTACAATAGAAAAAGTATGTAGGCAAACCTGCTTTTGTTAATGTTTTTTATTTTAATTTAAAGAAAACATTAAGTGTATGCATACTAATGATGGTTATCTGATGAAGTAACTCGCTTTTAAATGAATACCATGGGTGTTTTTTAGTTTAAAATGCTTATTTATCCTTCTGTCATCTGATAATCATTATTTTCTGTTATGATTTAGTAGAAACTTCAAATCACTTATTGTTATCGCTTTAATTAGCACATGGGATCGATACAGGTAATGGTTCTGACCATTATTAGACCACGATTAGAATTCTGTTCCTCTCTCCATCCGCAGGAAACTTTTACCTTTCCTACCTGCCCTCATACCTAGGATGACCAGATTTTTCCGTCAATGTGAGACAGACAATTTTCACTACCCCCCCCCCAAAAAAAACTTTCTCGATTATTTACAAAATCTGGGACAATTTTCAGAATTCCGGAACATATACTAATGCAGGATACTGCACTAAAATCTGGGACTTTTGGTCACCCTACTGATACTTCACTTAGTTGTTTCCGTATAATACTGCGTGTTTTCGTAGTATAATGATGGTGCCTTAATAATCAACTTTTATAAATTGTCAGTTTGCTTCTCTTGTCTTATTTCAAAATAACAGCTAAGATTCAAATGACATTATTGGGGACGAAAGTACTGTGTAATTCTTGACAAATAACAAAAGTTACTTTTTATTTTATTTTTTGCACTTTTCAGATGTATAAATTTCAATGGATTATTTTAATAATATTCATTTATACATAATAATTGTTTTAGAAATATCTACAAAGAATTATTAGCATCGATTTTTGCTTTGATATGAATACAATACTGAGTTTTCAATAAATTTTGGATCAGTCGTAGATACGAAGAAGAATGCTGTCCTTGCAGTTTAATTATTTCATTCGAGAGGCAGATGCATTCTTTTGATTAACTTTTTCAAAAATTCACTAATATTACAAACGCTACTACACATGGTATATTTAATATTATGGTAACAGCTAGTTACCATAATTAATTTTTTTGGTAATAATTTTAATTTTTATTATCATAAGTTAGTTTGCTTATTTAGTTTATTGGTATTACATAAATGTTATGTAAAATGCGAAACTTTTATCGTAGTATTACTTTTAGTCTACTTTCCTAATAACATCATCAAATGTGCGTGTGTTTGATCATCCCATCTCTTAACTGTTGAACCATTGGAGCGATATTCTTGAAACTAGATAAGCAAGGACTAGAGTCGAGTTAACTTTTATAATTGGGATATTTTCCAAGTTCATCTTTGTCGAGAAATTAGCACCCGAAAGGTCAAAGAAAATTCCACAGAAAATCTTTACAACCTGAACAAAATGGATTACTAATAAAGGAAATTGCGTACTGAAAAGACTGTGAAATGCTGATATTCAAAATACTGCTAATATTTATTATTTACAATTACATATGGCCTTTGCTGGTATATTAGGGACTGCTTTCTACAGGAAATTAAAGTTTATTGATCATTTATTGGTTAATAATATTAATGGATTTGAGAAAAGGTAATGATTAACTATTCAGGAACCGATTTTAATCAAATGAAATATTTGTTAAGTAGATAAATTTATTAACAATCCCCTGTGATATATCTATAATGTATCTTTCCTTTTTCGTAGAGAGAAGTGAAGATGAATTGGTTCGTAGTCAATCAACCAGCGATGCTTGTATTGTCTACTGACAACATCCTTCTGGCGTCACAACAGAGCCGACGAAATCCTGGGAAGTCTCCTTCATAATTGAGGTGCAGCTCTTCGAATCGGTTGGGAGCTGTTTGGGAGCCGTCTGGAGTGTCCTCCAAACCCTCGCCACAAGAACTCTCCAAAGACGATGAAGCTGTTGCTATCACAACACTCAGACGCAGATGCAAGAGGCCATCGCTGAATAAGATTCGCCATTGAATGGTTGGTGGTGAACACTCCTGTAGATGCACAATAGCAGCGAATCAACAATTGGCATCGAATCGACAAGAGACCTACAGTTGCTTCCACAGAGTGGTATTTGGGCAACAACACCATTGTCTGCAGCGTTACCATAAAAAAAAAAGTAAATAGCACAGTAGACTTTTATCATTCTATGCAAGATCTGTTTAGATTTAGTTGCATTTGTGAATTAGCTGCATATTATATATTATTAATGTTTGAGATGACAGAAATTAAGAACTAAATTTTTAGTTCCAACACAAGCAAATCAAAGAAATTACTATTTAACTTCCTAAAATATATTTTCTTGTTTCAGATTAATTGTAGCTATAATCAGATTATAGCTAAAATCATTAGCTATAGCTAACCATTGTAAATATGCAGCAATTAATAACTAGGGCTATACTAATATGTTCATGATTACTCAGTTTTTGTAATTAAGATGCATATATAAACTATGGTATATACAGTATGTCAAAGATTCAACATCTAGCTTCAAGGGAAATTCATTGTAATGTGAAGAACATTATTAAAAAAAATGCTTCATCACTATGTAAACTGATAAATAAAAGCAATCTTTCGTTTCAAAGAGATCTCAGGAGTCTAACGAATTAAACATTTCGAAATCTTTAATATTATTTGAGGTTATTTGTTATTGTTATTTTTTTATTTTGAAAGTCATAAAACTGTATAATCACACGATATTTTTAATAAAGGTTACATTTTACGAAATTTAAAAATTATTCCCTTAAAATTTATTCTCCTTTTTAATTTTTTTCTTGCTACACATTATTCATCAGGGCCATCATAGTATGGTAAGCAACATAGGGAGCATGATCATATGGAGGGATCCTAATGATAGACAGCTGGGGGTTTTTTTTTTTTTTTTGGTTGGAAGAAGTTTTAGATCTTATTAACTGTATTGAGAAAGAAGCTTTTAGAGAGATGCTGTACATCCTAGCTCCGGCACTGTTATTCGTATTTCAGTGCAACCATACATAAAAAAATACTTCAGCTGTATTTTTCATTCTTTAAACAGTATTTTTTTTTATAAGAAAAATTTAAGATGTTATTGATAACATAATAAATTTATATAAAAGAAAAGTAAAAAAGAAAAGAAAAAGTTAATGGTATAATACAGGTATAATGTTCAATGTATAATAATTAGAGATAACTATGATTATAACATTATGTAATAACCTAATATATTCAATACATGTATTCGATACAATACATATATTCGATACAAATATACATATCTCTAAAAGCCACACTTCAGTGTTTCAAAGTTAAATTAAACGGAAATAATAAGTCTTAAGAAGACTTTGGAAACCGAGGAGAAGGATAATCAATGACATAAATATAATGAGCTTATTATTTAAGTATTTTGTAATATAAAAAAATGGAAATTAATTTAATGTGGGTATAATTAATTTCCACAATTTTGTTTCTGTACTATCAGTACCTTAAAAATATGTACAGTCATCCTTCGACTTACGTCCGCTCGAAGATATGCCCGTGATCCCATAAGGAAATAAATAACATTTTCGACCATACTTTCGAACAAGACCCAAGTGAGCATAAAGTAAAAAGGTTTCTATTTAGCAATTATGTATCATGCGTAGTGACAACAACGCATTCAGCGGCAACTTCCCTCGGCAATCGGCACGTGTCTTCAACAGTTCCTCTGTTGATTTTGTGTTTGAGAAATAGGTTATTTCTGTATTTATCGTTAAAATATTTCGCGATATTTTGTGCAACATGACCCTACACGCCCTATCATATAACCTAGTGAAGAATCACAGAAAAAGAGGCGAGCAATTGATCTTGAAACGAAGTTGCAATTTACAGATTAACATGAAGCTAGTAAGCCTATCAATGTGATCGCACATGACATGGGATGGTCTCATTCTACAGTGATGACCATTTTGAAAAATAAGGATAAAATCGTAGAGGCTGTGAAAGGATCTACTTTCATTAAATCGACGGTAGTAACGAAGCAACGACAATAATATACAGTATGAATTAATTACAATTTAATCAGTTATACAACAGAAAGAAACAAAATGTATAAAATTGTTAAGAGAAAATCCAAATAAAAGAAAAATAAAAAAAAATAAAAAAAATTTAAATAATAATTGCTATTTAAAGTTGCTTCAAACCGAAATTAGTTAATAATAAAGCTTACAATTACAAAGATTTAGTTTATGAAAATTTTAAAGTTTCAGTGTAGATTAAGATACTTTAAATATGTTTAAGAAAAGGTATTTTGGGTTACAAGTGGGATTTAAAACAAGAATACCAGAAATTTTATAATTTTTTTTGTAATGCTTTTCAGCCTTTTTTTTTTATAACCAATTGTAAAAATACTTTTCTTTTCTTCCCGCCATAACTATTTTGTGCCGAGCACAGCTGCAAGCAACACAAAATGAACTTGTAAGAAAGGCGGTGGATTGGAAGTCATGCGGTTACCCGATTATATTTATTGGTTTCATAAAAAAATCCACAACGTGAAATATTGTGTCACGATCGTAGAGTGCGAAGCAATTGATTCCGTTTAAAAACTTTTCTTTCGATGGGAACAAATAAATCAAACGATTGGTCACGAACAGACAAGAAAAACATTGCAGAGGATATCATCACAAGAAAATCTAAGACTGTGTTCAGTGAAGCCACGTAGACTCTGGCCTCGATGTTGAGTCGTTTTTTTTTTGTGATTAAAGGAAATTGCACCTCGTAAATAAGAGTTTTCTTACGGTTGAGAAAATGTGAATAAGGTAACATCATCATCATCATCATCATCATCATCTTCAAAGCCCGAGTGAAAAGAGAAAAGGAAACATGGAAATTCGGATATAGTCTGCCTTATTCAACCACACAGCGAATTAAGAATACATTAGGAACAAAGAAATACGCGGTTAAAATAAATAAGTAATAAATAAACATAATGAAAAGGAAAGAAAGAGGAGAGGATAAATGTCAATAAAAATACTTAGAAAGTTTAGAGATCGTAAAGCTTCCCCCAAAAATCCCAAAATGGTTAAATTCCATCAGATTACGCTTGTTTTAGCAAATAATACTTCAATTTTTTTTATGTAAATTTCTTTTATAACTTTCTTACTCCTTTCTTGTATGGCTTTACTACATAAAATTTCTTATTTCTATAATGTTCACTTTTTGCTCTAATAATTCTGGTTGGTTAAAAACCATCAACCATATACAACAAACTATACTCGTTAAAAATTTCTAAATTATTAATAGTGTGTTGCATATTTTTAAACTCATTTGGAAAAGTCATACACATTAAATTTTTGAAATATAAATCCTTTAGGACATTTAAGAGTAAACCGGAAAACAAATACAAGCACTAAAGAAACTAAAATCAGCTTATCTTGTTTGTCTCTAGAACTTCATCAAACCTAAAATTATATATTTCTATAAAAAATGCAATTATCAAAAAATTTATGACAACGACGAAAAATAACTTCTTTCTTTTTTCTTTAAAAAAAAATAATTGACGATAAAGATTAGATCATATTTCAGCATAAAAGATAAGAATTTTTTTTTTTTTTTGACAACTGGATTTTATTTTTAAGTTTGTGGTCGAAATGAATAAAATTCAGGTCTCTTTCAATTTCAAAAAAGAAATAACGCAAAAGAAATAACGCATTACTTTTAGATATCAATAAAATATAACTTATTAGGTAAACTTGGATTTTGAAAGTTCAACAAATAGAGTGGGTACTGTTTATTGCTAAAACTGCTGAGTAACATGAAACAGATATAATAAAACGTTAGTGAGTGAAATGTTAACCATTGCTTGTGAGATTGACGTTTCCTTCAGTGGGGTTTACTTAAGACCAATTCTATTGCAAAGGATTTTTCTGTAATATTATTGCAATGGAGCATCTAATGATAGTTTTCATTTTGGAAATGTCAGAACTAAATCAACCAAGTGCTGATCAAACTAAACACGTCGTTATTTAATCTTCAACTCTTTCAAAACGAAGTATATCAAAACTTTGCAAACTTAAACCGATAATTTAGACAAGGAAGAAAAAAAAAAAAAAGGAAATGGCTCCAACCCTATGAATCTCGACTTCATGGCGGGAGAAGCAAACAGATGAGAAGAAAAGCTCCCATAATAGCAGGGATTTGCGTGAAGATAAACGGTAGTTAGAAGACAAGAGAGAAAGCTGTTTGTCAAGAGCCAACATACACAGCTATGGCTGCACATATGCATTAGGATGTCATGTATAAATTAAAGAAGCTCGGGAGTCGGCGCTGTGTTTATTCTGTCAGCGGATGAGAGGGAGGGAGGGAGGGAGAGAGGATGGAAGAAAAGCAGGGAAAGAAGGAAAAAGATGATGTTGTAGCGTGAAGAGCGAGGGGCAATGAAACAGCAGGCTTCTGCCTGGCCAACGAGCGTGTGATCGAGACTGGCAAGCTTTGTGCGCTGGGGACGGGCCGGTGGGCCTCCCAACCGCCATCCAGTCTCGGCTTCTGCATCCGATGAAGTTCCGTTTGTTCCCTTAACTGCTGCGGAACAGCCGAGAACAATGAGGCGCATACCGTCCTTGCCAATCGTCTGAGAGCAAGGTTGGCCAAGGTCATTTCAGGAATCAAGGGGACCGTAACAGTATTTCACTTAGAAAACAGAAGCAGAGCTTAGGTAGAATGATTACTTTGTTTTTTGTTTTTTTAAAGAACTTAAGAACAAATGCAAATCAATCTATGCTGTTCCATTTGTAATACAATAAGTAAACAATACTAGATAAGAAGCAAATAACTGAAACCGAACTGAAGCAGATTTCAGAAAATTATCTTTGGTTCTTCCATTTTAATACAAGAGATCGTGAATTCGATATATTAAGGTTGGTGCCACGAATAAATGTTTGCCATATTTAGGCATGACATGGCCGATCACTTATGGATGGTATGCAATGTGGCATTCGAATAAACATGGGAATGTTGACCGGTCACAGGTTTCTATCTCAATTCAGAAAGAAAAAAAAAATCAAGATGGAAATAGGTTGCAAGTAAAAATTGTGGAGAATAACATAATATAATGTAAACAAATCATTTACTAAGTTAAACATAATATCATCTATCATTAATGGATATCAGAAGATTGACTTGAGCAACCGATTACCTGATTTCACTGAGTTTTATCTTCGGTGGTGATGACACTAGTAACTACTGAAAATATTTCAAAGTCATCTGATCTATTTATTACTGAATGGAAGTTAGAAGGGAAATTTCTGATAGTTTAGCTTGAGATAAAAACACCTTTTAATAAAACCTTACATTAAATGTTAGTTAGAACTCTATTGACCTTAGAGTTTTCAATTACAAAACAACTTCTATCCTACGTCTACAATATACCTACATATTTCTTTCTTTTTTTATTTTATTATTTATCATTGCATATTTGTCGTGCTGTTGGAACAATGTGATGTCCCGCCCACAATGAATATTTTTT
Source organism: Thereuonema tuberculata (assembly GCA_023159025.1). Classification (NCBI taxonomy): domain Eukaryota; kingdom Metazoa; phylum Arthropoda; class Chilopoda; order Scutigeromorpha; family Scutigeridae; genus Thereuonema; species Thereuonema tuberculata. Next base: position 149,355,430 of record JAFIDM010012231.1, read on the forward strand.
TTTAAAGCCTACGCCCTGTTTCAGTAAAGAACCTAATAACAGAGAATAGGCTGAAATACAATAGAAAAATAGTTCTGTTACAGGACTTCTGTTTTCAAGTAGCCTAACTTTGTATCTAACAGTTATTTCAAATGGAAACGTACTTCTACAAGTAACAAATTAATTGATTATCTTTAATCAAATTTAATTTATTGATGAATTTTGTAAAACTCTTTAATGAAGTGTGTATGTTTTCTATTACTTCCCACAGGACTATTAATACTCGCAATTTGAGTCTTCCTTTAAAAAGGAAAAAAAAAAAAAACCAACATAAATTCGGAAAATAAATTATTTTCACTTTTTTATAATTTCTAAGATTTGACATTTCAGTTTATTTGATGGAGAAACTCTTCTTAATGTTTTAGGTGTCTTAATTGCTATTAAAAGCATTCAAGAATCGACATTTATTTTTATCATCAAAAAGAATACTCTTAAAAGGAGCAGCTTTATTATTTCCTTTTTTTATCCATTGATTTATCACTGTTTAAAACAACAGCAATAAAACAATGATTTCTTTTTTTGGTTCAGTCAATGGTTTTATATATTTCTATTACTATTCATAAGAACCAAGATACCGAAGTAACCTTGTACATACACGCATGTAAGCTGTACAATTGAAAATAAAAAAAAAAAAGAAAGAAAGAAAACTAAATCACTGATCCAATGGTTCTCGTTTCTTGGCGGTACGATTAAAACCCATGTTATTATCAATTCAGTCTGTATAAGGAGAAACCAATGGAATTGGTAGTAGAGAGATTTTCATAAATCCATCAGTTGTACCTTTGAATAACAACAAGAAAAAAAAAAGAAAAGACAAAACCTGCGAATGATGGATGGACGATATTCCTTGAACAGACAGGTAAACAGGTGAGCGGAACTTTCACCTTGTCATTTCCTCGACATCTAAGATCATAGGCCAAACGATTGCAACTAGTTACTTGCATACAGACTAGACTGACGACATGTTTATGATCATCAGATTCTTTATTTCCGAAATCATGAAAGTCTATGGAACTCATTCTATTCAAAACAAATTCACGTTGTTTATTGAAACCAAAGAGGAAATAATAATGAGAAACAGAACTACTTTTAAAAACAGAAACAGGATCATAAAAAAAAAGGTACTTTCCTGAAGAAAATCAACTTCAAATATTAATTTACTGAATACAATATAAGGCTTATTTTTGAAGAGAATTTACAAATATTTTTTTCGATTTATTTAGATTGCAAAAAATAAATTATCTAATAATAGATAAGTAATTCATAAATAAATAAAAATAATAGCAATTAAATTTTGATTAAATCTTAAATTAAATTTTTATTCAAGAAGCTAACAGTTGTATAACTTTATATGTAAGACTAGAAGTTTTCTTTCTTTCTTTTTTTTTTTTTTCACTCTAAAATTAAAACTGAACAGACTAATACTTGTTTAAATTGTAATCTCTAAATTGTAAGCTCTACGAAGATATACGAAGTATTATTAAATTGATATCAAGGAATTGTTTACCGTCAATACCTAAATCATATCTCGTAAGGATTGATATGAGCATTGATGGCATCTTTGAGATCGTTGCCCAAGCAAAAAAGACCAAGTGGCACAACAAAATGGCTGTTTATAGAAGGCAAATAAATGCCTTCTGTTTTAATTACAAAAATCCAGTTAATTTTATCAAATTTTTATAGGCCTTGAGAGCAGGCCTCTGAATAAGTATTTAAGAAAGCCTTGTCTGGTTATATCAGTCCTTATTCTTAAAAAATAAGTAAATAAAATAAAATCTAAATTTGCTCCCTAGTTTTTTCTAAAGATATAATGCATTAATTTATTTTTGAGTATATGTTTAGGTAAATGAGTATACAACTCTGTTTTCGAAAATTTTAAGAATAAAATCAAAAACTCTCTCTGTCTCTTATGTATATCTAAAATTACAGTTAAAAATATAAAGAAAATACCGTATATGAAATTATATTTGATGTCTTTTGTTTTTGATGCCTTAACATCAATAAATTAGAGTTTGTTGAAGCATTTCTTATCTCTGATTATTTTATTAACTTCAGAAAAATCTAAGATGAGGAAAAAAAGATACTGTAATGGCTCCGACAGACGTATCTGCCCTTGACGGTTGGCATGAGGTATGCATGCATATTGGTCACTTGTCCTTTGCTGCCCACACCGAGACAATGTGACATCGGATGCAACAACATTTGGCTATTAGTTGAGACCATAAACGAAGTGGGTTCGGACTTTCACTCCACCGCCCACAATTTTCCTTCTGAGAAGAAAAGGAAATATGAGCAGAGGGGAGACAACTAACCCCAATATCACGAAGAAAGGTTTAAAGTCTTTTTTTTTCCTTCTCAAAAAAACGTGTTGCCTTCTTCTAGGATGTCGTCAGATTAACAAATGCCATCGTAATAACACTCTTTTTCGCACACGACTTTTAACGAAACTTTTCTAAAAAAAAAATCAATACTTTTTCCGAGTCAATGAATAATTTTTGAATGTTCCAACTGAATTCACATGCGACTGACTTTATTTTTTTTTTTTTTTTGATTTTGCTGTGAGTAAATCCTTTAAAATTTACTTTAGTGATCCATTGTACTTAATTGTAAGGAATTTTCTTGAATTTTCATTTAAAAACTTTAAACAAATATTTACTGTTTTAAGTATATTTTGATGATAAGTGATGTAACTGCAAAAGAATGTTTCCAATAGTATCATCTGTACATGTACTTGCTTTAAATAATGACGGATTCTAAACTAAATTTAATAAAAATTAAACTTTAAGCAGTGGCACCATCTTCAGACGATGTTCTCTTCCAAAGCAATCAAATTCCAAGATCATTAAAGTATAACCATTTAAGATGTTACATTCACTTAAGATTTTGTACCTAATCTGTATCCTTTATAACTTATAAAATTTCATACCACTGGCAATTCATGTTTATTCTTTTGTATACTGTTTATGAAGTCTTGGTATTTTCAAGTCATCGATTATTTCGAAAAATCAACAATGGACTATTAACTTTCATATGGTAACACCTATTCAATTGCAAAAAATCTTGGATAAGAAATCTTTTTTATATTCAGGGAATGGCGATGAGATGTTTGCTGTGATTCAGTGGCTGGAACATTAATGAATTTTTTTCTCAGTAACGATACATACTGTTAGGGTCAGTGAGTTAATCCCTCAAAAATATTAATCAATCTGTAATTGTTGAATGAATTCTAATAGAGTCAGTTCTCTGTCAATTTTGTCCAAAAACCAAATGTTGCGGAAGATCATAAGCCAATGGTAAAGAGCAATAACCTATTTTTTCACCAAATTGCTTCTTTTTTTTTTAATTTCCCTCATACTTTTAAACCTTCTACTATAAAATCTGAGTAATAATAAACTCCGAATACTATCTGATTAAGAGCCTAACAATTTTGTAATGGCGTAGGTAACAATCCAAATTTCTTTTTTTTTTAAAAAAAAAAATATTTATAGAAATAGAAATCGATCGCAAGAAGGCACCAAAGCTAAAGTTAGGATTCGCACTTTGAGTTGTCATCGGGAAGAGACTGGGACGGACCGTTTCGTCCTCATTAGGACTCCTCAGCCAGCCAAACTCCTCCGATGACAACTCAGAAAGTGCGCACGGTGTTGTTAGGATTTCTCCGGTGGGAGATCCCATTCTCGGGTGCGAGAGTCGGGATACTAACACCGTGCGCA
>JAFIDM010012231.1:149364181-149381501 GCA_023159025.1 Thereuonema tuberculata
AAAAAAAAAAAAAAATATTTTTGTTGATTAGTTTTTAACTTATTAGTATTAGTATTTAATTTTCTTTGATTCAAAATATTTAATTAGTAACATTTACTAACATACAAAATGACTTTAAATTAATATTTGAACAAATGGTTGAAATACTGAAATGCATATTAAACTTCTATGTTATCAATTTAATTTTTAAAAATATAAAGGAATTTTAAAAGTTAAAATTGAATTTAAAATTTATATTATGAAGTTTAGGAAATGTAATTATCATTTGAGAAACTTCTTCATATTTTAATTTAATTGCTTAATGATTAAATTATTGAAAACAATAAAATGAAATGATTATTTATTGTGATAAATAATTTTAAGTTTTTGACTGCAGTTATTAGATAGTGAGTAACTTACCTTGTTTCCCCCCTAGCGACACTCAGAGGAAATAGAATTGTTTTGAAGTTAAGTTAATCGCTTTTCAACAGGTTTTTCTGATTTCCTAATAAGAAATTACTTACCTGCTTCTATAATTGCAATTTTAATTACAAAACAATTACGTACAAAAAAAGAAAGCCTGATTACTTAAATAAAGGGATCGGTTTAAAATTTCAAGCTTTTAAAATATACAGATACTTTATACATGTACTTAAAATATATAGATACAGTAAAAATAAATGAATTTATTTAAGTTGACATATAAAAATAAGTGCGAATGGAGTCTTTAAAGGTAAAAAAAAAAAAATAATGAGGTTTATTTTACAAAAACTAACATTTACTTCGTATTGTTTAATTTTTAGAATTACGCTATTCTTAAATGAAGGCGTTTTGTTTAATAGTCCACTCACCACCAAAAGAAATAAAGCTAATTTAAATTCCAGTTATGCTTCATTTTTTGTTTTTGTTTAGATAAATTAAAGAGCTGATCGTGTAACTTATCGTTCCTAGCATTGATTTCAGTGAGTGTCCTGACTGAATGAAGAGTAGAAACAAGATGGAAAAAAAATACTTAAGAAAACAATCACACTGAAATGGTGACGAAGATTTGATATAAAGAGAGCAGTGATGGGATGCTCGCATTATCTCTGCTTATCAACAGCAGATGGTTGTAGTTTTGAATTACTTGTGAATGATAAATCATTTTCCTTCGCAACAGCACTAGATGGCGCTCTGATCACTAGCTGCCAATGGAGGAAAGGAAGAAAAAATGGCGGAGATCTCTGCCAGATTCAAATTTGTTGATATGGGGTAGCTCTTTTTAGGATATCACCAATGGTATCGTGACACCAATGGTGTCATTTTTGAGGTTATTAGGCTCGAAATACAAGCTGGTATATATTTATTTTTAAATACCTATATTATTTAAAAACAAAGACAAGATCCGTGTAATAAATTTCTTGTTGTTTTCTTTTCTAATTTTGTTATAAATATATTTTAATAAATAAATAAATAAATAAATAAATAAATAAATAAATAAATAAAGTACTTTCGGCTAAAAAAGACGTAAAAAAGCTTTGTATCTGTTAGATTTAGAAATTTGAACAATATATCAGATTTTCCTGGTCTCTCTCTCTTGATTCTGGCATTGAGTTCATACTTAAATTTTTGGACAAATCTTTAGCATTTCATAAATGATAAAATAATGTATAGTTATGAACAAAGGGAAATATTAAACGACTTTTTAAGTTTCTTTAAGCTGCTTCCACTCCACTGCCGACTTCTTCAGGTGATTCCGGCCTGAAGCCATTGCTTTTCATTCCCCTTCAGTCAAAATCAGAGGCTGTCACTTGTCAAAAGTAGTTCTCAGATATTAAGATGAAAAGATCTCCTTTATGAAATGCAGCTTTCATTTCTCGGTTTTAGGAGGTGAATCTGAAGGCCTCTTTTGTATGTATTAGACTTCGATTTGGAGAAGGAGAGGGTTCTGGCAGATCATGTACCGCCATTTTAAATGACTCAATGAAATCACAGAATCATGAGCGGAAGTAACCAATCGTAGGCGGAAGACAAACTAATTGACTTTGTTCCAATCTCCTTCATAATAATATTGCAGAAGGAAACAACCGATTAGAAACCCCTTTGAGAAATGGTTAACAAATAAATCATACGGAAGATAATTCGTATTTTAAAAAGAAGAAAACATAAAATTAGACCAATAATAATGTAATTATACAACAGGAATATAAAGAAAAAAAATATTGGTAAGTTCCTGAAAATAGAGGTCTACTCTGATTTATTTTTTTATTTTCTCTATTCAGACATTAATCAAATAATACAGTCAAATTATTCCTATCATTATTGGTCTGATCGGGATAAAAGTCATAGTCTTATGCATCTTTCATAAATCACTCAAAAAGAAATTTTATATTAAATAATGATTCTATTCTTTAAAATTAATTTTTTAGAAAATTATTTTCATTTAAATTGTTTGAATTTAGTCAAATTACAAATAAAAATCATTCGTAAGAGTCTGGGAAAATAGTCTTTGATTCATAATCAAATAACATTCAATTCTCTTAATATTTACAGAATCAGGGACCGAAGAAGAATTCCTTTTGTATGGTTTTACGTCTCAATTTACTAATAAAGAAAGTAAACAGACACAGCTCTAAGGAAAGATGTAGAATTGTTAAGTAACTAATTTCTTCTTCTTAATTCAATGTTAAACTACAATTAAGATGTAGTTGTGTTTTCCACATTCCACGAAAAACACAAACTATTTTATTACAAACGAAGGCCTTCTGATCAAGTTTTCATTCGTTTAAAATCTCTATTATACTGTTTGCCGTTGAATTTTAGTCGCATTTAGCTGTTAATGCCTCTTTACGATGGTTTATTTCCCTAAGCATAAAGAAAAGGATTAAGGTTTAACGAGATCAAGGGTGAGACACAGTTATAAAATATCGGTTGAACGGAGTCGACGATTTTTATTAGTTACTGCTTATATTGTCCATATTAAAATTTATAATTTGTTAATAGTTTCAGCAACAATTTGTAATGAAGATAGTACTATTTTTTTTTTTTTAATAGCAATAATTTTTTGTAGATGTTTTATTCAAAAAAGTCCTTCTGAGAAACGTTTTTTCAGAAATAAACTAGTATACAATCATTAGTCAAAAATGACAGCATTAACTGTTCTGGCACTAATATCGTCAGAAGTTACAAGGTGTAACTAATAGTAGATTAGGTATTATCTAGTTAACTGAGTTTTTTTCATTGAGGTGTTGATTTGTTTGCTTAAGTATTTTTAAAGTATATTTATGAGGTTCGACTTTTTTTTTTAATCTTTGTTTTCTTAATTTCGGATCAGAATTTTTATTTTTTTTATTTTTTAGTCTTTCTTCATCGTCGAAAATTGTTTTTTATTATTCCGAAGACCCTGGTAAAAAAAAAGCTATTCTAGTTTGTTTGTTTTTTTTCTTTTATGTGTTTAATGAAGAAACTTATCACAAGTAAGGTTTCAATGTAATAAAAAAGATTTTTTTTTATTGGTTAATAAAGTAAATGGTTAACTTACCCATGTGCCCCTGCATGATGGAACGGATGCATCCGAACAGCAGCTGGATCCCACACATATCTTCCTTCATGGGTCCTTTGGTCAACAGGTATCGGAGCATGGAAGGTGGCAAAAGCACTTGGGAACTGGAGCGGGAGTCCTGAAGGAGAAACAACAGTCTTTTCAGGCATTGCCTTTGATAACACATCGTCAAAGACCAAGTGAAACAAAGCCTCACTTGGACATTGTTACACACAACTGTTAATCCAATTTTCAGAGAATGTGGATGATTCTACACTGTGTTGATCTGAACTCTGATCACGGACTACAGCCAACCACCCTCGCACCTGAGTAGGGGTCCGTTCGTTTTATGGTCAGTGTAAACCCCCCAACTGAAATTCCCGATGGCAATTCGTGTCTATTTTTGTTGCAAAGCACTCGAGGGGAGCTGGCCATCACTCTGGCCGCACAGACAGACCTTCAACTTCTCAACGACTTTGTCGACCGTGTTGAAAGTTGGCCGCCCTCATTTGCATCTCAAAGAACCAGGAAAGGTAGGGGTTGGGAGCGTTTGGCTCCTAGGGTAAAGAAATAGCACGGCTGCGGTGGCAGAAAGACCAGGTTCAGTCTTTCTGCGGCGAATCGCCCCTTCCCCGGCCATCACTTATAACCGCGGATCTATTCGAAGACATCATGGCCTGTCTAAATCAAAAAGGTCTATGGGGAGAAACAAGTTTCGCTAGCCATTGCTCCCTTTATGCGATGCACCAAGAGTTAAAGAGGCCTATTTAATTCGACCACTTAGGAATTTATTCAGGTGAATTTGTTCCGTGACCGAAGCTTCCTTTACCTTCAGCGTGATTAAGATTTCAGGTTGGCTGTGCAATCAGACACCTGAGTTGCCAACCATTTGCAACTGGGAAGGCATGTAATTTTCCATAAATTATTAGTTCTGGGTTGGGGAACGTTCCATTCACTAGCAGGACCTTAGGTCTGCAATGCATCTCTCCATTTTTACGGACTGTAAACTGTATTCTGTCACCTCTTTTTCTCTTGACGGGCATTACCTTTGCTTAATTGAGCCGGGTGGGTGGAGAAAACCCTTTGCATCCTGTGAGGTAGATTCACTGGAGCACCCCACTCCCGAATTAAACCCCACCTTTTTCTCCAGACAAGTGCTGAAATATGGCGTAATTACTTTGTGAATACTAGACATCAGCCATTTTTATAATCAACGGAGAAAAAAAAAAGTTTTATCATTTAACAGTTTATATCTTCTTGTGGAAATAAATAAATGAATGTTGCTTTAATAATAATTACCATTTAAATGATTTTCAAAATGACTTTCACACAAACTTACATTTAGCCTGTAATTATGTAATTATAAACCATGCACTCAACATGGGATTATACTAAGGTCTGCTTAACATATAAGATACATTAATAATTTTCTATAAAAGCAATATGAATTATGTCATCATTTAATAAGCATATCCATGAATTTGGAATGGAAAGGATATTATTTGGAAAAGATAGTAAAATTACACCAGCCAACCAAAACAAAAATTCCATCGTTCCTTTCCTTTCTTCTTCCTTTTTTTATTATTTTTTGTTTTGATACAAAAGAGATAAGTATGTCAACAATATGGATTTTGGCAGCAATTATCATTCAAGAATCGTTTAGGAATCATAGGAAATACTGAGTATCATTGGAAGGTGTCGTTGTGTGTTTATAAGAACTAAAAAAAGAAAAATGAAAACAAAACAAAACTCTCCGTGATAAGTCACACAAACACAAACATATACATTATCATAGAATTGTTTTTATTTTTTACATATATATTTAAAAATTAAGCTGTTTGCTTATTTGGCAAAGGACTTCATCACAGGATTATCAACATTGTTTTATTTGTTATTTATATAACTGTTTTCGACTTAACTTTCATAGAGATGCCGTAGGATTAAAAAAAGGACTTTGTGAACACTTCGTCTTTTTATACAGTATTTTTGAAATAACAACTGTGGATTATAATATTGGAAACTTTTTTTTTTTTTTGAAATTTTTAAACCTATATGAAACTAAGTTTAAAACATTTTATTTATTTATTTTTTTGTGAACTTAAAAAAAAGAGAGAGTGTTAAACCAAAGCCCAACTAACTTGTAAGAAAAGAATTCAGATAAGAGGGAAGATCGATCGCCCACGACTCCATTCCGTGAGCCCCATCTGCAAGCGAAGCATGCGCATGCCCTCCAACTCCGTTCGGTGAAGATAAGGCATAAATCACTGAAGCGACCGCACCAAGGCTTTCACACTCTATGGTGACCGGTCCAGAATTGGATGCCACTCCCAGACATCAAGTAATTGCAGCGGAGAGATCCGATTATGCTTCGGGAGATCATCTGTCTGCTAGAATCACGTGTTCAATCCGACCTCAAGTGAAGCCTTCACCGAAAATACTTCTGACGATAGGTGAGGCCACATCAATGAAGAGAGGTTCCTCCTCCGTCGACTGTTATTAATATTGCTTCATATACGGGCAGGTAACTCATGAAACATGTATCATTAAGATTGCGATCAAATTTCACTAAAAGTCCTAATTAAACTCTTTCACTTTGAAAGGATAAGAAGTAGAAAGCTTTTGAATAACAAAAACGTTTTAGAACTTAAATTAAAAACAAAAATATTATAAAAAAAAAATTGAAATTTTGAAAATACATGCTTTAAAAATTCTATAACAGCAAAAGTTAAAAAGATTACTTTCATTTTAAATTCACTTACTAATGACTGACTGTTATTTTTTTCGTTAATTACTTCACAAAAATATTTTCAAATGCCCAGTGAGCGGAACTGAGTTACAATGAATTGTTTGTTAAAACTGAAAGGTAAGACAAACAATGTATTCTTTAATTAAAGAAGCATTCGAGTTACTCCCAGATTCTCAAAAAGCTATTAATTAAGATCATTTTTTTTTTTTTTTTGCTGTTTACTAATCCATCTTCTTCTGGAACCATCTTCCCCTTATGTCAAAGTGATGAACAGTTGTGTAAATTCAAAGCAAAGACCCCACGAATACAATTCAAATTGTATTCACTTATCTTAAGGAATTATACGTTTTATTCTACGTCTTAAAACAACTTCATTAAACAGATTCGAACTTGGCTAAAGTAAATTCATTTCGACAAGAAACATTAGTTCGAGGAAGTTCTCAATTTGAATTCATCTACTTACAGGGAAAAGTCGAAAATTCAAAGCGAATCATTCGAGTGGAAATTAAATTCAAGCTTCATATTTCTGAGATTCCTGATTTTCTTTCGTAAACAGTACTCCGGACAAGACTTTGACGTTCATCAGGATTTGGCAATGTTTACTATTAAATGATTCAAAATATTAAACTAGATTAAATAAGAAAAACTAAAGATTAAATACTAAGTATGTTAAAAAAAAACATGTTTTGCATTTTTTTTTACATGTGCTCATTAATTCATAGTAACGAAATAAGTATTAGTCGACACACCATATCTTTAAAAATACCAAGTTATAATTAACAATATAAAAAACATACATATGTATTCAGGAGCTTTCGAGCTGCTTTTGTTGAAAATGAGCGCCGCAAAGGCAGCTCGAAATCTCCTGAATACGTATGTATGTTTTTTATATTGTTAATTATGATATAAAGATATGATGTGTTGGCTAATACTTATTTCGTCATTTTGCATATTTTCTCCGACGTAAATTTTCTATTAAACGCTTTTAATTATATGAAGCATAATTTATTTTTATTGAATCAAAGCTTTTTTTTTACTTTTGTTTCTGAAAGACTAATTCAATAGTTAGTTAATTAATTTACATTTCAATTAACTCAATAAAAAAATGTATCTGCATCTGCAACAATATTTGCGTAATTATAATAAATAAATTGTTAATAAATTGCTAACAAAACTGACTTGCAGTATTAATTCTCATAGTTCGTATTTGTACATATAGAACATGGAAGCAGCATACTAAAGCACTGAGCGCACAATACTGATCAAAAACTTCAAGCAAATAGCACATTATTCAATATCTTGATATTCTTTTTAAACGCGTTTGATAAGGATACATATCGAATGTACGGATATGGTCTAAAGTTTATTGCACTCCTTAATAAGCACAGCAAAGAACACAATACCATAAGTCAAAATAAATACTTACAGCCATACGTACGCCTGTGAAATCAAAATAACTGGAAAAATAATTTACCTTAAGAATCTAAAATATAAGAGTATTATTGATTTTGTTGTATATCTAATCCCAAGGATCCATCAAATCTACAGCCTCTACCAATCTGAATTTGAAAGTTGGCATACCAACTACGCTTTGTTTAAGACATAAATCATATAAAAGATCCGAGATGTTATTGTTTATTTAGGCAATATCGCTATGTAGGTTTGTGTTTGTTTATATTTTCTGTACGTGCTTCGATGTGTATATGTGTTTGTGAATCCACAACAAATCAATGCTACGATCTTGTCTGGAAAACTGTAATTAAGTTTATAGAATTCCTAGAAAAAGAAAAAGTTCTGCAGTTAAGCCACAAGAGATGAACAGGCAACATCATTTATATTCAAGAGATCTATTTCAGCTACTCTCTAATTTATCAAATTCCAATGACATTTATACACAAATATATCTACTCGTAAACGGCAAGGCAATAAATTTAGTGCCACATCGTACTTTAAATCGTTTTAGCCGAAATCAAAATTTCCCGACATATGATTGTTTGAGATAAAAAAAAAAAAAAGTAAATAATAATAATTACATATAAACGAACATATTTCTTCTTGCGGATGACAACCTTTACAGAACGGTATTAAAGAAAGCTTAAGACCCTCCCAGTACTACAATTTTTATTTTTGCTTTCCATCATTTTTATTAAATCTTTATAGATTCGCCCAATTACATGTAAAATTTTGTTATGGTTGTAGATATAGCCAACCACTCAACCGAGGCACAGCTAGGATCTGATCAAAGGCGGGGCTATGCTAAAGAATAAACTGTTTGCATTTTTAATGCATAATGTTCAGATAATGTTAATAATGATGATTACACATTATTGCAAGATATTTTTTTTTAATTTTTATTTAATAATACTTAAAAGTTCGCTGAATTTAAAAGGAGTTGTAACCCTATAATTACGCCATTAAATTTATAATAAAGCATGACAAAATTCTTATACCTTAAGGCAGAGCTTCTCAACCGTGTGCCGCGAGAAAATTCTGAGTAAAATCAGGTAAAAATATGACATACAATTGAGGTCCGGATTTTCATGTTATCAGTAATCTATGAACTTCATCAAAGATGTCTAAAATTAAAAAAAAAAAAAAATATAATAGGCCTATATAGCTTCTGGAGTTGCAGGAAATAAGGCTCGCGGCATTCCAAACTCAACGGACTAAATTGGGAGTTCAGGTGGTCAGCCTGACGCCCATTCGCCTTTAATCCCGGTACCCCTTTTAGAGATGACTGTGTGAACCCCAGGAGCCGTCTGGAAGAGAATTCAACTTCGAAAAAGCTACGATCTCTACCGGTATTAGAGATTGATCCCGGCTCTCCAGGTCGTAGTCAAGGCTCATTACCACTCAGATACACCGGTCCCACTTATCCGAAGTAATACCATTGGAAATTCGGTTACCTTTTATAAAGTTAAGATATCACAATATTGCTTTGTTCGGTGTACGGATTCAGATCAAGAATTTGGCTTTAAATTCTAGGCTTTCTTATTCTTTAAGGCACACAGAACTCAAAACTCAGACTTGGCCAGGAATAATTTAAATCAGTTTCTTTTTGTTTCTTTTTTTAAGAATCCTACTTTAGGTCTTTGTGGTCGCGGTTGGTTTTCTTGATCCACGGGACTAAGTTGAGATCAGGCGATCAGCCCAACGCTCATCCACCTTCAATCTTTCGGAAAGAAACACAGTTCCGTTACAAAGGGCTGGGTGTACCTAGCAATCCGTATGAAGGAGAATTTAGCGTGAAAAAATCGTCGAAACCTCCGCCGGGGATTGAACCCAGCTCCTCCAGCCCGAAGTCATGCGCCTCATTACTTGGCTACCCGGTCCACTAATTAGTTTATTAAGGTTTTTTTTTTATATATAAATTTAAAGAAAGAATTCTGTTTCTAATTTCAGTTCCAACAAACTCTTAATTCCAGCTGATGAACAACAATATGTGGGTAGTAGTCTACTCTTTAGAATATCCTTTAGCTATAATAATAATTTTGATAATGTTAATGTCTTCTGTCACTAATTTGCTTTACTTTGTATTTCTTTTTAAAATATCCACAGTAACGAACTTTTGTCATTTACTCTGTATTTTATTTATTTATTTATTTTTAATCTCTGGAGATAGCTGGAAATTAAGAACCTAACAAAATCAACTCTTCCGGTTCTTTTTATTAATTTTACAACTAGTTTTTATTTCGGTAATTAAGTTGTTGGACGAATGCTAATCGCTTTAGCAACTCAAACACTTCCATTTAACTATCGGGGACCAGAACCTAGAAACCGTTTAACCGTTGGTTACGATTACCCTTATCGTGGTGCAGTTTGGAGTCCTGTACTCATAAAAACGAGCGATTCCTTAATTATGATATTATACTTCCGAGTTATGATCGAAAATAATAGCAATCATGCACACGTTAAATCTAATCACAGCAACGCTAAGCCAAACACTGCATAACATCTAAATTTTATTGCTTTCGCCCAGTCCAAAAGAAGATAATGCCGTTTTGATGGCTCTTCAAAAATTAATAACATCAGCATACGACATCTTGGCTGCTTCAGTAACCTCCCTCTTTCCTCTATACATTTCTTAAACTTGGAAAATTAATATCACATGCAAAAAGAAAGAAATAAAAATGATAATAATTAAAAAGAAAACTAAGCAAAAGAAATGGTAATAAAAACAGACCCAATAATCTGTCCAAGATGGTAAGCAAAGATATCATCCATTGGTTCGGAATTATGATTCTCAGAAGCTATAATTGTAAAGCTTTAGAATCCCATTGGGACATCCTATTGGGGAGAAATAAGTACATATTGACTGCAATGCCTTCAGCCAATTCTAAGAATATCTTAATTTCGCAAGAAAATAAGACAATCTTCTGAAATTGAGTCATTAGAAGACACTTCTGAAACTGCTATTTTGGCAGTGTTTTTTGCGACAATGAAATTGTACCATAAAAGTCAGCTTTTTAAAACTAGGAATAACAAGACAAGCTTTCGGATTTTTTTCCCCCACGATCTTTTATTTTTTGCGGATGATTTTTGATAAAGGGATTATATGGGTTTATCTATTATAAGTTTATTTAGATGGAATCATTCTGATTTATTTTCCTTAGAATTTTATTTTTTATTTTAATTAGCTATCAAACAAATCTTATTGCAATGAAATAAGTGGATCTCTATTCCATTTAATTAACATATTTAACTAAAGAATAGTTTAAAAATAATAATAAAATATAAGTTGAATATAATAAGTTGGGTTCTCTGAAGAATTATTGATAAATTTAGAAATATTCAAAGAAGAATATCATTTTCATATTTAAAAAAATAATCAACAAGCTTTGAACTTATTTCCACTTCTTTAAAATATTTGAGACTTGGTAAATTTCATTGGAAAATTGTTAAAAAAAAATAAAAAAAAATTTTGAATTATTTCGTATTGTTTAACCTTCCTTTCCCAGTTCTTCCAAAACAATTGAAGACATTTACCATTCAATAATTTTAATTGAGATTTTATTTAATAATAAATTTAACGTGTGTGAATTAATTGAATAAAATAATAAGCCAACACACAAATTAAAATTTAAAAAACATTTAACACATTAAAACGACATGTTTCGGTCAGCTAGTTGATCATTTACAAGTAACCATTCCAATAGATACAGGCGGTTTAAGTACAGGTGAAAAAGAGGCAGTAGTCCAGTTGTATCACCTGACTACTGCCTCTTTTCCAACGGGTTATTCCTGTACTTAAACCGCCTGTATCTATTCGAATTTTACTTGTAAATGATCAGCTAGTCTGACCGAAACATGTCGTTTTAATGTTTTAAATGTTTTTTAAATTTTAATTTGTGTGTTGGCTTATTATTTTATTAGATTTTATTTAATTTCGTTTAGGAAAAATGCTGTATTGGTTAAAATATAATTTTTACTGAGTTTCTTGTTCCTTCATCAGATAAATAAAGCTCAAAACAGTCACTTTATAGTTTACTTTATATATTTAAAGTTTATCAAAATGTCGAAATCGCAGTGGTGCCTCAAAAGCAAGAATTAACAATTCAATGCGCAGATTGAATTTTTTATGCATTAAAAAAAATATTGAGCCGGCGGACTGCTGGCACAAGAAGTTTCTCACTAACATTTGATTATCGAGTTTTTTATTGTTAATATTTTCTTTTGAGACACCACTGCAAATCCAACGATTATTCCTATTAGCCTCAGTACTAAGACCTCGTTGTTTACTGGTGACTGCTTCTGGCTAATTACTGCCATAGAGTGTGAAACAGCTGTTCCAGGATGTCACATGGTAAACAATTTGGTCTCACCTATTGTTGTTTATACATAATGTATTATCAAGATGTACTTGGATGCCTGTATTCAATTCCACAGAAAACAATCAAAGCAAGCTGTTTGCTTGTTGATCAATCAACAACATTTCATTGTTGGTGAAGTTTTTCTTGAGGAATGGAGGGGTGGATACATAATAAAAGACAAAAGATAATCGTTTAACCTTGAAACTAAATGCAAAAACAGAAACTGGGCTGGATGAGTTGCTTATCAGTACAAGTCAGTTCAATTTGTGCTCCCAATAATAAGGTAACTAGTTCGCAGTGAATTCAGAAGGAGGCATCAGTAATACGAAGTAGGTAGACTCTCTATATTGCAATCTAATAAATAATGATTCAGCTAATTGGATGCACCAATTTCATTCGAGAATGTTCTTCTGCATCAACGAACATGGCAGACGTGAAGAGTTGAAGGCATCTTGGACAGCAATCAACGCCAATTGGCGGTGCCGTCTTCCTTAGGGCCATGCAATTTAGTTAATTTCTCAAAGGGTAATAGGTACCATTACTATTTAAATGGCTTTGTACCTTCCACTTATCGGCAATTCTGTTAAATATTAGTAACTCATCAGTCATATTAGATGTGATATTTGAAGAATTTTAATAATTAATCCGGATTTAAAGTTTAATTGGAATAGAGGTTCGTGGATCGATGGAATATGTCGATATCTGTAATATTAAAATTTAAATAAATTAAATAAGTCTTAAAGGTGAAGACTAGGAAATATTATTATTAAATATTATTAAAAAAGCAGAGTTTCGTAATGCCGCAAATTTGATTTGTTTTATTTCCATTAATTTGTGAAACGAAGCATAGTAACATCTTCCTAGATGCTACTCAGAGAAGTTCGCGACATGCAATATAGAAAAAGCTTAAAATTTCGCCTATTCTCAAACTACTATCAGGTTATAATTCAGATCTCAAAACAACGGATCTAGTTGAAAAAATACGCTATTGACAATTGTACAAAATTTCATGTGATTATATCTTTCGCAGTTTTGAAATATATTGTGAGATACAAACAAACAACTTTCACTTTAATTAAACTTAATATTTTCGTAAGATGAAAAAAGTACTGTAATGGCTTTACTTGGAGATAAATCGTGAATTTAAAGGTAATTATCTTTATGGTTTGAAATTTTTTTTTTATTTTTTTATTTCAAATATTTAAATTCATATTTAAAAAAAAATATCATAAAATAAATAATAAGAATTTTTATCGGGTAAAAAATATCTTTATATTTTTATATTTTATATCTTTAATCCTTTAAGAAATTTTCAGTTGCTAAAATTCAATCTTTTTCCACTGTAAAAAATAGACCTCACGAACTGAAAGTTGTTCGTTGCTGACTCCAGAAACAAAGACGAAGATGAAAACAACCTCCCTGCGCTATTGCCCTAGAGGGGTGTCTCCCCGCCCACCCTCTTCCCTCTGCTGGCCTGGGGCTTCCTGGCCATGGCCGCCATTGGAGAGTCTCACGTGTAGCAATCATGAATAAGTATTCCTCCGGTCCAGTTGTGATTGCTGTCAAAACCAACCTGGGTGTTATAACAGCCCTATCATTAGAGTCGGTGATGAATGCGATCCCAGGCCTCAATTTGCCTCCATAATAACAGCTGCCCGCACGGCCAGATAAAGCCATTTTCAGGCGTTCTCTAGCATCGGAAACAGCAGGCAGACCTGCTGAGCTAGTTTGCCGCCTGGCCATCTCGTGACCTGCCTAAAGATATATCACTCATTCTGTCCGGTCACTAATTACCGGCCAATTGTGATATTTCTATTGACATCACAGGCGAGACTAGTGGAAAACAGCGGTGCAAAGGAACGGCCGAGACCGAGGAGGTATTGAGCACTGTTCAATCGCTCGCGGTGCGCCTAAGTTTACACAAGCTCTTAATATTCATTCTGGCATGTAGTAGTGTCACCTGTTCTGTGGTAATTACAAGTCACAAATGACTATTTAGCTGGCTTCAATAGAAAACTCGATTCCAGTGCGTGTATGGACATGGCAATTTCTATACAGGAATCATTCAGGGCATTTATGTAATCGCCTACTGCATTCTCCGCCTTTAACTCCTTGCTTATCAATCTCGGAATTGGATGCCCAGGACTTCTGTCATTAGGCGACACACATTAAGATTACGCCTTCATTTAAAAAAAAAGAAGGTTAATCAATGGGAATAATAAGAAAAAAAATGAATCACACACGCATATCGCATGGCCCTTAATTTATTCTCGTTAGTCAAGTGTGGAAATGAAGAAGGATCATTTTGAACAAACTTGTTATTTTAAAAAAGATAAGAGGCGGATAAAAGACAACACGAAAATGTTAGGAGATCTGCTTAGCGTGCAGACAAGAAAGAATGCATTAAAAAACTAAGTCTAATACACAGAAATCGAAACGAGAGGGAAGGGGGGAGGGAAATGATTCATTTCCTTTGAATTTTATTAATTAATTCACAAATAACCTTGATGAAGATAGGTCTACTAAGCGTAAGAAAAATTACTCAACCTACTACTACTACTACCACTACTACTACTAATAATAATAATAAACAAGAAGTTCGAATGAACTTTAAAAATCCTTGATATGTTATTTTTTTTTTAAATTTCTTTAATTATTTTTTTTTAAACAAAAACAAAAAGCTTATTTTTATATTCCAATTATAATATCTACTGAATATAAATATACTACAAGTAGTCTTATTTTCTGAAAAAAAAAAAAAGAATTAAATCCGCATTATTTAATTATGATATAAATTGGATTAGTTTTAATCGAGTCACGCGGTATTATTAAAAGCGAATTAAAATTCACTTTCAAAATAGTGAAGTATTAATAGAAATAGAATAGAAATCCATTCTTTAGATTCTATGGGAATTTTTGTCTCCATCTCGAGCTAGTTTCTCGAAAGTGATCCAAGTGGAAGAGATTTCAAATATTACAGTTATATCGTCCCTGGTCTCCTAATTTACATACTAAGTTTCAAGAAGATACAATCAACAGTTCCAAAGTTATTCGAGAGACATACATGCTGACAAATTTTGATAAGCCTTATTTTTCTCATTAGAAAGACTTTATTTGAAGCTTGTCTCAAAACTTCCAACACTAGTAACTTACTAATAACTTTTCTGAAATTCACTGTTAGTGAACGTAAATTTTTAAAATATATTATATTTATTATTTTTAATATATTTAAATATATTTAATATTTATTGCAAAATAAGGCTCAATCATTCCCAGAACACTTGGAAAAAATGAATTGGTTGTGTTTTCTTGGTTAGATCTCTGCTGAGGATCTTCAAGAAATTATCTTATGTTAATCTCACTTGCTTTCACTTCAAAATAAAATTAAATTCCAGGAGCAAACGATGTAATTAAAATTATCTTTTTAATTAAAAACAATTATAAATAATTACTATAATAAATTTTGATGGTATAGAGAAGCCTGCTTCTATAGAACGGAAAATACAACAGCTTTTTCATGGATTATTATTCTGTGAATTAATGCAGTATACTTGGAATTAAAAGGTATGAAGGCTATTTGTCTATATTATTAATAAATTATATTAAAGTAGATTAAAATTTTAAAGATAAAATTTTCTGAAAATTAATTTACCACTAATTGAATTTTTCCGAGGTTAGTAAATTAGTAAAAGTTTCAAAACTGACCCAATATCTACTGAATTGGCCTTTTCATAAAAAATTAACATAGCTGAAAAAAAATACAATTTATATTTGATCTAGAATACAAAAATTAGAAAGAAATCAGAAACATTCTTTCGAAACAAAAAATAAAGTCATTAACTATTAGAATGTTCATTAGTGCATTTAGTCCAAAGGACAAAAAGAAAAATGGCGCATTATTTTTTACCCTTTTTTTTTCTTATTACAACTTTAAGTTTTACTTTCATTTCTTCAAAGTTAATTGAAGAGCTAAGATTAAAGTTGACAACAAAAAAAAAGGAGGGTACTTGTTGTTCTCTGTACGTAGAGATTCCGCCAGGAAACGCAATTGTTACGGTATAATTTGCCCTTGATTTTGAGAATTCACTTTCCCTCATGGCCATGAATCGACGGGATTCTTCACCACCCCCAACCAATTTCCTTCCAGTTAGCTTTCTTTCTTCTCTTCATTTTCCTACTTTTTTTAACTTCGCTGGGCTTTCATCTGTAAGCGATGGTCACCGTTCAATAATTCCCGAATAAAACAGTGAATGGAGTGGTGTCTTTTTTTTTTGTATTTTGGTTCTTTTTTTCGTAATCGAAGAAAAAAAGTTAAAAAAAAAAGACTAAGGTCAAAGCTTGAGAAAGCAGACTGAAACTCTTACAAAATTCACGGATCTTTCTTTAGATCTAAGCATTTTTATCCTTATAAGGAAATAATTTAATTTTGGTGGAAAAAAACAAGCAGTCTAAAACTCATTTTCAAAGCAACTTTTAAATGTAAAAATATATAAATTCATACAAAGAGGTAAAAAAAATCATAAAATATGTTAAATTCAATCAAAATTTAAAAAAATAAAAAATAAAGAGATTAAAAAAGTAAAAAAATAACAATTCTTCCATATAAGAAGAAAGAAGGACCCTAATCAAAAAGTCAAGATTAAAAATAAATTTTTATTTACTTATTTTTTCTATAAAAAAATCATGCACCTTACGCTTATTTAGCCATTTAATTATAAAAAAAAAGGTTTTAATGAAAATGAACCAACTAAAGAAAATAATTAATTCCTAATAAAATTCAACCATTCTTTTTATCTGATTTAATTAATCAGAGAAAAAGAGGGATATTAATGAAAATGGGAGTATCAAAAGTATTAATTTTGATTTGAAATTTTAATTTATTTCGATTCTTAGAGTAATACTTTTCCAGAATTTTTCTTTTTCTATCTTGGAATGAATTCTGGACTGAAGTGTTTTGTGTTGCAGGAGGCAATTCCGAATAGAGACCGTGACGAATGTGTGCTACTTTCTGTTTGTGTCCCTACCCGTAGCCCCCATGGAAGGTGGGAAATTACTTTGGCCCGGGTTCGTGCTTGTTGCTGACAGAAGAAAGGTATAGGTCCGCCATAACTTTCGCAGGAAGCCGTTCCATTGGCTGACAAGTAGGGGCTGATATAAACCTGTCAAGTTGATAATTATAGACTGAGATGGACATGAATCCACAAAAGGGGCCCAAAAATGAAGAAAAAAATTATGAAAAAAATTTCTAGGAAAAAAAAAAAAAAA
>JAFIDM010012231.1:149381901-149454616 GCA_023159025.1 Thereuonema tuberculata
AATGGGTTTGATGGACCGAAGAAAACTTTATTTTTAAGAAGTAATTTCTAAAAGAAGAGATTCAGAAGATAAGACCAAGAGCTTTTTGATAATAACATCATTAGATTGGAGGGGAAAAAAAAAAAAAAAAGCTACACACTTAAAACTCCATTAGATTAACTTGAAAAATACATTTTACCTTACTTTAAGATGATTTATATGATTTCTGATATAGAAGAAAAAGACAATAACAATTACAGATAATATTTAGTGAAAACACTTTTCTATATTATAATAAAATATATATAGAGAAAAAAGTTTTAATAAGTATTGTCTTTTTCTTTTTAAGAACCGAATCTTTAAAAAATAACACTAAAAGACAAATTTTGTTCGAACTTAAATTAACGTTTCAATAATCAATTGCTTTAAGTTCTAAGTTTAAATTCTAAAGAATCTTCCATTATACATGTAATAAAATTTCTAGTATCTGACTGTTTTTGTTCTAACTTACTGACTTCAAATAGTCAAAAGTTCAATGAAATTCGGAATTAACGTTAAGTAAAATACGGTAGCTGAATAGTTTAGCATAAAGAAGGAGTTGGATGACTAATATAACTGTTGGATATCATTTCCATTTTGTATTTTGTCAACCACAGGTGTTTTACAAGCGAAATAAAAAGTCTAAAAATGTTCTGCGAAATTAATACAGCCTATTTTCTGAAATCTAATATTATAAAAATAAGTATAAATAATTTATAAATATAAATAACATATTAATTATGTAATAATGTGAAGAAAGCAAATGGTTAGTAAATTTCAGATATATGTAAGCAGTTTAATTCAAGATTGTAAATAATTTATATGCCATGCAAATAAAAAAATATATTTAAGGTTTATCTTTACAAAATTATATTCCTGTAAATACATCTAATTCATTTTCATCTAAGCCTTTTTAAAAATTTATTTTGATAGTATATTTTAAATTGTGGTAATACTTCTATTTTGAACGAATATGTGAAAGTTCCACTAGAAACAAATTGCTAATGGTTGTGTTAAACAATTATCCTAACTGTTCCACCAATAAGAAAAAAGTTGAAAAATACTAACTTGTAAGCAGTTTATTTTGGTTTGGCCTAAGTGTTAATTGTAAAACTTAAATTAAACTTAGCATTTCTTTATCTATCATTGGTTTTTGAGAGGGACATTATCCTCCTGGAAGAGTAAGAATTTGCCATGCAAAAGAGCAACTGCATAATTTGTTAAAAAAAATTCTAAACAATTCAATTCTTAAATACTGCTTTTTTCAGAAGCATTATATTGAAATTTTCAACCCAAAAGCCAATTTTTGCAGAGAAACAATGTCTTCATGCTAAGATCTTGACATTGTATCTTTTGTATCTCTTTCCATATATCTTTTCCACATTTCGTATATCGTCATCTTGGAACCCATAATATGATTTATTTATTTATTTATTTACTTAAATAACAACAAAATTGTTGTTAAATTAAAGTCAGTCAAGAAATCTTAACAAAAATATGAGATCGAAAATATGAAAACTTTTAATCTGCAAATTGGAACTGCTAAAATTTATGAATAAATGTTCTGTATCAAAAAATGAGAGTTCTTTAGAAACTCAATAAATAAAATGAAAAAAAAAAAAAAAAAAAAAACTCTCTGATTTCCTTTCTTGTTTTTCTTTAAAAGAAAACCATGTTGTAGACAAACATTTCCATTCCAAATCCAAGAATGATTTCGAGAAAAGTCCTGCTTAATTTATGGTTTCTTCTAAAGCACCTTTACTGCTTTGGTATCGTTTTTATGTTTGATATCAATGCAAATAAACAAACCGGAATTGAGCCGAAAATAAATCCCGGGAAACCCGAAAGGGAAATCATAATAAACAACGGGCTAACGATACCTTCCTAATGGGTCTACGGAAGAAATTCTTTTATCAAATCTCAAGTGTTATCAAGCCGCAAGCATCTGAAAAACGCAACATAAAACCGAATCATAGTTCCCACTAAAACGACCAATGGCGTTGGGTGATGATATGGCTTTTCCCCGAAATACATATTGTGGTGGGAGTTCGTTAAGGTCATGGTAACTGGTAAAAGGATTACGACTTGATTCACTCATCATTACAGTTTTATTGACAGCACACCCAGACGTTAACAGCATGAGACCTCAGCCAATCACAGGTCTCCTAACTCATTGCTCCCTTGTGGGAACGCTCCATATTTGTTCGGGAATCCCGAACTCTAGTGGTGAAACATGCAAACAAAAGAACCATCTCCCTTCTTACATTCGAATTTCAAATCTTAAAATAGATCTAATCTTTCCAAAGTTAAGGAACAAAATTCAAAAGCAAAGTATTAACAGTGTCTTCTTCCAAGAGACAAATAAAATACTATCTTTTAAAAGTACATCCATGTTTACTCCAGGATGCTAAATCTCGAATGAAACTGACAAGTTATTCTTTTCCTAGCGTACAAAGGATAAAATATTAAAAAAAGAAATATTACAGAACAACTGGATGAAATGCACGATTATAAACAATTCGCACGAGATTTAACTGTAATGATTCTAAACAATTAAATCTTCCAGGATTTACTTGAAAAACGTAGGCATATCTGCTAAAAGAAAATATTATAATATTATGAAGCACGAATATGATTAACACCATTGTAGTTACTGTAGATAAACATAGTCGTGCTATTGTTTATAATTTTACATTTTTTTACTTCGTTCCATAACTTTTTACTTACGGTATATTTTATTTTTATTCTGAAGAAAATTTTAAACATTAAGTTTAGTCGAATATTCATCCATGAAAGATTAGTCTACCCATTGACGTAAGTATTAACTTATTATTTGAAGTTAGTGATTAACAAAGTTTTGATTTTTACAGCCAGTGAACGGCTTTCGTTGATATATTTCTTTTCAGTTTTTGAGCAAGAGAAACGTGGTGTAAATAGAGAAAAAAAAATCAAAAGCTGTTCAGGATTCCCGTTGATGTTGGCTCAGTGTGCGAAGGCATATTTACTGTCCAGTTGTGATTTTTTTCTCTATTTATGAATTATTATGGATGTTAAATTTTGCTTTTCAAGAAACGTGGTGTTTTAACAAAAAGCAAATTTAACTTACTAGTTGACCCGTGCGAATAATTAGCATGGTATCAGTAATATAATAATTTGGAAATAAGTAAATGCAATTATTTATTACAAAAAAAAAACACCTTTCCAAAAAAACAGCTGTCGTGCATGTTAATTAAACAGATTATCAATAGATGGCGCCTTCTATATTTTTATAAAAAGGATTTTAAAATAAAGTTATTTAACGAAAGCATTAATTTTAAACAATTTGTTTATTTTTAACGTAATCTTCAAAATGACGTCTCAATTTTGATGAAGTCTTAAGGGAGATATGGCGAACCGACAAAAAAAAAACACCTTTGAGAAATAAAATATAGAGACACTTAATTGCTGTAATTCAGTCCTTACCACGTATGCTTTTATGTTACTAACACATAAGTATTATGCCTTATTGATTCATGATTTGATCAGGGTTAGCTGCTTATTTTTGAAATATATTTACTAAGAGGAAAAAAAGCCTTCATGCATTGCGTTATTTAATTAGAAGTAATTCGAGATACACATTTAATTTATTCATCTAAGATAAATTTTGACTGAATTCTATCTGGTAAGTGATTATTTTTTTCCAGAAGTTCATTTTTAAGCATGCCACAAACAAAATACAGACTTCAGAGGATTTTATTTGTTTTACAACTTAAATAATAAGTGAAGATATGCTGATCAAGGGCGTTCGTTACTTGAGAACAGGGCTCGTCGAAATGGAGGCCTGAAACGTCGTAGTGAGTTTCTTTTATACTATAATTTCAACTTTAAGTGCTTTTATGGCTTGATGATTACAATGAGTGAAGATCCTTATTGAATAGAAAAGTAAGTTTCATGTCATGTCCTCACAAAAAATCCTTGGTATGTTTTGAAGAGATCAATAAGAACAGTCCAATGATTCCAACCCTTTTTTTACAGTGACAATTTTTACTGTCTAAAAAAAAAAAAAAGAAGCAAACTCACTTTCTTTAAACTTAGAACATTAGAAGAGATTCCTTAATTCATTTGCAATCTGAGTATGTTAAATTCAAAAAATATTTTTTTTCAAATACTTTGTCAAGCCGACAGAACTAAGGAATTTTTCCATTAAAACTAAAAGTTCATTCGACAAAGTTAATAATATTTTCGTATAATTAACGAAATACTTTAGTTTGCTTCTAAATCAATAACTTCCGTAAAATATTTTTTTTATCTTAGAGAAATTTATTGTGACAATCTTTCTAAATTTTAAATTACTGCAATTAAGTTTGACAGCGATTATCCTTTGATAAGAAAACTTTCACACGATGTAAAAAGCAAAGAAATCGAAAGCAATACTGTCAATGCTTTCAGACAAATAAACCCATCTCCTTACTACTACCTACAACAATGGCTCTTCCATTCGACTATGGTTCAAGGAACTGAAGAAAACTTGAATTCGACCCTCAATCACGGACCGATTCTTCTTTGGGCTGATTTATGATAGGGGTTCAGGAATAAGATGGACGGATGGGAGTTTTACGTTGGGGGTTCTGACGGAAATGTGTGGTCAACGCCTCTCCCTCTCCGAGCTAAAAGAATCCGCGACATTGATTGAGGCTTTAAAAAGACTTGACGGATGATATTTCTCTCTCTCTTAGGTTAAACACCCGACAGTGGTTAGCGTCTGCTGTTGGTAGAATCGACTAATTGTTAATTGTGGCTTACAATGGAAAGCAGCCGATCGCCTTCCCACATAGACTTCTCGTTCACTCTCGCCGCCGCCAGTGTGAGTGATTTTTCTTTGGCGACAACCCATTCGTTTGTAATTGTCGGCCAGAATGGCCATTTACGTCTGAACACCTTTGAAACGATGCGCCTAGTAATTTTTTTCTCCTTCAAAGACATATATTTAGGAGGAACTTGAAGACCGGAAGTAGATGGCTCCTTGTTCTTCCTCGTGATTGCTATGTTGAAATATATATCAAATGTAAAGTGCTTTTATTATGTTACTTTAACTATTGCTCCAACTGGAAGAAAATAGAAGAAGGGATGGTTCTAAAGGTAAAATAGATGTGGATCAACGCCGTTTCTGGTTTTACTCGCAAATCATTAACGAATTTTTAATTTTGCTGTATTTTGGAAGTGAATTCGCCTTTGAAACTTAAATATGAGGAATAATTTTAAAAATTATTTATTTTACATTTCTTTTAATTCTCACAATATGGATGTTGATGAAATTCAAGATAAAATAATATTACAATTTGAAAGAAAAATTTTTAAAGAAAATTGTATATACGTATTTTCAGAGTTTAGGCATTCTTTTAAAAATAACAAATATTTTGTTTTATGTACCACGCAAGTCTACTTCTACGAAATTACATCAATTAAGTCACTTAAAAAAATAAATAATAATAATAATAATAATAATAATAATAATAATAATAAAATCATAATATAATGAACACACCTTAATTGCTTATTATCAAAGGATTAACACTGTTATAATTAAAAAACATGCTGATTGTTTATAATTTTAATTTTTTCTCCCTCTAGGTATACCCTTTTTTTAACACCTAAGCCTACTTTACCAAATAAATTGTTTACAAATAAAAAAACAACAACAACAACTAAATTAAAGTAAAATTAGAGCAAATTGGTTGTGATTAACTGAACTGAAATTAATCCAATCTTTCAATATGGAGAAGCTATTTTTTTGTTTTGTTTTTCTAGTTTCACTGTGAGAACTTCCTTCCCTTCCAGTGTCTCTTCCTGATAAATATTCATTGTGTTTCTTAAGTAACATCAGAGAAGGCAAATTATCGGATCTAATTTCACGTAACTATAGGATAGAATAAGATAAAAAGCAGTAAACTACAAATTGAATCTTAGGATAATATCTTCCCAAGGTTCCTGTTCTACTTGAATAAGGAATAACATCATTAGTTACATGATTAAAATTCCTGTGAAATAAGAACCAATAGCCGAGAAGGAGATAAGGAAGGCACGATTAGATTTTGAAAAGACCAAAGTTCTTTCAACCCCCCAAGGCCAATCACAGCCCAACAGGTAGATAATAAACAGAAATGGACCGGAATCTCATCTTTTGCTGTTGTTTTTTTGAAGTTCATATAAGTGATCTCTTCATTTCCCCCCAACACTTTTAAGACGACGTAGGGTAAAAGAGGGAGGGGGTGTTCCATTCAAGTTAAATTGAGAATGTTCTCGATGAGTCAAGCATGTGCGGGTTATTACTGCATCAATAGCTAGACGCTTTCATGTAATCATAGACTCCTCTAGAATTAGGCTTCATAAATCGGTTGTAATGACACATTAAGAACAGCGCTTTGCCTATTGATGCTGCGGGGCGTAAATTACACACCAACACTCCCTGTTTCATGCCCACAAAATCTTGGTTTCAAAAAAAAAAAATTAGGCAAAATTGAGAAAACAAGTTCAATTTATTTTAGACGGAAAATTGCCATTTCATCCTTGCAACTAATACAACTGAAAAGCAATTTGTACTTTGAGACTGAGTGAATTTATTATTATTATTATCGAGAATGAAAATAATAATAAGCAAACAGATATATGCTTGACAAAATAATGGTTAATAGGGTTTTTTACATCTATTTGAATTGAAAGACAACGAACACCTTGAAGCTGATGCAAAGGTGAAGCATTCATGAGGTGAAGAAAGCTTCAGATAGTGATTAATGTTTAACTCATTTTTTTGTGTTGATTGATGTAAAATAACGTTATCAATTTAGCAGTTTAGTAATTAGAGTTTTATAATAATAAATAGCAATCAATTGTTAAAAATGGGAGACTAATGACATTGCTATTGATCTGCAAGTGTGGGTGATTTCAGGCGAAGATCGGGATTTTTCTCAGGTTGTTTGTCATCCACACAGGTTATAAGTTTTATAAAATGGGGATCGGTTTCTTTCCTGGGATACAAAATGGGCGAATATTGGACTGACCATCCGATCTCTTCCTGGTCTCCAATGGCTTCAGAGATGTTGGAGCCTGTATCTTAGCCATCCCAAGATTCGATTTCGTTGGTATATTTGGAATATGTACAGCAACGATCACAATTGATGTATAGATCAAGAGTGATGTTCTATTATTCTCCCATTATTCTTCAAAATATATCACAAAAGATATTGTTATCTTCAATAACAATAGGTTTGTCAATTAAGCTCGTTATAATAATGACTTAAAGTAATGACTTTCAAAGTATGCTTACATTAGAATCTTGAACATTAATAAAAAACGGATATTGATCCTTTCTAACTAATATTTGTAAAAATTAAAATTAAAGGAAAAGTGCAACACCACACACAATTTACTTAGACTTTAATAAGAAATAAACATTTCTTACCAAGGAAGGAAAAAAATAAGACAGGGTTCTTAGTGTTTCTGATGGATTCAATTTCATCAAAGGTCTATATTTCTTCTGTAAAGTTGTTTTAGTTCCATCTGAACAATACAAAATTACAAATCCTCAAGTCTTTTTCCAGGGAGCTGTTGTTAGATTCTTATTGTTTTTATTTTTCTTTCGACTTGACTCAAGGTATTCAATGCATTATAGGATTTCCAAAAACAAATATTGAACAGTTACCTAGTTAAGTTTTATCAATCGAAGGATACATAGAAAACACTAAAAGTAAAATAAACTAAAAAGTAATAAACTCGGCTGTTAAATTAGCATAAAAAAAAAAGTTCCAATTTTAATTTGATCTTGGAAAACAAAACGGAATTTTCTGAATTCCGACTTTTAATATCATCTCGTGAAAGAGGGGGAAATTAAAAATTATTATTAGAAATGTAATGTTTCTTATTTTTATTAAATATATTTTTTTTATATATTTTTTATTTTTTGTTTTAATTCATTGGGGACCCAGATGCCCTTGCCCCCCCCCCCCATCTCATAATTGAAAACGACGTGTTTTCTTTTAGTTATTGTGGATCAGTTCCCTACGTTGTCTCCTCCCTCGATTAAAGTCCTGTTTTCATTATTCAGTTGTTTAATAATTTTTATAGTTTAATTTTGATCCTTTTATTATAAATGTTCCTTTTCTATTTATTATTAGCCATTTAACCTCTTATTTTTGATTCATGCCCTTTTCTTTTCTCTCTTTCTCTAGATTCAGTTATTATTTAAATGCAAGGATTTATTCTATTGGATTTATTCTATTTATTTTCTTGAATTTCCTTTTTATATATTCACTCCTTTTTTTTACTTAATATTAATTTTATGATTATATATTTTTATATTTTCAGAGTTTGTCTTTTAACTTTGTAACTATTTCTGTAAACGTACGATGTTATTTTTCTATTTCTATCTTTCCATTTCTTGAATAAGTAATAACAACTCGTTGCAGCATCGAATGTTATGCTATGTTTCTTTACGTTATTCTTCTTATCAAATGAACATTTTCTTAGAAGAATGAGGAAAAATTTAAGAAGAAATATCTCAAGTTCTATTATTTTGATTCTGGCTGGAAATCTTATCTTTTATGATTCAAATCCCTTTCAAGAAGTTATGAAATCCTCTTATTGGAATCCTCGTCATGGAAAATCATGGATAGATTCGCCTTGCGGAGATATTCGTCTTTTCAAAATAAATTCTAGATGCAACTTAACTTCTCTTGTTGACTTCCTCTTGTTTACTTTCGCAGAATAATCTCAGTAAAGGGCGTTTCACAGGGATCCTAAAATCGGACGGTCGGATCCACGAATCGGACGTATTCTCTTTCACATGGCCACGAAACGTCGTCTATACGAACGATTTGAATGTTACATGTCATATAGACGACGTCGGAGAGAGTTTCGTCCAATCAATAGACAATCACAACAAAGCTTTAACTCACTGATCCTAATTAAATTCTCAGAACCCATAGATAACCAAACAAAATAAAATGAAAAGAGGTTTTTATTTAAATCAAATGTTTTTTTGGTCACCTATTGAAAGATAAAACAGAAAAAAAATCTTCTAAATTTCGTAATTCAATTTTACAATAACTTGTATTTGCACAGTATTAAATAACTGTGATCTGTGATGATTAGAAACTCAGATTTTTGCAGTAATTGAATGACTTCACGACGAACTTTTAAGAATTATTTATTTAGCTAGTTAACACAACTGAAAAACCAGTGACTTAGTCCACTAGCTTTATTATTATAAATTGTATTTTTTTTATTACTTCCATAACTTTATAAAGAAATGTAATTACATTCACCTCAACTGTAAATAAACAAATGGGCAGGTGATGTAAATTCATATTTGCATTGAAAATTATAAGAATCTTAAGTGTTGTACTCGCAAGAAGTGATATCACAAATTAAAAGTTCTCATATATCTTCTTTATTTATTTATTTAATTACTTATTTTTACTTTCGCATTCAAAACATACATTTTCAATTCCTAGGGTATTTGATCTTTCATTTTCGTTAATCTGTAATTGCAATTCAAAGGATGGAGAATCTTATTGGTTATTTGGTAAATTAATTTCTTAAAAATGCATTTGTTTTTCGTACTAATTGTACTTTTTTAAAAAGGCAAAATGTTGTAAATCTCAGTTTTAATTATTTTTATCAATTAAAAAAAATGCTAACTTCAGAATACGCATAACGTATTACACCAATGTAAATTAGCATTTTTTAACTAATTTAAAATATTCTCTTTTGAAAGCTCACGCAACATCTTAACCGTCCTTGAACCTCGAGGAAAACCTTACATCTTATTCGCTGACGTAGTTTGGATGATGGCTTCGTTCATACAAGAAACGACACACAGAATGTAGAGGGTGTCTCACACTGCTCCCTCGTTCCCTACGTACAATGTGTGACTACAAGTAATAAGAAGGGTGTAAACATTCACTGACTCTTCCCTGAGGCCTTCAACTGAAAACCAACGGATATAAAGCATGGCTGCAATTATGCAGGCGGAAGACAGAACAAAAAAAAAAGAAAGAGATAATTATTTAATCAAAGTTAACAAAATAGATAGAACTATTTAAAGGTTTTCAGAATTTAATTAAGTAAACAATGAGAAAACTTTCTTGTTTAAATTCTTAAATCTTTAAAAATGTAGTTATTTATTATTATTATTATTATTTTTTTTTTATTATTATATTTATAAATCGTCAGAAACTAAAAGACCTAATTGCTAGAACAAATGTTTGCTTAAAATTTAAGAAGAAAGATTATGATTTATTCCTAAATAAAGTGAGATCAACACTCCCACGCAAGAACTGAATATCAACAAATATATTCAAGATTTTTTCTTGATCTAAGAATTTTATATTATTGGTTTTTTTGGGGGATTAACAAATTTGAAAGAAAAGTTTCCTCAAATAAACAACAACATTGAATGTATATTCTATTTCCATTCCATGAGATCGTAATTACAAAAGTAAACAAATAAGCTTCCAAAAATACAACCAATCCAACTAAATTAATAATAATAATAATAATAATAATAATAATAATAATAATAATAATAATAATAATTTGTAGCGAATAACAGAAAGGAGGATGCAGTCTTTTTTTTTTTTGAGTTTTGCAAATAAGACATTTTATAAGGTAATAAATTAAAATAAAACTATTGATTCGTAGTCGACATTACAATAAATTCCATGTATTTGTAAAGGAAGATGACGCTATATCGCTGCAAAGCTAGGATTAGCCTCCTTAAAATGCAGGGAAAGAAACTTTTTAGCAAATTTGTGTATTAGGCTAAAGATTTTTTTTTTTAATAAGATGCAAAGACGAGAATATACGTAATCGTTAAAATAAAACAATAACATATATATAATTATGTATTTTTACGTTTAAAGAACAATGATAAAATAAAGATCTTATCAAAAAGAAAGTACAACATGAAACATTTTCACGATGTGTCACCCATCTTTAGTCTTAACTTCTAAGGTCTAACTTTTTTGTCCTTAAATTTCTCATTTGGAGCAAAAAAAATTTTTTTTTCAACTTTGATCGTTTCGGGACCATGGAAATAAATATTTCTGGATTTCTATTCCAAAGTTACTTTAATGAGTTCAAGAAATGATGTTGCAAAAGTATGGTGCAAGAACATACATAAAAAGAAAGATAGCAAAGCAACTGTTTTCCAATCAAAACAATTAGCAAGAATTTAGGAAGTTGAAAACTTGCTTTTAATGAAATTTAGTAAATAAAATAAAATAAATACTTAAAATATATCATTTATAATTCACTTTTCAAAACACTCTTAAGCCAAATATTCTTTAAGAAACTTTAAAACAAAAGCTGTAAATATTTCTGTTTAAATTCCTTTAATTTTTCTCTGTAATTAAATTGTTGTGTCTTGTAAAAGCAGAATCAATCGCAACTCCGCTGTAAAACAAAGCCGAAGACGATTATTAAATTAAAACTGCCTTCGATTATATGGTATTAGTTGGTTGTGGGTATTAGCAATCGGCTCTGTTTCACCGTCGGCCATTTCATGTCAAAAACGAGTCCTGTAAGTTAATTTCGACTGCATACATTGGCATTACATGAGCTCCGGTCACCCGCAGACATCGCTCGCAGGTGCACACCAAAGCATGCATACCATTATAGGTTGCTACGGATAGACCTGACAGAAGACGCTTTGGCACAAGATGAATCGCTACAAATTACTAAGGGAACTAAATAGACCAGCAGAAGGAATAACAAGATCATACAAAGCAAGAGAAAAAAGAATTCCGTTATAAAGACAGCAAACACGTAAGACGAAAGTTTAACTTACCTTTAAAAAAAACATAATTAAATCTTATTTTAATTACTATAAGAAAACTAATTATTGTATAATACGCACTTTAGCAGAAAGGACCTTGTCGAACAAGGGATGAAAGTGTTGTTACGTTCCAATATTGTTTTTAATTTAAATTAACAAAACTGAAAATAATTTCGAACTCCGATGCTACAATGGAGTTGCTTCAAATTAACATTTGCAAATTCACCAACTTATTTTTCTACTTTCAACATTTTTTTGTGTAGTGTCTTCAGGAAAGTTCAAGAGAGTCCATAAATTGGTTTATGCGTGTTTTAATTGTTTTCGTGGCTGGAATGTAGATGCCCTAATAACTCTTGAACCAATGAATTTATCTTGTTGAAAGTTGATTTGCGTTTTACAAATAACAGACTACCTAAATATTTCAAAAAAAAATCGTGAGTTACTTTGAAGAAATTTAGGTGTGAAAATGACATAAATTCCCAAAGCATTTGAAGCAAAACAAATCATTTTTTTTTCCATGTTAAAAAAAAAAAAGTAGTCTGAATTGTAAACAAACTTAACTTTAGATACGATTAAAATGAATTAGGCCTAGATTTAGGCGACTTAAATTTAACCAATTTTCAGCCAACGAAAGATTTCAATTTTGTAATCCGTAGGTATTAGATTTAGATATAGAAGAGTAGTACTGTTTTCCGTTATAGTGCTTTCACAAATTTAAAAAATTAACAAAAATAAAAACAATAATATTTAAGGAAATAGGTCATATTAAATAGGCTCTTACATTTAATTTAAGAATTTTTTGTTGTGAGTACATTTAATAGAATTTCATTAAGCGACTTGAAATATAAAAATTTTACAATTCTCAATTGTACAACTCTTAATTACAAAGTAATTTATATGGGTGTATAAGAAAACTATTATCTTTTCTTACAAAGTTTTGTTGCATAGCACAAAGTTCTTAGGGACATCATATTTAAATTATCTACTTATTTCCAAAATAACGAATCTTGGTAAATACCATAAAGTAGATCTTGAAGAATTACGACAAAGCCTGGTTGTACTGCTAAAGTTTTTCTCAATGTAAATTAATTTAAAAGTTTCAATTTAGTATTTTAAATGCTATAAATATGTATATTTGAATTGTTGATTAAACAGACTACACATACAATTAATTTAAGAGGAATTAATTTTTCTCTTTGACTTATCGTAGTAAAAGATTTAATGCTTTTTCAAATTAAACTGGACCTTGAAATTCTTAGCTCTTAACACTTTTCCTTTTGCTACTGTAATTTACTTAAGCAAATAATTGATTAGTTTTGGTCCACCTAGGATCAAAATAAGAAAATTAATTTCTTCTTTCGTTGAAATTGTCTTGAGCTTCCTTACATCAGGATTACAATTAGTGGTTGCCATGACTACTTGCTGTTATTTTTTGAACGTCTTTTGTGGGAGGGGTGTGTTCCAGCTGTTGTTTCCTGCTTTGAAGCATCCCAACTGTCAGACTGATATGCAGGTATGCAGGTGTAGCCAGAATTTGTTTCCCCAGGAGGGCAGAGGGTCCCTTAAGGAACAGGTTCATGGGCTACTCAGGTGCAATCTACTGACAGCCTTGTATAATTGGCCCTGTTTCTGATTTAACACTCTCATACTTAAGTTACCGTAGTTGTCAATGGTTAAATTATGATATTTTGGGGAGAATTTTAAGGTCTGGAAGAGAGAGAAAAAAAAAGTTACTAATAGAATTCTGATGCAGAAATATTGAAGATCTATACATATATATAGTCGGCCATGTTTGAAGTTTATCTGCTCTTGTCGCCATTTTGATTCTAATTCAAATCGTTAATGATATGAGCTTTAGAACAGTAGTAGTTAATTATGGTTAGGATATGACTTAATTTGTGTTAGGAAAACTTTCTCTAATTAAATTAAGATGATTAATATTCTAAATTAAATTTATTATTATTAAGAAAAAGTTTGTAAATTTGACCACGATATCTGTAATTCCTGGAAAGTTACGTAATTTCACAGATCGAAATAAAAATGATACTTTATTTTTTAATGCTTTACACACACAGGCTAACAGATAATGTTTAGTAAAGAAAGAAAATTCTTTTAAAAATATTTTTCTTAGGTTTCTTGAGAAAGATCAACAAAGATATGAGCTGTTTGTGGACTGTGTTGTTTGAATGTACATTTCGATACAGGTTTGTATGCAATAAATACAGTATAAAGAAGTAATAAGTAATCAGAATTCATAAAATCAGTAAAAGTTTACTATTTTACTGTTACATGGAAAATACCTACTGTTTAAATATTATCTATTGGATTATATAAATGCAAGAAGCTGCCTCGACATTACATGACATTGAAAAGAATGGCATCAAGAGTTTTATTATCCTTTCTTTCTGAGTACTGCAGAATCATAAACGGATCAGAAAAATGATCTAATTGAAAAAAATAATAATAATAAAGTAAAAGTTAAATGTGAAAGATTTACTTTCAGCCCTCAATTGCTAAAGCCTTTCTTTAGCAGAAGAAAAAGGATTCGAATTTTACCAAGTGTTAAGTGAAAGTAAAGATGGCGGCCTTGCCCTCAACTTGCCAGCAGCTAATAGAAACAACAACAACAGTAGGGACGGGTTATTTCACTGAGAGGAGGAAAGCATTCTGTGAATATGCTTTGAGGCCGAAGGTGGGTGGCTGATGAAGTATGAATTATTCCTGGAGCTTTCAGAAGTTGTCATAGTAACAAAGCAATTATCCCGGGCCTCACTACCTTCTCCCGCGTGCGCCAAACTTCTCCTGCTGATCTTGCGACTGAGTTGGGCGAGTTCAATCAGTTTAGCTGCGGGAGGGATGGGATAGTCTGATGGACCCTTTTCCGACCGGCCCGCCACCAACAATGGCCTCCATGCTTCCTGCCGGCTTTACAACTAAATCACGAGGAAGCGACAACCTGCGCGGCAGTGTTATTCTGGAGGCCATAGGCATTGGGGGAGGAGAAAAGATGATGAAGAAAGAAAGGAAGATCGAATAAAACCTCGGTGGGAGGAACTCAATAAACAAAACAATCGACACGTACAAAAAAAAAATACATGAGAAAAAAAAAGAAAGACTAGAAAAGTAGGCGGGAAGCTACTATGTTTCTTAAACATGTTCATCGATTGGTGTTTGTAATCAACGGGTCGAAACGAATGAGGCCATTAATCATTGAATTGGAATCTTTCTAAAGGTTCTTTTAGCATTTCTTTCCATGTTAATTAAAAACACAATGAATAAAACACTGCTCAAATGAAGGGGATTGGAGCAATTTTAATTATCTTTTTTGGTGTGTATCTTAAAGGATATTTCAGTTCAGACAGTTGCAGTACAGTAAATCTACATAACAAACATTGTCAAGGATTTATTCCAAACGCAATAATTCTAGTAGACTAGTGATAAGCATAAATTCAAGCTTGGATTCGTCTAAGTTATTCTACTTATGGTGGTATTTACTGCTTTTATTGAATATGTTTATATTCCTTAAAATATTTAGTTTATATTCCCTCAGTTCAATACTCAAACTCTGATTAGTTACTGTTTGCTTATAAGCATTTTGATGGAAACAGAAACTTTACTTGTTTAAAGTGAAGCTGGTTTCTTAACATTTCTTTACTGACTTTTCCACTTATGTTTCTTTTTACAAGGGATGGGCGTGACCTCGAAAGCTGAGAACCGCACGAAAATGTGCTTAGCAGTAGCTCATCCCAATAACAGTGGTATGAGTCATTCCCATGCAAAACTCAGCTGTTGCCTGCTAGCGCACTTTGACGACCTGCACTTTGAAGAGTGAATAGCTGCGCAACACTATCAGGTCAGTAGGAAACATTTGATGTTCAGATAGCGAAACTATTTTAAGCAGAGAGAAATATAGCAATATAGTCACGACATTGATATATGTGTGTGTTTGTGGTCCTATTATATCGATATTTTGTTTTTTTTCGCGTTACCAAAGTTCCTCTCTTCAATAAGTGATCATTCAAAGGTCTCTCGTGATAAGACGTGCAGTTTTGCATGGGAATGACTCAAACCACTGTTTTTGGCATGAGTGATTTATATTCTAAGCACATTTTTGTGCGGTTCTCAGCGTTCGAGATTATGCACTTCCTTGTTAGTACATTCCAAAAATGCTATAGTACCCCAATAATTTAAGCTTAAGGGGTTCATTTTTAATTTTTAATCATGATCAAGAGGAATTAAAAAGAATTAATTAAAAATTAGAAAACTAGTTGTTGAGAACTAATCATTTTCAAATCGATGATCTAAAGTTAGAATTAAAAAGCCTAATAATCAGAATAAGAATTATACTCAGGTGCTTTTGAAGAAACTTAATGCCTGATATTATTAAGTAAACAAAAGTGAAATGAACGGTGATTTCCTTTCGTTGTTGGGAAGTATTCTGAATGTGGGAGTTCTCTTAGCGAAGAAATAAGATTACTCACAGCTTCCACTAATGCATTTGTTGACTGCTTTTTGAAGCAATGAGCTAAGAATTATCTACCTTTTTATTGTAATAATATACTGGTTCATTTCAGTTATTGGTGGCACCATTTTGATTTTATTTCACAAAATGAATGATGCTAAAAACTTCTATTTAAAATCACTGTGAACTTCGTTAACGTTTTAGTGGAGGATAAAAAAGAATTTAATAAATCGATTTCGAATCATAGTTTTGGTTTCAGTTTTCCTATAACTGAAAACCCACGAAAAATCGCAAGAAGTAATGAATGATTCCTTAAATAAAAAATTGAAAAATAAAAAATATCTTCACAAGGGAAAGTAAAAGGATTTCGCACCCTAAACTGTCATTGGCGAGAGACTGTCAAGTTCCTCCGATGACAGGCCCAAAAAGTACGAAAGGTTAAGGATCCCGATCTAGGAGTTGGCTGGCTGACGAGTCCTACAGAGGACGAAACGGCCGTCCCTCTCGCCGATGACAGATCGGGGTGCGAAATCCTTTCACTTGTGCCTTTCTTGGTTGTCATTTGTTGAAGTATTAGGCAGGTTAAATTCCGTATTAAAAACTATTTTGTTTGGATAATTTTTCAAAAGCAAAAAATTTGTAAATAGGCGTAAAATATCTTTTTTTTTTTTTCTGAGTTAATTTTTTACTATAGCTCATGATTTCAAACATATTTATTAAAATTTCGTAATACTAATGACGTAAAAAAAGATAAAGACTTACTCAAGAGTATTTTTCTGTATTAAATTACATTTAGTATTTAGCTGAAATCTTAAACATATAATGGGAAACTAAGATGAAGATATCTAAGATTTCCATATAACTTATATATAAGCTTAAAGTAAAATAGGACTCATATTTTCGTTAGTTGCAATCTGTAACATTCAATCTTTTAAATCTTTTTATTCTTATTCCCTTGCTACTATTAAGATCTATCAAACGAAATTTAAGGGTTTAACTACGTATTTTATTTTGTTTTATTTCTTTGCATGTGCAGTTGTTTTCTGACCAGGAGACACGCACTTCTCACACGAGAAGCCTTGAACTTCACCACCACAACAACTCTTCATTGCCACTACAGTTTGCCTGTAAATTACCGCCGATAACTCTCTTTGCTTGAAAGATGCATGAATAAACTCTCCTTCCAACCAATTTCAACAGCGTTGAAAGAAACCAACGATTTTATGAACAACTACTTCATCAAAGAAACAATCTTTGGTAAAAGGTTTGTAAATCGAGCTTTTTAAGATTTAAATTTCAAATACAAATTAATAATAATTCCTAATTTAGATAAATCTAGTGTGCATCCTACCATATTTAAGCCATTATTATTATTATTATTATTATTTAACTTAGAAATTTAATACATAAAGAAGAACTATTATAATGGTAAGCCATCAGGAAAGTGTCTCCCCCTAATAAAATCGGAATTTTAAATCATTACCTTGTATGTTAATATTTTAATAGTTCAGATACAATATAAGAGAAATCTATGTCAGAACAAGTGATAATCACAACTGCAGATAAACATTTGGATTCATCAAAACAAATTTAAAATTCTTAAATTACAAAAATGAAAATTTGAAAGAAAAAAGATTAATTGATGATTATTTGACTTCATTCTTCAGCACCTGTTGAATATGCTTCAGAATTAATTTTTCAATTGAACAGCATTGTATTCTAAATACTTCAATGTAATACATAAAATTAAATATTCATTATTTCATCCCAACACTTAATAATTGCTATTATTAATTATATTATTTGATGACGAATATAATATTGAATAATAAAAATAAATACGTCCTGGAGTTTTATACTTCTATCAATTATAGTGAAGGTTTAAAAAAATTCTGCATTAATAGTGACATTCCTGGAAATAATTATTTTTATAAATAAAAAGCAATCTTACTATTAATAGGCAAAAAACGGATGTATGTTTGTCATCAAAGTGGAGAGAGCGGGGAGAGTCGGAGAGAGAATATTTTAAAGTGTATTTTTAATTTTAATTTTGTTAGTGTATTTTTAATTTTAAAAATACACTAACAAATGTCTTTTTGAAAAGAAAAAGTAGTTAATTTAATGTTGGTGCGTAATTCCTTCGCCCCTGTAAAGCATTGTGGGGCACTCTCTCGTAGGCTCACTTTGGAGGAGCCTATTATTTTAGGGCAGGAGGTTTAACTTTTGTGAATAGTTCACGGGTTGCAAATAGTTTATTTATAATTTCTTGCAACACCGTTGTAACAATGCGGTTAGAGAACATTTATATTAGTCTTTTAATAAATTGGATTTGTATGAATTACGATTTTATTAAACTATTCTGAAATGCATAAATAATAAATAATCCACATTAAGAAATATATATTTAACTAACAAGCAATTTAATGTCACTTAATTATAAATTAGTAATATTTAATCCTAAAGTTAATAAGAATTTGTTTACTTATATAATTTTGGAAACAAATTAATGAAAGTATTTATTTTCTTCTAATTTTAAGGATTAAATAATTATGAAATTATTATTAGTCTAAGTGAAATTGATAGATTTAGAAAATTGCAAAAGTTTGTTGCAAAGTATCGAATTGAAATAATTTTATATAATATAAATATTAAATAAGGAATAGCTGAAATGAAAGATTCGAATTTATGTTTTGTAAATATACAGCATCATTAATTGGAATATTTTATATGATTGAAGAATAAGAAATTGGAGTTTAAATAGAAAATACTAAAAAACAAAAAAGAAACATTAAAGTATTAATAACATAAATGCCATCAAACATTTGCCAATTCTAACTAAAGCTTTTTTATTAAACTAAAGAATTGCAGTTTAACAGAAACAAATAATTGAATAACTCTAGCTGAAGAATGATTGTAAAACACCTGTCGCAATGGGTCGATGATTACCCGATTATTAAAGGCAGATGTTAGTTGCAATTACAATTAATTATCAAGTTTAAAATTGTGCTTTCTTGAAATTTAATTCAATCACTGAAAGAATAGCTTTAATTAAAAAAAAAAGATACTGAATTTAGAAGCATAATTGAGATTCTGGATTTCTTGTGCCTTTCGTACGAAAAAAAAAAGAAAGTAAACAATAGTACTTTGTTACAACAAAAGAAAGCGAGGAGAGTGATGTACATTTAATAAAGCTGCTTCCTTTTCTCGCCGCAGGTAAACACAACACTAAATAAACTCATCTGCTCACTGCATAATCACGGATATTTGAGCTGTTCCCATCAACGGTCGATCGGTTTGCCTGGACTGGAGCAGCCTGTGGGTGAATCCGTTGGTTGTATTTCAGCAGCGGCCGGCCATTGTGCTAATACCTGGCACACGTCATGTGAAGGTCACGGAAACTAATCTACCAACTCAGCCTGCAGCGCCTTCACCTGGGGTACTTCACGAAAACTCCGAAATTAATGGGGGTGCGTTACCAAGGGAAAATGTGAATTATTGCTTCTACTCAGACAAACTAATATTTATTTTTCACGAAATTCATTTGCGCTAGACTTTAACAAAATACAAATATTTACAACTGCCTCTTTTTTTTTACTTATTTTGAAGACAAAAACGGAATTTTAAAGATTTTTTTTTTCTCATTCAAACTTGAGTTCTTAATTAATATTAATTTTATTTTAACAAAAAGAAATACTTCGACTAATGATCAATAAAACATTATAAGATACAAGGAAGAAATATGAACTTTTAGATAATTGACCCAAAAGTTATTGACTTTTTAATTTAACATAGATCTTAAATTTTTATAAGACATATAAAGGTTGAAAGGCCTTTTGTTTAGAATAAAAATTGGTTGTTGGAGCATTAGTTACCATTTAGTTCTTTAAATATTTAATTATTAAATAAAAGCAATCACAGTAATTTTCTTTGGATTAACTCGAATTCTCAACTCAACTCAAAGTTTCAACTTTGAATAAAGTTATACATTATATAGTTCATCTGAATTAAATAGTAGTGCCAATTCTTAATTCTTATAAAATAAGTTATTTTTTTTTTTTTTTTTTTAGAAGCTGTCTCAATTAAAACAATGTTTCAGTGTAAAATTTAATCACTCTTTAATTATTCCTATAAACTATTGAACTCTTTATTGTTTACTATGATATTATTATTTTATTATTATACAATATTTATTATTTTAATAAGTTAATCATGACTTTGTCTTTATGGTAATTATCAATTAATGTAATATTTATGTCAAAAAACAAAATTGCATTACTGAATTTTAAAATTAATTTTCAATTTCATTTTGATAAATCAATTATCATTATTTCTAACTTTTAATTCTATCTTGTCAATTGGATAAATGAATTTACTGTCCTCGAGGTTTTTTTTTCCTCCATTGTTGTCAGTTTGATAAATTAACTGTACTTCTTGTTGTTTAGGAATAGTCCCATCACGAGTTCTTCATTTCTTATCAAAACATAATAATTTTATTATACTGTCTACAGATATGAAGTAAAAAGATTATATTAAAAGAGACATGATTTGAAAGACATTAATTAAGATTCAATTTAGGAAAAGATTTCTTCCTAGGCTTTTTTTTTTCTTTTTTCAGAGTTTACTTTTTACAGTATATTTAAATAGTGGTTGGTATAAATGAAGTTTAGAATTTTAAAAAGTTTTATGACTTGAAAAGATAAAGTTTAAAATTAAAAGATAGTCAGCATTTAATAAAAAAGCAGTTTTATATAAACTGCTCCTGACGAAATCAATGGGCCTCTTATAAAATATTTTTTTCAAACTTAAGAAATGTTAATAACAAAAAAGAGCTAGATTAATAAAAATTTGGATAATTAAAAAAAAAAAAACAAATACTTGGGAGGTATATCTTTGATCCAGTTACTGAAAAATATAACTTTTTATTTAATTAGATATTACTATATAGCAAAAGGAAGCAATTAGAAATTAAATACACAGTATTAACTTACATAGATAAAATATTCATTATGTATAGTATATTATATAAATACTACTATATATGAATTATGGCCTGCACTATAATTATTGGACTGCTTAATATATTTTGTAAATTCGACTAATTTATATGCTCAGTAATATATATAAATAATGAATGCTATTTACACATTAAAATATTATAATATCTACAAACTACTTTAACTAGAAGTAAACTATCCATTACATATTGTAACTATAAAATGTTTTAATATTTAAGCTTCAATTCAGTGTCATTTATAACGGGTAAGTAATAGAAAAAAAGATTGCGGTTATTAAAGATAAACAATATACGGGGAAGGGTAACAATGCACTGATGATTGGAATTGAGCTGTCCATAATGTAGTAGAGCTGAGTAGACGAGGACTGGATCTCCGTGACCAATGCTACAGTGCTACTCTTGTTGCTTTGACTTCTGCGAACGCAAAGGCAACGAATGCTGTGACCAATTGATAAGAAACACTTGACTGATGAAATACCTCTTCAGTTAAAAAGGACTCTGGACTGACGTGGTCAAAGCCCCACAAAAAATAACAGGCAACGAGAGAAGTTGTTATGCTGCATTCGGCAACCAATCACACAGATATCGGTTTGTGGATGTTCCCCTACAGATTAAAGGACAAGCAAATACTTAAACTTAAGAATGATAGACAGCGTCAAAGGCACGAAGTCAAAGGTAAATGGCACTGACGAGCTGTGAATTGTTCTGCTACAATTAGGACTATTGAGGAACTCACGGAAAGGTAAGGAATATTATTTGAAGTGCTTCTTTTAAGAGTTCTGTATTATTCTGGAATAGATTACGGTAAATCAAGAATAAAAAAATGGACTGAATTGGGATATATTTAGAAATATTATCAAAATTTATCAAATTTTAGTTAGTTTTATAATTTAAAACTTTTATGTGATTTAATTGTTTAATTTAAAGAATTTCATAAAAAGAAATAATATAATTAATATTTTTATCTAAATTTGAAAAAGATAAATGTTAGCATAGTTTAAATGCAACTAATATATGTATATCAATAAATGCGAATAGTATTTCTTGAATTACTAGATAATTACTAAAATTTACTATTGACGATTCATTTTCATTGCTAAATATTAAATAATGTTTATTATGCATTATTAATGTATGATAGATAATCACAGATATATTCTAAATGTACATTTAATATAATTATTCAATTGTAAATATTAAAAAATCATTATTACAAATTTTATAGACGGTATTATTTATCAATTAATGTCTGCAGCACTTACTATGTCTAATACACTATTATAAATGTAGGCCCGGTAACCAAGCGATTATGCCTTTGACTGCAGTCTGGAGGAGCCATGTTCAATCCCCACCCCAACGGAGGTTGGGGATTTTTCCAAGTTCATTTCCCCAAGACAGGTACTGTGGTCCACCCAGCTCTTTGGTAAACGGGTACCGGATTTCTTTCTTGGGGTTTAAAGACGATCTCACCCGACCTCAACTTAGTCCCGTTGGTCAAACATTCGCCGGGAGCCTTCACCTCCCCCCATCCCAAGACTTACATAGACCTATAATGGGATACTTTGACCTTCATATAAATACCGAAATTAATTATTCAACATTAAATAAAAGTAACGAATGATATGTCAAACAATCTATTTTGTTTATTTTTTAAACAGTCACTGTTATATGAACATTGTATCTCCTACGTACCTTACTATTTTGTTAAAGCTTATTATTAGGAATTAAGATTAGTTATTAAATATTAAATGTTATTATTAAACAAATATTACCCAAATCTGTAAATTACATTAAATTTGTAAATTAAATATTTAATTACAAATATGGATAATATTACAGTTGTTTAATAATATATAAGTTATATCACTGTTATATATTAAGTATATGCTATTACATATAAATATATTTTATCAAAAACAGCCTATAATGCGTTACAAAGTTATGCAGTCAGTTCAGAAGTGCCTGTGGTGAATATCATTTTTAATTAATATCTCGAGTTACAATCTTCAATAATACTAATATTTAAAAACAAATATACCATGAAATCTATCATATATTTTTTACTTTGAAATAAATCACTTCCAATTTTTTATGAGTTTTATTTGTTTCGATTTAACTTTTCTCGAAATATCTTAAAAAAAAAAATCCGTGCATTTACAAAGTTTATTCGGATTCAATTAATTCCAATCTAAAAATTAATTTCTTTTGTACAACAACAAAAAA
Organism: Thereuonema tuberculata; assembly: GCA_023159025.1. Lineage (NCBI taxonomy): Eukaryota > Metazoa > Arthropoda > Chilopoda > Scutigeromorpha > Scutigeridae > Thereuonema > Thereuonema tuberculata. The sequence continues at coordinate 149,405,431 of JAFIDM010012231.1, forward strand.
TCTATTTTGTACCCCTAGGTTGTATACGGTGTGAAATAGCTGACGTCTACAAGAATGCTTCCTGCCATTTTGTTTTTAATTACAGATAAATAGATAAATATTGCTGATAAATCATGTTATTTCAGTGATACTTCTCATTTATTCTTTTTTTATTTTCCAGGTAGAAATCTAACCTCCCCCCCCCCCTTAATTCCAAGCCTTAGATAAATGTGAATACTAATTGCAGACGACAAACAATTATCAACACTTGGCTGACTTCAGATTAAGCTGTCGTTTCCTGAATATGTTACCATGTCAACAGGTACAAGGAAAGGAACCTGCAGAGAACACACGAAAGCAATCAATTTAACCAGGTCTTCCACACAAGAGCCTTTTTTTTATTTCACGAAATTAATCTTGCGATGAAAGCAATGGAGCCGATGCCAAACACTCAAATGAAGTTTTTTGGTTTGTTTGTTTATTTGCAGGTGAGAAATTCTTGTCTAAATTTTGGTCTTTGATAGAACTTAATAAAAAACCAGAAAACTAGAAAACCAGACTATTTATAAAAAAACTTATTATAAATCCTTTTATAATTACCTTTGTTAGTATTTCATTGCCTACTGACCAAACCTTACGTAATGCCATGTGTAAATAATGTTTACTTTTCATATTATTTGCAATAGGTTTGAATTCACAAAACAGCGGTGTAATAAAAAATGTATAAAAAAATGAATTGGCACTGCTTTTTTAGATACTTTAACATCTTTCCGTACCGTAATATAATGTATTTAAAACCTCTGTTGCTCAATTTTTATCTAACATTAAAAATATTTAGGTAAAATAGTAAGGCAATAGAGATTTATTAAAAAAGTTTTTAAAAATCAAGAATTACTTTTCATCGATTAAAGAACGAAGCCTCATGTTCGATCAAAGCTGACGTTTAAACAATTATAATTAAAAGAAACATAATTTTATAGTATTTTGGTATGTCTCAAAATCATTTCAAATAAGACTACTTAAATATCTCTAAATAGGTTTTGATAATAAAAGAATAGATTTTATTACTAAAAGAAATAATTAAAAGAAATGTTGATTTTTTTTTCTTGCCTTACAAATCCGAAACCATCAGACACAGAAACATAAATCACAGACGCTCTCGCTGGTTGTGAGAAAATTATCTCAGAACCCAAGATCACGTAATCACAAGTTTGCTAGTAAAAATGAAAAAGAAAGATAGAAGATAATAGCCATCGGCAAAGTAAAAAATTTAGAATGCACTAGTTGAAAGCAAGTGCGGAAATTATATTAGAATTGTCGTTATTCTAAGTTCAAAAGAACCAATAGAATATCTCAACTATAAAACAAAAGTAAAAAATAAAAAAGTCACAACCAATTAGGAATAATAAGTTTCTAATAATATTTAACAAAAAATAAAATTCAAGATGGAAACAATTCCCCTCGTTTGCCTTTTGAGTGTTGCACTGGCTGAGTAGCTCTGGATGAGGAGAGCGCAACAAGCTAGAAACGACCGTCGCAGAGTATCAGCTCGACTTAAAAGGCATTCTTATACAAAAAAAAAAATAATTCTAATTACATTCGACAATCTTTTAGAAGTTCAGTTATCTGAGTTTACAGCCTATTTCTTAATTGGTAAAGCATTTCTATCCATATTTTGGCCTCAATTTTTTTTTTTTTTGTTCAATTCCATGTTTCCTGAGACATCAAATGGCAACGTTTTTCGACGGTTTCTGAATAATATTGCTCTGAGATTTACTTAGTCTACGGCATTTTCATTTCATTTCAGTTTCATTTTGTACAAGATTTTGTAGAAGCTTCTAAGTAGATTATATTTCAGAAAGCTCTCGTGATAAACTGATAATCAGGACTTATAATAGTAATAAAAAATTTAAAGACAATCGCCATGTAGTCAAGTATTATATTTCTTATTATTATATTATTATATTTCTTATTATTAGTGAAGAGATATTTGAAGAAATAGCCAATCTCTCATAATTTGAGTCAAGTCGCGAAAAAAAAACAAAAAAAAACGACAATTAATAATCTCGAACCAGCTGTCCTAAGGTCTAATCATATTAGATTAGGCTTTATTTTGTCTTATGATTATTCTCAAAAACATCATATAATACAAACGTTCATGTAATCGAAAAGGGAGGAAACCTGTTTTCTAGTATTCCGTTTCTTCATTTTTAATAATCTACTTAAAATTGAAGATGTTATTGTTTGCAAATCGGAGGTTTATTATTATCTGAATCTGATAATGGCATTTGTTATCGGCAAAACTGATGCGTCTGCATCAGTTGTACCGATTTAGTGTTTTTTTTTTTTTTTTTTTTTTGTCATTGTACCATTGATATAATATTCCATCACAATTGTGAAAATTCTGTTTCTGTAAATGTCTCTAGACCGATTGACAGCAGTCAAAGTCTCTCAACATTGTATATTTGCAAAAAAACAAAAAAACAACAAAAAAAAAAATCTATATTTCTTTTTTCTTTTGATTTCTCGAATTTTGAACATTGCAGCACATCAATTTATTTGGTAGCATATACTTTATCTTTAAGGGAAACAATTCGGACAAAAAATTAGTGCATTTATTTTGTCTTCCAGCAAAAGCTATTTTTTTATTCCAATTTTAGACACTTGTGCAAGGAGTATGAACAATTTCCTCTAATACTAATATTTTCTCTTATATTATTATCATTGCAAAAAGTTGATTCAAAAAAACTCATTTGAGATAAATGTGAGTTTTAATTGATTACAAAAAATTTACATTGACTTTTAAAAACTAGTATGATGAATTCTCTTTGCAGTTGTTGGTAAAGTGTCTTCCAAAGAGGTTATGTATTTGTTCTGCAAATCTATGCTAATGTGACAAGATTTCGACAAGAAGAAAAGAGTGATTGGTTCGTTTTTCAGTTGTAATGAGATTAGATTATTGCCTGCACGATATTATTTAACTAGAAATGCTCATTAGCATATTTCGTTTCCACACAATTTCCAATTAGAAAATGTATAATCACACGAAACTGTCCAATATGTGTAGTTATGTGTTAGACATTAAGTGGGACTTTTAAATAAATAAATAAATAAATAAATGAATAAATTATGTATAATTAAAAGTCCCATTTTTCGAGAAATAAAAAAAGAAAAACAAAATCCGCTGTAGAAATAATGAAGGCCATCCATTAAAAAAACACATTTGGAACACAGCTTCCAAAACCATCTTTTTTCTTCCCTTTTAGTGACAACAAAAGCTTACCTCTTGTTCTATTGTTTTTGATACAGAAAACAATTTCCAAAGCCGGCAGAGAGTTAATTAAGAACGCTGTCTTTTCGTCACAAGGCGTTTTTGTTTGCTCATGACATTTTGACAGATCGATTCTATTCAAAAACAGCATGTAGGAATTAATCTCACAACACTCGAGGCAAAACTATTTGCAAGCATAATTTCTATACGACTTGATGGCACGACAGGGAAAAAAAAAAAAACTTAAAAAATAGAGAGTAGCTGGGCTAAGAAATACTTTCTCTGCGTCTGAAATTAATCAGTGTCATTCATTTGTCTGTGAAAAAGTGATCAGCTAAACTACATTGATATATATTTATGAAGTTAATAAGTCATTTCAGGATTTTTTTTTAAAACTTTGTTGGTGTTGACGTTTGACTCAAGACGAAAATTACCCATCAGGGACATGAAACAATTTGAGAGCAGAAAAAAAAAAAATGGCACCACCTTAATCAAAAGAACAGAAAACTAAGCAAAAAAAAGATGATGGGAGAAAAAAAAATTCATTAAAATTAATGCTGATGTTTTTGTCGTTTCTTTTTTTTTGATTTCACCTCTGTCTTCTAATATTTGCCAACGTGAAGATATTATCAGTTCTAATACAAAAGAAAACAAAAACCAATGATATTAATAAAACTAATTTTAATAATTTTGTTCTGTAATAATAAAATCTTTTCTGGAAGTAAAAAAAAAAATATGATAAATTGTTTTCATTGTGATTAAGACTTACTTCCACCTGGCTTTATATGCTGTAATTAACTTCTACTAAACCAATAAATTACTCACGTAAGAAAAACAGATAAATTTTACAGAACTGATCGTTTGTCTGAACAAAAGTTATCTTAAATTTAAATCAGCAACAGCCATTAACCCTTTCATGCTTTATTCATTGATTGAAGAAGCCGAAAAATAAATAAATAATAATAAGTTTTATCTAAATAATTATTCTTTGGCATCGAACAAATTCCCTAAATCTGCTCAACTGTTTTGAGAACGACTTAAACCAGTGGGTCTCGAAGATTTCGTCGAGACTTTGAAAAGAAGAATGTTTAAAATTAAAAAGACATAATTAAAAAAAAAAAAAAATCAAACAAGTAATCTCGTTAATGTCATTTGTATCCGCAATTACAAAATATATTTTAGCAATTTAAAATTACCTTATATTTCAAAATAGCAAAGTAGCGACGAGCAAAGTCAATGGACAATAATTTATTTTAGTTCTGGAGAAAAAAGAAGTAAAATTCTACAAAGAAGAACTGACTTTATAAAAATGTAAGTGAGTTCATATACATACATATGTTCTAATCACAATGATTTTAGAAATGGGACCCGAAATGTCTTGGAAAACTTATAATTTAAAATCACTGAAACAATCGTTTACACTGTACGATCAGGACCGAAATGCCAAAATAAAAATAGAATAAAAAAAATACAATTTACTGAAAAACATGCTGAATTCAAATTAAAAATTGCCTACCTTATATATGCACGATTAAGGTGTGAATTAGAAACAACAAGTTAAAACACAACGTTTCTGACCATCTACTACATAAGGTCCATTTTCGAGTGTAAAATAAAAAACAAAAACTTAAAAAACATCATCCAGTACAGGAGTCATTACATTTAAAAAAAAACAAAAACAAAACTTGTTGTTTCTAATTCACACCTTAATCGTGCATATATAAGGTGGGCAATTTTTAAATTAAAAAAAATACAAGTTTAATATTATCATATTATAAAACAATACAAGAAAAAGGAAATGCCTCTATAGAGGTCAAATGCGCAGCGGCTCCTTCTTATATCAATCTTTGATAGGAATTCTGAATTGTCTATTAACCATTCTGTTAATCGGAAATGGTAACTGTATCCTCTAAAAATGGATACAGTAGTCCGTATGTCTGATCGTGTTAATCTGTTTTTAGAAATAGGTACAGTAATCCCTCGTTTATCGCGGTTAATGGGGACCAGAGCCCCCCGCGATAGGTGAAAATCCGCGAAGTAGGATTGGCCTCCCCTAGGAATTTTCGTATATGTTGTGGGTACCAAAATGTTTAAAATATGTATATTTATACTTTATATACAGTTTACACACACACATATATATATATATATATAGTATATTTTGTCTGACTTCCTGTGGGTATGTACAAGCCTCTGAGAGAGCTGCTCTCTCTGTCTGGCAACCTAGGAAGCCGTTTCTCTCGCGCATCACGATGAAACAGCGCTGCTTTCCGCAATACGGCCGCCGAAATGGCGGTATTTTTGAATTTTTTATTTTTCGATGAATATTTTTGAAAAATCCGCGATGCACTGAAGCCGCGAGACTTGAGGCGCGAAATAGCGAGGGATCACTGTAATCCGAATCTGAACCAAATTTATCTCTCTCTCGACTTTGGTTGATTTCTTTAAGAAGCAATAAAAGCAGCCTAAGTTCTTTAAAAGGGTCATCTTTTTGCATGTCTATATTTATCAGATTGATCACTTTAGAATGTCTAAATAGAATGAAAACAGCAAAATGTAAAGTATAATTTTTTTTTATAATTCAGAAATACAACAAAATCTTTTTAATCTTATAGTATTGCATACAATCCTAAAAGATAAGTTAAAGAAATTCTCCCGAAATGAGCCGTGGATGCCTTATAGGGCTTTGGAGACAAAGGTTTTCAGTGAAATTATAAGAAATTGAAATCCGGAAACCAAACTGATGCTAACAGCAGCGTCAGTTATTGCGTCGTAACTGTTCCTGTGTTTTTGACTTGCCATTCAAGCCACTCATCTATGGATCTCATACATCCTCATAGATAGAATAGGGGTGAATGAGAATGGGGTTGTATTCTATTGAACTCATTTATGGATTTCATACAACCCCATAGATAGAAATCTAACTGTTATATGTCGGGTAACCGAAGAGGCCATTGTAAACTGGTTCAACCCGTCCCTATCCATCGATTGAAAGAAGCACGTCCTATCCATCGTTTCATTCATCACGGCAATTGCTTGTCTGGCAGCATAATGCTGATGCTCGTCGTTGTCGTATTGCCAGCCACCTCTTCTAAATTCAGGGTAGGTGATTGCGCATAAAATCCATGTAAGTCTCCTGTCAGATGCTCCTCGAAGAAATTTGGTCCAATCAGGCAATTACCTGGTAATCCACACCATATAGTGACAAAGAGCCTGTGTTGATAAGCGCGGATTGTTACGATTCGGGGATTGTCATAATTCCAAATTTGGGAATTTCATAGGTTATTAATATTATCACAGGTGAGCGTGACTTTACTACTGTATCGGGATTATGGAAACAGTTCCAATATGATTCGAACCTATTCACAAAATTTCACACGAGATTCATAAATCACCAGATACTAGATGTTGAACTTTCTGCAGATGGTACCGATAAAGACAATCAGAAGTTCTCCGTACTTGCTTGGGTGCAGCACGAGATATACATAAATTCTGACCACACTTAAGATTGGGTTTCACTGTACAGCATTAGAACCTCTTCATCGCGTCTCTGTGAGATAGATAAATATTTGATAGATATACTTGATAGATATTTCCTCGTGGATAGGAACCTGTCTCTCTCAAGCACCAATACCAAATACCGCATGAGGAGAGACCGTTCAATTAGATAACGTTCTCGCGGTAGCGGTAGACTCATTTCCATTGCAAAAATCATACACAAATATCATGTCAACGTATTCCTCGTTTGAATACGTAAAAGGCATTATACCGTATGATGTCATCGGTTACAACGACTAATTCATCCCTGTCGGTAAATAACAGAAGCAAAACAGTAAAGGACCTTGCATTGGGTCTAACCAGGTATTTCAGGTGTTCTCACGGTAACTACGACAAAGTGGCATTTCAGTTCATATTTCTGGAGTATACATCATGAAGCCGAATCGACCGATGGCGTATATTATATTTTTTGCTTAGAATAACCACCCAAACACGCTGGTCTAGTTTGTAGGTTTCCTGACGGAATACCCTGTATATATGTTCAAAAGTAATATTTTACTAAAATATTAATGCTAAAAATTAACAGCTTGAATTTAAAAAAAATTTCAGTAAAAAACAAAAACTTAAAGAAGATATTCCAGAAAAAAAGAATAAAAAGAAATTATAAATAAGAATCATAAATAAGAAAGAGATCTACATAGCTTATTTCAACATAGCCAAAACATTTTAAGCCAAAAACTCATAACAAAATTCCACTCATATTCTTGATGAATTCATTCATCAACTGCTACTTCATACTTTTGTAAGACAAACTCATTTTTTACCTTTCTTTTCCTTTTTTTTTTTTTAATCTTCTTCTCTGCTTATCTGCTTTTTTTTTGGAAGGAACATTAACGATTCGAAAAAAAAGAAAAAGAAAAAACAAAACAAAAAAAAAAACTTCATGTAATTAACACGGGCTTATTTCCTTTGCCAGAAGAGCATACCTTTCCCATCTGAATATTTATCCAGTTGAATTCATTCTGTTCTTAATGTCTTGTTCAACCCCTGTCTCGAACCACGCACACAGGTAACCTAATCTCCACCTCCTCAATTTGTTATTTAGCACCACCAATGGTTTTTAGATCTTCCATACGAACATTCCGACCAGATCTGATTTCCATGACCGTTTAGGATTGATTTTCTGCTCTTAGCTGCTCGGAATGAAGACAAGGATATTCGTTTCTTATTAACATTAGATGCAACAGCAGGAATTCGAATCGTGAGCATCACGCTTCGTTGCATGATTTAAGAGTAGGGTTTTAAATTGGGGATTTTTCATAGCATTCCTAACGACCTCAATTTCAAGACATCAAACTGTATTTAAATTTCGTCTTGCGGGGATTAACTTACCACTGACACTCAGTGACAGTCGGATCGGATGTCGCTTAGATACATCCACACGTATTAGACCTGTAATGGAAATGCAGGCGACAGGAAAGACACCAGATATCCTTTGGTCTATTAGAAAACACAGAAAAAGACTTGATACAGACTGATCACCGTAGAAGTAATGCTTTTTACCCATTAAGAACATTTCACACTTCAAATCAATGAAGTCATGAAGGTAAAATGATCTCCCTGATTTTTTAAGCGAAAGCCCTAGTTAAGAAACTAAAATAAGAAACGAATGAACTAAGAATTATCTATGCCCAACCAATAGTTTATTAATGAACAAAAAAGATTATTACTTACTGCTATTTTTTTTTTATACATTTAGTATTTATAATATACTTGTAGAGTACATATGAAGGTTATTAATGGGCATTAATTACATAATTACATAATGGGCTTAATTAAAAAAAAAGGAAAAAGGAAAAAAAAATCGTACCCCGATGAATGATGCACTTTATTTTATAGAGTAAGCATAAAAAATTGTCGTTATTAAACTCATAATTTCATGCAATAAGAACTGTTTGATGCGCATTTTCGATAACAAAGAAGTTGAGTTTAGAAATAGTATCGAAAAGTATTTTGTTTCAGAGTTTGATTCTACTTTGGAACGATTTATTTTTATGACGGAACTGAGTTAAAGTAGCAGAAATAACAAAAAAATACTATTAATGTTTAAATTGAGATTTTTTGAAATTAGCCAATCAATGAACACTAGCCTAATCCTTTCCTAACCTGAGTCAAACCACTTCTTATTAGAGAAGATACTTCACCAAAAACAAAAATAAAAATTAAGCAGGAAAGGAACTGCTTTATCTTTTCAAGCCTATATACTAATTTAATTTTAATTTTTAGTAATTAAAAATTGTTTTATCATATATAAATACAAAAAAAAAAAATGAATCTAATATTAAGTGCATTTTTAATTTCAATTAAGCACTTTTTTTTTTCAAAATTCTTAAAGTTGTGATGGTATTAAAATAAATATTATTTACTTAATATTATTTTATAAAATTTTTGTCTGTCGTTCTATGTTTATAAATTAATTTGAGAAATTTCTTTTAGAGAACTTGAGGGCTGAAAATGTTAAGAACCATTGGTCTAATGAATGGGTTCAGTTCACCTACAATTCTGTCTCTGTAATTTTCATTTGAGATATGTAGAGTAATAATAATTCCACTTAATGCTTTTCAATTTGGTTTTCCCATTTCTTAACAAAAAATAAACAAACAAATGAAAAAAAGCGGTTCTAAAAAAGATACCCGGATCTACTTCCCAATTCGCGGTTTCATTACGGCCTTGAGTTGACGTAATAAAATCTATTTCTTGTTATTTTTTAATTAAATTTTCGTAGTAATTCTTTCCTAATTACAGAATCACTTTTTATTTCTAATCTAGCCTCAATCTGTCTTCATCCTTAAGTCTCTTTCTTAATTTCACACTTTATTTCCTTCTCGTGGTCAATTACAGCCTCTTCCCAAACGTCTTCTCTCGATAACAATCAAAACTTTCTAACAATATCCAAAGCGAGCCATTACTAATCGGGGATTGTGTGAACATCTTCCATATGCGAAAAGACTTGGCTGAAAGAAATAATTAACACATGACACGGCCCTACTTGGTATGCAGTAATTATTCGTTTGGCCCGAGGCGGCCATCTTCTCTCGGATAAAATATGGGAGAGCCAGGCCCATTAGTTTTGGGGCCGCTCCTCGTTAATATTCGGCGTGCATTCGCGAGGGGGAAACAAAAAAAGGAGTGATACATCATGCATCGCCACAGAGATACAGCATGTCAGGATACGATTGACTTGTTGCCGAAGCCAACCCTTTTTAATTGAACCACGACCGCCTGATTGGATCCCCCTCTGCCCAGAGAGATGGAATCGAAGGACAAACACAAATTGAATGGCTTACAGAATCCCTCACATCATCATCATCATCACACTGTGATTAAATGCAGCCACACTTCATTCAATAAGAAAACTAATTGCTGCAAAATAGAGTTCGAGGAAATATCCAAATTAAAACAACTATTACTATAATAACAAAGTAAAGTAAATAATAATTAACTTATAAGAGTTATCGAAATTCAATTTACTGAAAAAGAGATTGATGATACTTCTGACTTCAGCATAACCTTAAAGGATGAAAAGGTGCTAAAATCACTCAAAATAATAAAATTTGTTTATTATATTTATTTTATGTGTGGTTTTTGTTTAAAATTAACAAAGTCTGTAGCGTTTTTTATTTTTTTCCAAATATACCTGTTTTTCATTTTTTCTTTCCTACTAAAATGAATCAGTCACGTTATATATCCGCAATTGATATGCTGAATGTAAATTTACCTGATTTCAAATTCTAAACCCGGATTTCTAAGCAAAATTTGTAAATATTTCTGACGGACGATTTTCATGTCGCAACCGTATTGGATTCAATTGGACTTAATCCAGGAGTAATGTACGACTATTTGGAGAAACCGGCCGTAACAGTGTTAAATAAAGATTTTTTGCTGTAATTTTGTGTATTTATACTTTTTGAGATTATTTTGTTTGATTCATTATGACTTTAGTGGGCCCGGTGGCCGAGCGAGTAAAGGCGCTTGGCTGCTGTTGGAGGTAACGGGTTCGATTCCCGGCCTCGGCGGAGGGCGGGAATTTTTCCACGCTCCATTCTCCTCCAAACGGGTCTTAGGGCCTACCCAGCCCTCTGCAGAAATGAGTATCGGGTTTCTTTCCCGGGAGTTAAAGGCGGGCGGGCGTAGGGCTGACACCCCCCCCCCCCCCCGGCCCCAACTTCGTCCCGTAGGTCCACCGTGGTGGGAGCCTTACCTCCAGCTGCTCAAAGGCCTGTCAAAGCCTATTCATGGGAATCTTTATCTTTTTAACTTTATGATTTTAGATGTTCTTTATCAAGATAATTCATAAAAGATAAAAATTACGCACGATTTAAGGCAATAGGTTGTTCTCTTAAATCTTTCAGAAAATTTTAAAGAACAAGTTTAATGAAAATCCACAAAGTGAATTGGCTTAGGAAAAAAATATCTAAAGAAGACATTATATATATATATATATTGCATCTTAGTGGGGTTAAATCATTCAGTGACTGAAGCTACAGTAATCAAGTAAAGTTAATCAAGTAAAAAATATTTTCTATTTTAATTTCGGATATTTGTATTGTCAGTTCTGGCTTTATTTTGGTCTATTAAAATATTACAATTTTCATTGCGATTGGTGTTACTGACCTGATGTCCTTTTGTTATCAATTTTGATAACAAAGAATGTAGCTGATATCAAGGGAAATGGAAGAATTGGCTTAAAACAGGAAACAATAACAATTGTTTAGGAAATCTAAAGACAATTGGAAGTAACTTCAATTGACCTGACGATGAATAAATCATTCGTAATGGCTGCCATTTCCATTGACTCTGATAAGCAAATTGGTAGGTAAGGCTTAAGCCCAATCACCTTCCGCAGCATTCTTTCCGTATCCCACCATTCAAAGTCTTCTTAGAAATTGTTGTTGGGAAATCAGTTCTTATCTCTAAAGGTTATCCCATAAAAACTTTATTTTGGAATTAATAGCAAATAATGATAGTAAGCAATTGGGTTGAGTGATAAAAACTTAAAAACAATTTAGAAAACAATAAAACAATAATAATAACCTAATATTTAATCTACTCTTCGCATTTTTTTTTTGTTGGTAGTAATCATTAAAAATGTGAATTTCAACCTTAACTTGAGTTTTCAGAAAATCACCTTCTTATATAAAAACCGGAGAAAAAAAAAGCCAAGCTTATAATATGTGATAAATTCACTTGATTTTGAGACACTAAGCTTTCTCTTTTATTGTTACTTATAAAATGGTTGTAACGCCTTACTTTAATATTTTCTATAATTACACAAGTAACAATGAACCACAGTTATATTAGTATTGAAGAGAAATAAGTATTGTTATCAAATAATCCTAAAATTTATGTGCTATTTACTTCATTCTTTGGAACCAGTCTTTAATGAATGACTTTAATTTTATTTTGTTTTTGTTTAATTACAGAAGAATGATAAAAATATAAGTCCTTTTAACCAGAAATATAAAGAGAATATTTCAGAAAATTTCTACACTTAAGGAATCCAAACTTTCTCTTAACTCCTCATTTAAATGAAAAGGGATCTTTGACTAAACTACTACAAAGCTATAAAAAGCCACATGACATTTCAAAAAAATAACCAACAAAGTATGTTAAGTAGAATTATCCGTATCTATCAATTCTTCTCTTTGTTATTTTCCTACAAAAATAATTAATACAAACAAAATATTGGACAATGCATGTCGAACTTGGAAGAGACGAGCGGCGCAGCCATCAGAATATTTAATAGACGAAACCGTTTATTTATTATTGTTATTTTTTATTTTTTTTTACCTATTTTTAGTTTCCCAGTTGAATGTATTCATTGAAGACTATGAGTTGTTAATAAAACATAGAAAATTAAAAATATTTTATTTTCTACTGCCAATTGGAAACGTCGAGTTTTTTTTAATTATCTTTCAGTCCGAGATAATAATATATTAAAACTAAAGATATGGAAAGGAAGAAGATTGTAGAAGAGTTAAAAACACTGATTTGCTTAATTGACTTTTGGACAGGCATATTCGAAAAAGAATGACTTATTTTCTGTCGTTGTTTTTACAAAATCTCTTATAAATTCTTCTAGATTCTGTTTTTGATTTTGGCTGTTTTTGATAGCTGAAATATTTTGCCTAATAATTACACGATTTCTTTGTAATCTTTTAGGATTTTAATTTTCTAAATTTGCACCCAAATCTTACTACGAAGTAAAAAACTTATAATCATTCTTATTGTCTGTATTAATGGACTCTTACATGTGAAATTAGTTTCGTGGCCCCTAAAGATCACGGGCCCTTATGCATGGTCATTTTTTCCTTGCTAATGGAAGTTTTATAGTCACTTAAAATAAATTCTTCATTTAAGCTCTGATAAGCAAACGGCAGAACAATGAGAAGTAGTCTACTGTTAAATTTACTGCTATATTTTTTTTTGTTTGTTTATAGCTTTAATAACATTCATTGTTTGAACAAAAAAGTTGATTGTGTGCAATTAAATGAGGATCCTTATGGGAGGTTGAGACTGTTTATATTAAGAAAATAAATAAAATCCTAATGAGATGGGGGAGGGCGACAACAGGAAGCCCAACAAAAAAATAAAAGCCAAAGACGCTCTTTACTACTTAAGACTTCATGGATTTCGTGAATATTTTTTCCCACTTCCCTATAATTACCCTCCACCTGATCTAATCAGGAGCGACCTAATCGCGAAGGGGAGGATCGGATCTCGTGTCAGCCTTTAAGAATATTGGAGGACGATTGGATGGGTGGGTGGAGGAGTCCCTGCTCACCTCTGACCTTATAAAACGCGGGTCAGCTTGAACATCGTGGGCAGGAAATTGCTCGCGCACAGAATTCGAGTTGGGCTTATCGCGCTGTAGCATCTGGCAATTCGTTGGGAAGAGGCCTTTAGGCGAAGGTGATTCCTGACATGTCTGTTGCAGCAGAGTGTGGACTCGACTAATAACGCCATAAAAGACTTCAACACTGCAAATTGCTCTCGAATATTTTGACAAAGAACGTTCCCTTGAATACATAATGCGGGCTACAAACACACAAGAAAAACTTTGCAAAAAGGAGTGTATTTTTTTTCTGTATTCTTGCCTTCGGAATTATTTACACCCTCGCGCAGTTTAACTAAAGAGTTCGTGACACCGGATCTTAAGCCAGGAATGCTTCAACTTGTAGTTTCTAACTCGGTATCATCTCAAATAGTAGCAGGTGGATCAGGATTCAAACAAACTTATTCTGATGTTTTTTTAACCTCAAGGAAATTATAGAAAAAGAAAATGTTCATAAATTCTTAACTTTAATAAATATTTGACTTACGCTTTTAAAGCATTCTTTCTTTTAAAAATTTCTTTCTTAAGAAGAAAGGTTCTTATTATTATTTATAATGTAAATAGTATTGGAGGAAGAGCGAAGATTATTATAAAAATAAATTTCTCAAAATATGAATTCAGTAAACATTAAGACTTATCAACAAATAAATTAAACGATTAATTCTTAGTAAGTGGTTAAAATTTATAGAAAAGGTAATGGAAGAATCATCTGAATGTTCACTTTCAAATTCCTGAAAAGATTTAAAATATTTATTGATATTGTAAAGACTTTAATAATTATAAATTCAAATCATCTTGTTTCTTTTCCCAATTTACTCCATGCTCTTAAACTTGAAAACGTAAAAAAAAAAAAAAATGGAAAAACGCACAATCAGTAATTTAAGACACATGGGTAAAGAAGATTTTTGGTGTATCCTATTAAGATTTAATTTTTTGTTTATGTTTTGGAGAATTAAAAGATTTGTGGAAACTTAAATTCCTACTTATTGGAGTTGACTGAATCGATAATGATCAGGATCCTAATAAAAGAGGTGTTTTTAAACTACCTTTAGAAAATTCACCAGTGGTGTTGACACAATAAAATTTTTTTTAAATGTTTGATATTAATGATATTTACACAATAAATTCATAACCTTTTTTTATTTATTTATTTAATATTTTTTTTTAAGAAATTTACTGGTTCTATTTTGCATTCATCACAATGTTGTGGTGTGTGTTTTTTTTAAATATTATAAGTCGATTAAGGTTATTTTTTTTAATTTATTTTTTTTTAAAAAAGAAGAAGAAGAAAAAAGAAATAAGCTGAATAGGGATTTTTTTGGGAAACAATAGTTTGACCAAAACAACTTTTATAGATTAAAGTTAAATTACCCTACTAAAGGTCTACGTAGGCTCTTGGAATCGCGGGGAATAAGGCTCCCTGAGTTTCATGATCAATGGGACTAAGTTGAGGTCAGCCCGCTTGTTTTTAACCCTCTCCCCGGTACTCATTTAATATAGTAGGCTGGGTGGGCCTTAGGAATCGTCTGGAGGAGAATTCAGCTGAAAAATCCTGATCTCCGCCTGGGATTGAACCCAGCTCAGTCAAGCGCATTATACTTGGTTATGGGCCCTTCGCTATAATAGGTTACAGTTCAAAATATACTATTAAATGGTCGAAATGTCCACAAAGTCCACCTTTTAATCTTTTTTAATTAGAACGGTTTTTTTAAATAAAACTAACATCAAAGTTTTAAATCTGTGAGGTAAAATTAAAGGAGTGTTTGCTGTATTAATGACTTATATTCCTTTGGATTCCTGTAATGTATTTGTAAATTTTGGAACTGTAGATGAAATTACAAAATGCAATGTTTAATAGTTTTCCACTTGTAGGGGTATTTATCAGAAGTTTTTGTTAAGCATATATAGAACAAAATAAAAGAAAATAAGCTTTTAACTGATTAGGAAAAATTGATTGTTTACTTACCGAAATGGGGCTCCATTAATCCGTCTAGAGAAAAGTGAGATCCACTGAGAAAAGGTAGTTTGGGTTCCGTAGTACAGGAGGCCTCCCCTTGTCTACATGTTGGGCAGTGCAAAACTGCACTAGCAGAGGAGGTGGAGGCCTCAGATGCTGTTATTCCTCGTCCATGAGGGTCTTCCCTGTCGCAACGACAAATCCGAGGATCTGCAATTACATAACAAATAAGGGCTTTCAAAACAATTCGTGTAATTGAAGGGTATAAAAGCAAACATACTATACGTTTGGATGAAATAAGAACCCACACAATAAGTCCTTGTAAGTCATAGATATATGTTTGTTGGAGATTGAGGTTTATCAGCATGTTTTAAGATCTCAGAAAAGTCCTCGGGTATTCTTCAGTTTGGTTGAATTCATTTTTTATATACATTAGATTCGGTCATCAACAGACAAGACAGGTATGTAGCCTTAAAGTTCATGGAAAGGTTTCTTTCTTTATCCCTTTTTATAGAAGGCAACTTGATTTCTTCAGATTCTTCATGAGGTTGAATTCAACTTCATTATATCAAGAAAGACAATCTTAAGACTTAGATAAACCTCAATATAAATATATGAATTCAATGCAATCTGAAGAAGGCGCCAGGACTTCGCTAGACCGAAGCATTACCACAAGAATTATGGAGAAACTTTCATCCTAAACTCTAAGAATTAAATTGTAAGAATTATCTGGTTTTGTTACGTTCAATCATTATCATTTTGTGTTTTACAGTGGAACACATATAAATCATATCATTTCTTAATTTTAAGGTTTTTTTTTCCTAAATAGAGTAATTCTTTAATTTTGCCTTTTAATTGTAAGAATTTTGCCTTTTTGGGGTTTACTTTTCATTTTTTTACAAAGTTGTTAAATCATATTTTGCTAGTTAAATATAAAACATCAAATTTTATAAAAATTACAAAATTTAAATGAAGTATTATTAAGTACTATTAAGATAAATCTGAAACGAATGCTAAATATGTAAAAAAACAGAATTTTCAAGCAATTTTTTTTTCTTATCTAGCAAGACGTTAAGAAAAGAAATTATAACAAATTGAGTCAAAATAAATCCATGACAATCTCAAACTTTTACAACAAAAAAGGACAATATTTAGGGGATAAATTCAAAAATCAATATTTCTTCAACAAAGACTATTGTGTTTTCATCAAAATAGTGAACGAATAGTGAAACTCAGATCACTATTATTTTCCGGGCAAGCATCAACAATTAGAGATTCTTAATTAGTGGTTAATTATCATTAAAAATATAAAAATTGGCAATGAATAAAAATTTCTAATCAAAACAGCCTGAAATGAACATCTGAGAAGTATATATATATATACAGTACAAATACATAAATAGAGAATTTGGTTTACAATGTTTCAGAATGTTCGGTTCAATTTACATTTTATTGTTAATAATAGTGTTATTTGAACGCGAGTAATTATTTTATTAGTAAATCTATCGTAAAAGATGCTTATCTTGATAAACTTTATGAATCGTTACCAGTCATGAGTTTCCAATTTTCTAAAAACGGAAGTAAAACAAAAAATGTATAAATAAATAAATAAATTAATAAATAAAAAGAAGATAATTGGTACAATAGTTGATAATACAATTTATTGTATTTTTATACATTCATTTACTTTTTTACCAAATATTTTTGAATATAAATTAATACAAATTACTGTAGTAAATAAAAAAAAAATTGCTGATTCATTCCAGTATTTTGTTTTTAATGGAAATAAAATGTATAACTGCGAACTAAACAATGTTTCTGAGTTCTTTTCAGACAATTAACGCCCTTCAGTTAGAATTACTAACTGCGCTATTGATCACTGAGTAACTCTAGCTTAAGAAGAGTAATTAATGCAAAAGAGATATCGCAGGTTCCACTGCTAAGGGCTCAGAATTAGCTATCTCCAAAAAGTAAATAAATAATAAACAAAAAAGGCTCGAGGTGAATAGAAATTGTCGAAATTTCAAATTTATTGTAATTGCTTTTATTTCTACGACAAAATAACTTAGATGTAAGAAAAATTAATCAAGTACTTCTTCCTCTTAAAGTCAAGTTCACCAATAATAGGTTGTTGCTCCATGGGTTAAGTTCAGCACTGCTATCAATAGCGTTTGCACATTTACTCTGTCACATCCACCTAGTAATTATCAATTGCAATGGACAATTTGCTCATAACTCTACACACGTCTACATAACGAAGCCCTCCCTTTCTGCCCCGAGCCATTAAACCATAAGAGCATCTGTTTTAATTATGAATTGGACCCACGGTCTAACAAAAAAAAGGAAAAAAAAGCAATTTTTTTTTTATCCTCTCATCAGACCATGATGAGAGGTTGTTTTGAAAAGCGGAAAATTTATCTTGAAATGAACCTTTTTGACAGTGTGAATGTTAATCCATTTGGGAACTTGTTTGTCAGAAATAAGTTTTTTTCTTTCTTTTTTTTTCCCCAGTTACGGCCGACATTCTCATTAACCAAAAAAAAAAAATTAAATAAATAAAATTATCAGATTGGAAGCAAAATTGATAAAATTATAATAAAATTTTTATAGATAAGTTGTAAAATTTAAACTAATTTAATGTTGTAAAAATGTAAATTATAAACATTTTTCAATTATTGTTTATAATTTTTTTTTTTACAAACCTTAAAATACGGATGATTATGTAATAAAATACACTGAAACAACTTTACATTTTGTCTACGATTAGAAGAAAAATATGTTTAAAAATGCTGAAGGAAAATTACCCGAAAAAAAAAAGAATAATAAATTTAATTTAGTAATTCTGCAGATGATCTTGTAAAGAGAGATTTCGGTTGTTTTTGTTTTAGCTGCAGTTAAATGACGATGGTTTAGTTAATGAAGTAATTTCCTAGAATATTCTTTACGAGCAAATAACTTACTAAGCTATTTTTTATTACAATTCTTATTTCAGAGTTGGCTTTTAATGTAAAAATGAATTTCAAAAACTTCATTATGTTGTAATAAATCACATAGTTATAAAATTAGGAAAAAAATGTATTTTAAAGGAGTTTAGAGCAAAAAGCAAAATCACAAATTATTATTTTACAAAATACAAAATTTCAACACATCAATAAATTCAACATAAGTTGACTTCTGAAATCCCACGTACTTTTAGTATTTATTTAAAATAATGGAATAGAGAAAGTAAAGATTCCTCGCGTATTTGTATAAATTTAAAATGAATTCAAAATGTTTTATTTTGATCAACAACCGCTGTAAATGTAAATTTATCAAAAAGAAAAACATGGTTCAGAAATTCTGAAGAAAACAAGATTCAAGTTGATGTAGAACTTGGAATATCACCATTTATACAGAAATAAATATCACACTTCATAAAAAGTATAGGATTTCTTCTGATTCAAAACTAAAAACCGAAACAGTGAATAATGAATAGATTGACTAAGTTCTGAAAGATAAATCAACAACCAACGAAAATCCTTCCTAAGCACACATTATACTTGTTTATTCTTGGAATGAAGCGAAGCATAAACATAGCTGTACCCCACTTCCCATCCATCTTGTGGACCCTTCCATCAGCCACCTGCTGCCAACGATCTGTCGCCCCATCCTCGTTCTTTTGACACTGACCAGGTTAAAGGGCACGACCTAGGCTCTTCGAACTTCTATTGTCTGTCACTGCATGGTGTTACTGTAGAGGATTTTGGACCGAGCACTTCCGTCACACCAGGAATCCGATTTTAACGGCTTTAAATTCGTTTTATTGCTGGAACCTCAACGAGATAAAAGTAGCTACAGTCATCCGCCTGACACAAGAAGATACATCCACTCTTGTCACACAGTCCAGACGACGGGAGACATTCTAATTCATCCTAACACACAATCCTCACTTATCAAAATGCCAGTGTCGACAATTTTCAAAATAGTTTAAAAGAAAAAGTAAGAATGTATTTCATTTGGATCGTTGACTCTTTTAATCCGAGACACAAGCAATTATCAAATGAAATTAGCAGATTTTTTGATAACATAATATGCTCGAAGCAATTAATTAAATTTATCAATCTTTAAATTACAAAGAGTGAATTAAGATTTAAGAATTAAAATCTATTTCCTGTATATTTCAATACCCGTCTCTTCAATTGAAATTGATAATTTTTTCTCAGCTTAGTAAAATATATCATTATGTTAAAAGAGTAATTACTAGTGTTCTTGAAACATTTTAATCATTTATATGCGAAATCTAATTGAACTTAATAGCTATCAATGATTCCAAACACAAGATAAAAATTAATTTCCAAAATATTTCATTCGTAATGATAAAATTTCAGGTTTGAAATTTCTAGCAAATGTAATTAGCTTAAAATCATTGGGATTTCAATTCATCTTAAAAACTACTTTCAAAGTTATACAATTATCTTCAGTTGACGCAGATGAGAGTTAGACATGTTTTGTCTTTTTTTTTTTCCAATTGATAATAATTAACTCGAGGATTCGTGGCGTCAATGAGATTATAGTTTTACGAAGCCACATTAATTGGAGGAAATGACAATATTGACTTGACGTCCATGCTAATATTTGACTTTTTTAAAACGATGCATATCAATCAATCCAAAATACAAATAACACTTTCTTAAATTTTATAGTTATACATAATCTTATTTCTTCAGGAGAACTACCCCCTCCTAAGGATATAAGGATCCATAAAAATCACATACATTATAGGAAGATTATAGGAAAAGCTAATGATAAATTATTATCAATGATTTTCTTTTTGTTATACTGAGTACTGAAAGCATTTTAATATCTGAAATTATATAGTCAAAGAGAAACGCTGTAGTGAACAACTACATAAGATATTTCATTGAACTCCTCTGAGATTCGATTACGATTGTTGACAAATGCAGATAAAAACAATTACAGTCTAATATGGAGGAAATATATTTGTATGGATGACAAACCATGAGAAACTAGAGAATAACTTCAAATTTTCTTAGGATAGTGTATAAAAATGGATACAAATGTATGGTTGTATATATACGTTATGTACAAAGTAATATACTTTTTACCATTCAGGAAATTATTATTAATTATTCATGGAGTGTACTAAATTCTAAAATATCCAGTACTAGTAATTTCCTGTAATTACTGTACGTAAGGCTATTCAAGAAAGACCGTTTCTTTGTAAGCAAAGTCACCATGAATAATGCGTCCTCAACCTCAGTTCCTGTATTCTCAAATGACTACAAGAAAATCATAAGTTACAGAACACATCGCCTACAGAACTATTAACTTTGAAAAACTTAAAAATCAAGAAAAGAATAAAACAAAGTGATTACAAGTTTACATCCTAATAGATAAAAATTATATTTCGGTATATTGATGATTTCCTATCTTTGCTAATTACTTTAAAAAAAAAAGTAATTAGCAAAGATAGGAAATCATCTGTAACTAACCAAATGAAAATATAAACAAATATTCAATGTTAAAAAAATAAAATTATAATAATTACGTTCTTCACATCAAATGATATTGTTCGAAGTTCTACCAAATGAATTAATGGTATTTCACTATAATTGCATGAATAGAAAATGAGAAAGGATTTTTGGATATAATAGAATCACATTATATCTATTTTGAGAATTAGTATTATGTTTTTCTAAGGCGAAACACAGACAACTAAATAAACAATTGAGATATTAAATAAAATCTCTTTTATTTCAAGATCTTTTATTAAAATACCTCAATTTAAGTAAACATAGCAATTAAATTCAGTTTATAGTAATTTTAAGTATAAAATAATATTACAAAAGGCAAAAAATGTTAAGCACTATTTGTATTTTAGCCAAATACTTGAAAATGTCCTTTTCACTTTGTTACGAATGAGTCTGCAAATGTTATTTTATTCAGTGTACGTTACATCCTAAGTAAAGTTTTCTTGTTGTTGAATTTTGGACAGATGTTTCAGTGTTGAAGACTTTATCTCCGTTCCGATGTTTTTCACCTTCTTAGAGAAAACTCCTGACACTGAAAGATATCCCCTCCCCCTCAGAATCCCCACTGACAGCAAAGGATCGACCGAGTCATGAGTTGCATAAAAGAGATATTTCCACAGAACAGGACCAGTCAAGTTCCAAACTGGTAAATAACTATCGTGGAATGTCTTTAAACAGTTATCGACTGAAAAGGGAGGATCTTTCTTTATATATATAAAAATATGGAATTAATATAATTCAAATTTCTTGTCATAGACCAATATTTCAAAAGTAATTCGTAGAAGAAAATTAACTAAAGAAAAAGGAAGAGAAAAAGCGCTGGTATATTTGAATTCCCAAATCAAAATTAAGTTCTAATTTAGAAAAGAAAAAACTAACAATACTGTCAAAATAAAAGCTGAATTTTGAAAATCGATGTATACTGAAGAAATAAAATTATAACCGGACTCCAAAATAGTAATAATAATAAAAAACTTTTATCAGAAATTGTTAATGATTGGAATCTATACAATGAAGATCTGCAGGAATTCTTTTAGTTCTCTTTTAATGTAGAAAATTTTCCAAAGAAAAGATAAAAGAAGCTTTAATACTACAATCAAACTAGCCTAGAATCTTCAACGAATCTTACGTTAATGTAAATTATTATGAGATGTTACATCAAGGTTACGTTGATAATATCCACCTGTGGTTAGAACGCTTCTGATATGATTAAGAAAACTTTAAAAAAAATAAAATAAAATAAAAATAATATTAGAATCGTTAACATCATAAAAGGAAATCATAAGTGTAGAAATCAACCCAGATAGAATATTAACAAAAATTAGTAATCAATATTAACGATCTTCAGGATTTTTAGGTGATGTCCTTCATCTTTTCAATAGATACAACAATTATCAGTTTAACGAACCATTAATAAAATACTGTTAATAAGGCTGAGGTAGTGTATTGACTTTATATTTTCTGAATTTAAGACAATTATAAGTTTCTATCATAAAATGAAATATAGTAAATGTCTAATTATGTAATATTAATTAAAAATATTCTACTCTGACTTAAATTTTAATTGAGATATAGGTTTTCGTATACTGTTTTGCATCCAAAAAACACAGAAAATTATAAAATGAAACATTAATAAAAATCACCAAACGCCAAAATTCATATTGATTGACATTTATAAATATGAATGATTTATGATTCAGAAATCATAATTCATTCTAAGATAATTTCACATAATAATTTTTATTAATAATTTAACAATAAAAAATTAATTTTTAGAATAACATTCATCCAAAGCAAATATATAATTTTCTATCACTAAATATTATTTTTATTATTTTTTATGAGAATAACACATTTTTTAATATTTGGCAAAGCAGAAAATTAAAGTTTTTACTTAATAATTATTTAAGTTTTTATAGTCAAAGTTTCCAAAGGTAATTATTTGTCAAGATAGATAGAACTTTAAAAATTACGAAACCTAACAACATCTGATTTGATGTAGTGTTCATATCTTACAGGATTTGTTTAGATTCAGGCCCATCTGAACGTAAACATAAGCGTATTCCAAGTTCTCCAAGGCTGCCCCTTTTTTTTATTGTTTTTTTTTTCTTTTAATACTTTACATAAATTATTGGTTGGATTCGAGAGGTTATTGCTGTTTATTACGAAACTGGTTTCAGAATCCAACAGAAAAAAAACAACTGTATTTGTGTGAGAAAATATTTCGAGTTTTTACTGCTATATATTTACGAATGCTATTTAAAGGCTATTGACAACCAAATACTACAAATAATTTCTTCTTTAAAAGGGAAAGAAGAAGGAACAGAACAGAATGGAAGTTAAGTTGTTTTATCTCCAGAAATGCGAAGAGTGATTTAAAATCAAAAGGGAATGAAATATATCTTCTACTTTGAGTAGCAGAATTGGTTGCAAATCAGTTAGTCTGACAGTAAATAATGATTTATAACGAGAAAAACAAATAAAATGATTATAAAATTGTAATTTCTAAAACAATATTTTATTTATCTACCTTTAGTGATATGTAATAAAGATACTTTTAATTGGCCAACTGATATGTAATTAACGTTGAACTTCAATGTGGAGTAATTAATAAGTTTCTGATTGGTATATAAATTTATAAATTAATTTGTTCCTTTTTGTAGTATTTTAATATCCCAATATATCCCTTTAAAATATTTTTAAAACTATGATAAAACTACATTAGAGAGAGTAAACACCTGAAGCGTCATTTGAGAAACGTTATTTTCTTCTCAATGGAAGAATAAAATAAACATAGAAAAGCAAAGTTTTTCAAAACTAAATATACATGTAGTAGTGAATTTAGATATGGAGATATGCATACCATAAACTAAGAAGTGTTCTTAAGAATTTAATTTCAATTGTTAATTCTTCAGATATTTCAATAGTTCAAAGTTATTTCACGTAGTATGTAGGTTTTTTTTGATAGGATGAATTTTAACTTTTGGAATTTTAAAATTAGCATTTGGAAACCCAAGACTATCAGAATAACAGAAATTGTTGCTTTTACCTTACTTTTACTGTGACTTTTCTTTATTTCCATAATAAAGGATAAGAAGTGATATTAATTAACAGAACTATCTCAGCATTCAACAAAGAATATAGATAAATTTCTAAATTAGTGATTTCGCCATATTTTGACTTGTGAATACAAATTGCAAAAACAAAAGAAGCCCATTTTTCAAAAATTTTTAAAACTTAGGTAATTTCTAATTGCTAACAGAATATTCAGTCATGCCGCACACAACAAAATAACTAAGAGCCTGATTAAGGGATTCATCCAAACAAAGGCTAAAAATGAGTTGAATCATTGTTTGTTTGTTTTCAATTATCTTCTTCCATCAATTAGCTCGTGTCCTCTTGCAGTGTATGCTAATCTTTAACCAATCTACATAAGAATTTCTTAAGTGAAAAGAAAGGCGAGGTTGGAAGAAAGGGAGTGGATCAGGTAGGTCTCTGTCAAAGTTCAATGGCCCTCCAACAAGAATTAAACTTAATCCCTCCCCCCTCCTTTTTGTTTTTGTTTTCATCAACTGACTTCTGTTTATTACTAAAAACAGGAAAACTTGCATCATTAATAAAAGCTTTCAAAGTTGTTAAATTGAGAAAACCAAATCAATTTTATTGAGGACGGATAGTAGAAGTAACAAAATCTCAGTCAAAATACAGTACACTGAATAAGATCTTACTTATTTTCTTTCTTTTTTTTTTGACATTATTCTAGTACAGTGTGTTGTTTGCACTCACCAGTTAGAGTTACCCAAATCCAAAGATCGAGAAAAAGTTTTGGGTTAAAGTCGAAAATCACTAACTACAAATCATTTCCACAACACATTATCGTCTATTGGATATCAAACAGACACGTGTCCGATTGTACACTTCCTTTCAATTTATTCTTCATATTAATCAATAATCTTCTGATATGAATAGTTTTGAAGTATTTGCATCAGATTTTTATTTTATAGTTAAAGAATAAGTTAATTAAATTTTTAATTAAATCCTAATTTTGAATATCAGTTTATAGTTAAAAACATAATTTGATTGCACTTTTTTGTTTTTCAAGTTATCTTACAAATGATTATCTTGTAAATCGCTACCAGATAGGATAAGCGTGTACATTTGTCATAGTAAAGCAATGGAACTATCTCCCATTTCCCTATAATTTCAACAAACCAATATTAAATATTATAATATTCATTAGTTAGGTTATTTGGTAAAATACATATCGCCATTAGGCCAATATGGCTTAAGGTACACCTTAAGCATTCCTCTTCCTGACTCAGGCTTTAACACTGGACACAGATATTAAATATAAGTGAAGTCTGTAAATTCATGAGGATGTTACATTTTCGCCCATCTTTTGATGTTTCGGGCTTTAGATGAAACTAAGTAAAGGTACAGCTCAGCAACTGTTATAGGTTCTTCGCATTTTGTCAAATTTCGAGTATATTGTTCTCTTTGCAGGAAGGAATGACTTTTAACAACGTGTTTAATTCTTTAAAAAATATCTAGATGTGGCAACAAAACAGTCATAAGAGATCCTACAAGTGGTCTCATGGTATAAGAGAGGAGAGAGAGTTGGCGTTCCTATAGGAAAGAATACGTTCATTCTCACGATTTCAGTTAAAACTTATTTTTCGATATAGCTATGAATTATCACAAAACATAATTATTAATCAAATTTAACATGAAACATATTCTCAATGATATCAAACAGCTTATTATTGTTATTTAGCAATAATCTATTAAAAATAAAATTAAAATGGAAACAAAATACAAAGTGGGCGGATATCTTGAATGGTAAGACGCTTATGTGCAGGTTGAAGAAGCTGAGCTTGGTCTCTGGTAAAAGTCGGATATTATTCAGTGATTATTTCTTCACAGTTTGGTCCTAGGGTTTCTTTGAAATTCGAAATGATCCACTATTTTGCGATTTCCCTCGTATACCCATTAACCTGATAATCGTAGGAGAACTCCGTGCTGTCCTCTCTCATTTGAGGATACCAATATGATTCTCTTGCCTAGATTGTAGACGGATAATTAATAAAATAAATTAATAAATTAATTAAAAACTATTTTCAACAGACTATTTATAATTTTTGGCACTTAATAAATTCACTTCTCAATCATTTGTCAAGCGATCTGTTTGAAATTAATTCCTTGAAATAATGTCAAAAAATATTTTCAAAGTGTAAATCTTAGACTATCTGATTATAGCATGTAAATGTGTCAACAGAATACTAATTTTTTTTAATTGCACATAAAAGTCCTAATTTATTTGCCATTGATCGTAGGATTTTTTTTTTAACATAGTTAATAACAGGTGTCAGAGAAGTATATGACGTCATTTAAATAACTCCACTGTATTCAAAACAGTGGATTGAAACCAAGGTAAAAAAATCGTACTGCAGCTTTCCTGGATAGGTCTCTAAAATTTATTTAAAATATAAAATAAAAATTCCGAATTGCTGCCTAAGTTCTATATACTTTTATGACGTAGATGTAATATATAATAGTCTATATATGTAATTGCTGTTTTTGAAGTAATAATTGTAATAAACATTTAATTTCATTATTCAGTCTTACTTTCCTATCAGAAAACCTTTTTTTTTTTTGTTCAGAAGAGAAAGAAAAATAATAATCTGTTGTGGCACCTGATTGGGCGCCTGTCGTCTTCCTGCCTCGTTTCGACTCCAACGTCTACTACAGTTCATTTATAGAGAGATGCACTGTTATTAAACTTGAGCAGTAATCTTCCCTTACCCCTATAGTCAAGATGGCTGCAAGCTTCCTGCTGACTTTAGATTAAGACACCAGGCGACCAACAACAGCACAAGACCCCAGAATAGATGTAAAAGCTACACAACACAAATACCCATTACATGCTAATGATCATATACGAAAGAAAGAGCGATCAGCTAAAAAAACCTCAATAACAACAACACAATATCATCGTCGCTGCCGAACGTCCAGTATTTATTAGGAAGAAGAGTTTGGCCTTCAGCGGTTAATAGTTCGCCAAATTACAGCAATCAGAATCGAGAAGAAATAATGAAGTTATCATAACCAGACTCTAAACGATGTCATTATTGTCTGTAAAAAGCCAAATATTTTTTAGTCAACCCCTTTAATTTACCTCCCAACTTGTTTGACTTGTTCGCAAGTAATATAATGACTTTATACATGTATATAAAAATCAACTTCCATGTCAGGGAAATAATTCGTCAAACGGGGATGACCAGTAGACGTTGTTGGACGGCCATTTTCGCATCGGAACAGTCAAACCAATTTTTAATCTATAGAAGAAAAAAAAAACATTTTTTTTTCGAAAATAATTCCGAAACTAGAATCAATGCTACCAATAGTTTAATTATTTACTAAAGTCAAGTTAATAAGTAAGAATTCTGAAATTAACCACAATCAAAATCGGGTTCTAAAATGAAGGCTGTTTTATTGCAAAAGAAGAAACCATTTAATAGCTAATAACTTTTATATCTTCAAGGTGTTATATGTTTGGTCTAACGCTCTTTAATGTATATCGGAGAGAAGGGTTAAAAATAAAATTTAAAAAATAAAATACTTCAGAATTTTTAAATTTTAAATTGAAATATGTGTCCCGTCAGTTAGGTATTCTATCTCAAAAACTATGTATCCTACAAAGCTGAAATTTCAAAAGTAAGTTTGAATTCTTAAAAGGAAGATCTCTATTGATTTTTGTTACATATCGCGCCAATAGATAAGGAGGAACAGGATCGAAAATTGCAAAAATACGTTGGCATTCAATCCCAAAATCCGATATCTAAAAAAATAAAAACTCATTTATGCTTTATGATCATATTTGAAAGTTATTACGCCAACACTATCTTATTGTTTTGATATTAGATTTTATTCAATATTTCTTGTATTTGAAATAATATCAGTTATAGTTATACCAAACCTAATATCGTAATGTTAAATTCCCTGAGTTACTATATTTCTTCATGTAATTACTAAACAAAAGAACAAAAAAAAAAAGCACCCCCCCCCCCAAAAAAAAAAAAAAAGATTTTTTTAAATGAACTTATTTAATAATAAAAGTTTAATATGTGCAAAATAGTCACAAGATAAAATATGGAAATACACAGATTTAAAAAAGGTATATTATATTAAAATATTATAGTTTCGAGCCCATTACGGGATCATCATCAGATTACAATAAAAATATAATATCTATTGATGGTCCGTAATGGGCTTGAAACTGTAATGCTTTAATATATCTGTCATTTTTAAATTTGTGTGTTTCCATTTTTTATCTTGTGAACTTATGTACGTAATTTACAAAAGTAACTATTATGACATTAACAGAGAATACAAAAGTATTAAAGAGAGATAAACGATTAAAAATAAGTTAATTAGTTAAGACATTATAATTAGTAAAGATAAAATATGTTTCTGAAGATTATCGAAATATTCATATATTATTACATATGTTCTCGAATATTTTTATCTTGTTTGTTACATCCAAGCAAATGGTTAGAGTAGAAGATTCTCTTAAGGGAAGATGATTTTTTTCCTTCGATTCACAATAACAGCCAAAATCGAAGCTGCGAGAACATCAGTGAAAGGCTCTCGTAACTTATCAACACCCATCAAATAGATTAACATGAATGACAGTTTTACAATCACAATATTTGCATTGGAACGAAAAAAAAGAGTCTTTTTTGCTTTAACTCTTTTTTTTCTTCCATTAAATCTAAGAATGTATATCCGTCTTTCGTCAACGTAACTCAAAAGCTGTTTATTCTAGGAAGTGAACTGGAGAATTGGGATTAGATTTCGAAAAAGAAAATCCCTCTCAAGTTTGACAAATGGGACCTACAGATGCAAATCAATAGAAGAGTTCAAATATTATTTAAAATACTACAACTAAAAAGCTTCGTATTGTAGAAAATTGAAACTTTAATCAAAGATATTATAACTGAATGGGGTTTTAAATTGATTTCGGTGTCAATTGAGCTTAAAGATCCGATCTCAAATATAGAGACTCTTCAAAGTTTGCTGTTCACTTAAATAAATATTAATTAAGCTTATACAACCTTAAGCTGAAGAGTTAGTGGTAAGTTTTGGAAAAACCCACTGGTAAACGAAATTTGGTATTCCAAATAAATTTAGGAAAGTTACCCTTGATTCCTTTTGTGATAATGATATCTTTTAAGTTGTTCTGCTCAATTTGTTGAAGATAGCAAATATTAGGCACTAAGCAAACAAATTTTAACCTTAGTAGAAAAACAGTAGCAAAATATTCTAAAAGGCTTGTTTTGTATCTTTTGACTAGAAAGCCTGAGATGGTAAACTTCTTAAAACTTAACTTAGAAAACATTAAACACGAAAACATTTTTATAGATTTTCTTCCTTTTCATATTACATTAATGCACGTTAAACCTTCTTTATTATTAAGGGAAAAAAAAAAGTTTATACATAAATTGGTTTGACAAACTTCGTTTTGATACACTTTAAGTTAAATCACGTACGCATTCCACCGAAACACTTCATGTTGATTGTGCTATTGTTTAATGATTTTATTTTAATTACAAAATTCCTAATCTTGATTTTGTGTATATGTTATGTTTCACTATTATTAGAATACTATTTCACTATTTATTACTATTATTTATTACTATTTTTTCTCTCCATATTTTACAGAAATTCTGAAAATATCTAAAGAAAAAAAGAACAACGCCTATTTAGAGCATTAGACTACTACAATAATCATTAGGTTCCATTGTTCCTTACCAGTATTATTGTTTGTGTAAGAATATTAAATTCCAAATGGTGAAGAAGGCAACTTGAAAAACCGAAGGAAAATTATTTTGATCGCTTTATTAAAATTCCCAAATGTCTTTCGATTTGGCGCGTGAGAAGAAAGACATTGAATACGAAGAGAAGAAGGAGGATAAATGTGTGTCTCCTTTCGTCACGTCGCATAAAAGACCGTGATGGGAGGAAGATGACACCGCGCACTCACTTTTATAGCAGATTATCCTTTTATCCGTGAACTGCCTTCGGCCATTCGATCGGCGGACAATGGCAGCAAGAATTCGGCGTATCCACTCGCAAGGCCCCGGCTGACCATTTTACTGCTCCGTGCACAAAAGAGGAGTTACCCCGTCTAGTCCCAACCATGGGTTCGCCACAGACTCTACGAAATCCGTCACCTCCTTCATCAAGTGGATCGGACACGCTCGTCACCAACACTGTCAGCACATTCCGCCGTTTACGGCTCAAATAAAAACCCTCCGTGCGTCTTTATGGCGCTTGTAATTCTAGTCCATCGATGCCCTATGGACATAAAAAAAAAAAAAAATATTGTTCCCTCCCGAGGAACACAGGTGAAACTAGGCTAATCTGTCCCCCGGTACTCGTTAGTTGTAGGAGAAACCCATTTTCAGATTATCCAACAAAAGAATGACCTTCATTTCCACACTAATGGCTGTTTTTAGCCTGTGGGGATCAGTGAACACCATTAGTACAAACCTATCTTTAATAACGGTACATTGACAATTCCAACTTTGGTCTGTGAATCAAATGAAGTTTAAATTGTGTCTATCTAAACAGCAAAGGATTGATTATTACGATTTAAAACATGAATTATTTCTAAACTGATAAGTGTACTTTAGACAGCAACAATATAGTAACAGTTATCAACCTTATAGCAACATTTCGTTCCAATTCCTTTCTCTTTTCTTTTCTTTAAGTTTTCTTAAGCCATTCTGTTAATTCTGTAGATAAAATGAACGAAGATATTAAAGAGTTGAATGTTAAGAAATCTCCTTTTCTGGAAAAGGAAGAAGCAAATGGAAAATAATTTTAATATGACTAAATATATTACAAAAATGTTAGATTTTTTTTTTTTTTTTTTTTTAAGTTTATGGCCAATACATGTTTGCAATTGGCTGTTAACAGACAGTTATTTTATTTGATGATTGAAGTGGCTTGTGATAAAGGAATGGAGGGAATATTAAGATATACTGAAAAATTAGAAAATTAAAGTTAAGTAAACGATAATTAGCTGTTGCCATTATTTCTTTGCTGAAGATGTTAACGTGTCTAAACGAAAACATTTCGGATAAAACATTTCTCTCTTATTTGTCTTTTTCTTTCTTTAGCATAATTACCATTTATAAAGTTAGACTTTCAAAATTATCCATTTTCTAAATTGCATCTTAATGTTCCCTCC
This sequence comes from Thereuonema tuberculata, assembly GCA_023159025.1. Lineage (NCBI taxonomy): Eukaryota > Metazoa > Arthropoda > Chilopoda > Scutigeromorpha > Scutigeridae > Thereuonema > Thereuonema tuberculata. The sequence goes on from JAFIDM010012231.1 coordinate 149,436,817, forward strand.
CATTCTTGAACTAATTAATTACAATTAACTAAATTAATAAAATAATTTTCTTTTATTTCATTAATTAATTTTCTATTTATTTCATTAATTAATTTTCTATTTATTTCAAGTAATTTAAAGCAAATAATATAATAGCGTAAATAATGCTAATTCTAGAAGTTAAGGGTATATTTCAAAGGTTAATTTCTTTAATTCCCCAACATGACAAGATCTTTATTATTCAGAGTTTCGATAGAAGTTTTTATTTGATGAATAATTCATCTCACTGATGATGTCATCGTAAATGGGGTCTCTTATGGTGATAGAAATAAAAACTTTCTAGAAACTTTTCGTGAATTAAGAAAATTAACTCTTAAACCTTCTCGAATTATCATCGAATTTAGAGTAACACGTAATCGTGTTCTAATGAATTCTTTTATTTATTTTTATTTTATTCAGTGATTTTTTTTCCCTCCAAAAGAATTTTAAATAAACCTCACAATCTTTAAATGTTGACGAGAATTCATCAATCATCGAGTTCATTAAGTATCGTTTTTTTTTTTTCAAATTGAGTAAAAAGAGGGAATATGGATGGGCAGGAAATCCAAGCCTGGACTCTACGAAACAACTGTGAAAATTCGGTTGATTTTTCATAAATCTACTTTGAATATACTTCGTAAATAATCAAGTCTTAACGTATATATTTAAATAAAATATTATAGGTTCTGATGTTCTTGTGTAAAGAGAAAGTTCTAAAAATTACGAACCCAATTACAGATCCAGGAGAAAATGAGATCCAATATATTCTCATTTTTTAGAATTTATTTTTAAAACATTAAAAACAAAAACAAGCTAAACATTTATAATATATAAAAAGGCTCTACCTTGAATTTAATATTATGCGTACTGCTTATATTATTAGATTATTATATAAATACTCCAGATTTCAGTCTCGTTGACATTGAATTAAATTGAATCAATCAGAACCCAATTTTGGACTCTCTTATTCTTAAAAAAATTAATAAAAAAAAAAGAAAAGAAGCGTTTTAATTGGCTAATGAAAAATAGAAGAAGTACTTTTATTCTACTCTTTCTGGCATCAAAATTTTATTTTGATTTTTAGATTGATATTTCTAAAAAAAATCTTTAAAATGTCACTGCGTTAAATTATGTCCTGACGAAAAAAATATTTCAATGTATTATCAATGAATTTATTAGTTAAAGATGAGTTTGATTGTTTTATGATCAAAAAGAAAAAGAAAGAGGGAAAAGAAATAAAAAGGAAAAAAAATATATTTTGAAAAGATGGTAACATTATTAAGCTTTAAATTTTAAAGAAAATAATCTTACAGATCAGAATCCTTTTCTACGATTGAAATTACGATAAGTTGCTATTCTATGATTAAGTAACCAGATCATCTAATCTTTCTGATTTTCGTCTGCACTATTTGAAATTTTCATGTCATTTAGGTGTGAATCTTTACACTCAGAGAAGGAGAGTCGCAAAATTGGGATGTAAAGAGAAGACAAAGATTCAAAAGAAATTCTTAAGAAAAAACTAATTGGAAACCCCTGAGAATAGAACACTCAACGTTTTGAAATGAACTTGAAATGGCGGAATTAAATAAGATCTCACAAAGAAAGATGAACGATCTAATAAAATTAAGAATGCTATTTTTTTCCATAGAAAAAAACAACAACTTTTGCTTACATCGCAGTCATCAAGAAAAAAACGAGAAGGAATGATAATTTCATGTATCTATCAGTATCTTATATCTTTTTTTTTATCATAAAATTTTCGAAAATATATCACTTTGGTTTTCTAAGTAAAACTATACTGAATCACCGCACTTTTTAATAGTTAGAAAAATCTTTCATTTCATTACTAAAAATAAAAATTTAAAAAAAAAAAAGAAAAAAAAAAAAAGCTCCATTTTTTATCTTTTTTTATTGTTAATCATCAAATTTTTTCAATGCCCAAAATTAAAGAATTTAATAATATTTTTAAAAGAATATATAACGTTCAAACCAACAAAAACTTAAAAAAAGAAAAATAATTCCTTCAATCAATAGCTTACGTTTCTTAACAAGATTCCCTTAATTGAAACCAACAAAGAAAAACTATTAAAACGAGTGATTAAATTTAATGAGAACTTTACTTAGTAGCGCTTTCATCTAAAGTGATATTTGTTATCTTTTATTTCCAGGAAAACAAAACTTAAAAGGAAGAAAAATGCAGTAGATCTTCATCAAGGTATTAACAATAAAAAGAAGAACAACCGGATTTTAAGTCATCACTGTCTGGACAGAAAATATTATAAATGAGTCTGAGTCCCAGATTTAATTATTTCGCAGCTGAGACGAGTTTATTTTTACTGGTGCCTGCAAATACCGGTGGTCTGACATCAACACATTATCTCCAAGAACAAGACTAATACTTGGTGCATGCTGTCAACTATCAGACTCACATTTCACGACTGGTTTGGTGTGAGTACGAACCTTGTCCTTAGGTTAATTGCTGTTTCACTGAAAAGGATATTGTATTTCGGAAAATAGAATGCACATTCCAATGAAGATCAGTCTTGAATATAATTACAGTAAAGCAAATGTAATGGTAAATACATTAACAGTCATAATTTGCAATTTTATATACTTCACATAGTGCTAATTATCATTATCGCATTTTTCCTTGTAATTGTTTTTTTTGTTATTAGTTAAATATGAACTGAATACAATTACATATTCTTTTCCATAATCTCTATCTTTCGTACATTACAACATTTATAGCTCGAGCAACTTTAAAGTTAATAATATATTTCATTTACGGCCTCGTCCCTTTCTGCAAAGGTTTGAACAAAGCAACTGAACGGATTCTCGGATAAATTTGTACAGCTCAAATAAAATAAATACAGATATCACTAATATATCTCAAACAACGACTCCTAGTAGTACTTGTCTCTAATAAATGAGTAGACAATAGAAAAATATCACAACAACTGCAATTCATATTTTTTTAATTTTCTTACTTAAAATCATTTTATTGGATAATACAATAGATCGATACCTTTTTATCTTCAAGTTAATTATTGCAGATAAAATTAGCTTGAAGATAATTAATCTCTTACAAATTTTGAAGTGCAGTTTATGCAGTTTATGTCGAAAGTTATACAGTAGAACCTCATTATAACGGACTAATAGGGGCTGAAGGTTGTCCGTTTTAATGAAAGTCCGGTTTATAACAAATAATTCTTATAGCGGTGTAATGCAGCAGGGTTTACATCAATGAAAGTACAATAGTTAGCTATGAAAAGTGCTTATTATGTATCAAATAAAAAACAGCCTTCAACATAGTAGGTTGAATTGAAAAAGATGTGTACGTATACACTGCATTAATCTTTAGAACAAGAAGGTCCTGGTTCATGTTGATTGCTTACATTCATTGGTTTGAAAAAATAATTTATTTTCTGCTGGGTTTGTTTGCTTATTTCTTCAGTTAATAACTGACGGAAGTGCCGTAAGTTTTCGTAATATGCAAACACATTTTCATTTGCCGATTGTTCAACATAATGAATAACAAAATTTAAATGGTTTTTCACTTCGCTCACCTTAATTGTAGATTGACAATTTTTTTTTAAACTGTCCGTTATAAGCGACGTCCGTTAAAATAGGGTCCGTTATAATGAGGTTCTACTGTATTTTCAAACTTTTGAATTTTTTCGTTTTTTCTTTCTTCAAGGAAACAAATTCGCCTTCAATTATCAGACAGTTATATGATGTATTAATATGCAGAAAGTTTTCTATATATATTTTCTACAGTTCTAATCCTATTCAAATTACAATAACTGTATTACTATTGTAATCTGAAATCCTGTTCTTGTAGCTACAAAAGCTTAGTCCTATATAACTTAGTCCTATATCTCAAGCCAATTTCTATTTTAATTAAACTGTTTTAATTGTGCAGGTAAAACTAATTAAACATAGAGACCGTAATGCATCTTTTACACATATATATTAACAATTAAAATTAAAAGAATGCGGCGTTTCAAAGTTCCAGTATTCGAACTTTTTCGTCAGGCAATGAAAACAAAAGGAAAAATGAAAAAAAAAAAAAAAAAAAAATCATTTTTGTCTTCATCGTGTGACGAAAAAGTTCGAATACTGGAACTTTGAAACGTTACCTTGTTTTAATTTTAATTGTTAATATATTATAATTATGTGTAAAGCTGCATTATGGTCTCTATATTTAATTAATTTCTATTTTCTTTACCTATTTTGATAAAGCCAACTATATTTAATTACACAAAAAAAAATTGAATAATAAAACAACAAAACTAAACAGAAAAAAAATATAAACATATAATAAATTATTACTTCTCGTAGTTGTTATGTGTATGTGAATATTATTTAAAGAATCAACATTAGAAATTATGATATTAAAAAGAAACTATCACTATAATTCAAACAATCCACTAAATGTAATAATTTAACAATTTTAGCAATAAATTCAGATTTTTAACTTCATAACAATTCCAGTTTAAATTGTAAGTTTTATAGATTTGATTTAATTCCAGAAACCTTTTTTTTCGACGAATAGTTATCTTGTCCAAATTCTTCAACTTATTCTTCGTAAGAATTTCTATTTCATGTTCAGTAGATAATAAAAACTAATGTTTATTAAATAATTTTGGAACAATTAAATTAACATGAGCAGGTTTTATTTATGTAAGTCGAAGCTCTATATTAAATCTCAGAGGAGTTACATAAACATTTCACGTTTCATGTGTTTCCCTACGATTTTGCAGTGAATTCTTCACTAACAGAATTAGTTATCTCTAATTACTGTTTAATTATAGATAAACATTCAAAGCATTTCCCTAAACAACTTCATAAAAAAAAAAACAAAAAAAAAAAAACTAAAGACGATTAAATAAAAACTTGTAGGGTTACTTTCCACATTCACTTTCCAGCACAAAAGATACTGACAATCTACCTCAAAAGTGGACTGACAAATAATTACTAACAACAGATTATTTCTATTGTATATTGTAGAGTAATGATTATCGATATACTAAATTCACTTTGATGATGCAACATTGCACTTACACTACATACACCAAATACGTTTAAGTAGATAATGCAGGAAACATTTCATAACATTTTTATGGCAGAAAGTTCAGTTATTTAGATCTACAGCGTAGCAACAATCTTTGTATATTTCAGATAATTGCTACTGTATGTTTAAGGTTTTTATATCTTTATTTTCTGTTTTTGTTTTTGTTTTTTTTCCCCTTGCTGCATCAGAATTGGAATCCCTAACTAGTGAGATTATTAATATCTTCTTCCCTAACTAGTGAGATTATTAATATCTTCTTCCCTAACTAGTGAGATTATTAATATCTTCTTTATCATTCTTATCTGAGACATCCTTCAGTTGTTGAAATTTAGTTGTTAAAATGACTTCGTGTTTAGTCGGGTAAAAAAATATCATCGCTGTTAAAGAAACAAGGCATTAGGTTTTGAATTCCCGGTTAACGATTACAAATGAATAGAAGACCATTGAAAAAATCACGTAGGTTTGAAATTAATATCTACTTTTCAAAATCTTCAAGGAATTCTCAAATTTTCTGTTTCTTTCTTTTTATTTCAATGTCTTAGTTATTTAAAAATTTTTCTTGTTTTTCCTAAAGTTTTATTATTAAAATTTACCGATTTTTGTTATTTCTTCACAAGACAACAGGAAAAAAAAAAAAAAGCGTTTTTTATCACATAGCCTAGACATAATAATAATAAGAAGAAAGGCATTAAGTTTTATAGAGGTTCCTTTTTTATTTTTTTAAGATTGCTTTGACTTTTCTGCCAAAAGTTAGATAAAAGAATTCACAATCATGTTTTAATAACATCATCATCATTCCGAAACAAAAATCCAATAACAAAATGTAAAGAATAGATCTATGGTAGTATGGAAGTTTTTAGGGAGAAGGTACACATTGATGATACATATTACAATTCTTACATGATTTTTTTTATTTGAATGATACTATCTATGATACTATTCTATCTTATTTTTATACATGTTTATTTTTTTATTTTTTTTTTAAGAAGCACAGAAGATAACAACAAAACAATTGGAATGAATGACTACTTTTCTTAGGAAGACCTCTTTCAAATGTTCTAATTGCAATATTTAATCAAATATGGAACTTAAGAAAAGGAATAATGAGGAAGGACTTCTGGTTATTTTCATTTCGTTTTCAGGAACAGCTTTGTTAAAGACATAGTAAAGTCAATCAACAAATCCTCTTTCCAAAATAGTGCTGTAATTTTTTTTTTCTGAAGTTTTTCTTTTTCTTTTTAAGCTTAACAACCTGAATTGATACCAACAATATTTATAGACCTTAGGTGGCGGTGCTAGGTATATTTACCACCCATCTTTTACATTACATTACATTACATTACCAACAATATTAGAAACACATTGCGTATTGGAATTAGTCAGCATCTAAAAATTAAACTTTGAAATACCAAAGATACCACCCACTTCCAAATAGAAAAGTTGAGAAATTAAAGACTGTATATACAACTGATAATAGGAGAATAGTTTGATTAAAATTCTTCTTAGCATCTGAAAAGCCGCTGCGTGAGAGGAAATATAAAAAGACATAAGAACAAAGAATGCTGAGCCTCCTACAGAAAACTGTTAAGTTATGACAGCGTAATTCATGTGGCGTTCCATTTTTTTCTGCGACTCTTGCATGTTAAATACTTCTTTTCTTAACTGTGTAAACAAAACAGCTCGATTACACAATATTATAAAAAAATATAGCCTTGATGGCAACAGAATTATTAAGTAAACTGACTTCAACTTTAACACAAACTAAACATTCAGTGAAGTATTTGTAGCTTACATATCTTTTTTTCCCTGGTATAGTCCTAACTTTTTTTAAGAATCAATAAACCGTTTCAATTCCCATGAATTATTTACTGAATGACACGTTGCTTATTTTCAGCTGTCATTTCTTGGTCAGTGCTGGCAGATGGTCCAATTTTATCTTGACCGAAAACAGCGGGTGGAAAATGAAAACCGGAGAAGGAACCCCTCTAATTGAGTGGAAATAATAAGCCTAATCCTTAAATCACATGACTCTGAATGTTTTACAAAAGCCGACAGAATGGAAAACAACCCACAAAGGGACATTTGGTTAGGGATTTGCAGTAGATGGGGATTTGTAGATTTGTGCTAATCACTACTTACATCTGCTTCAGCTCACGAGTGAACTTGTGATTTTATAGACTCACCAACATGTGAATGGCAGAGATTAAGTAATTACGAAAGTTCGTCATCATCATTTGCTTGTTCTTTTGTGCAAAACTTTATAAAGAACTTAGTAAAGTACCAAAATTAGAAATATTTATCTAAAACAATAATTGCATTTTAGTTCATATTGTAAAGTTACTGATAAACTCGAGGAAAACTCCTAATTATCTAAGAGATAAGAGATCTAAGCGAACAACACATACAAATTAGGATTAGTAAAGAACAATTCTAATATATAAGCTTTTGGAAGTCAACACTGCCGCTTTTAATTCAAACATAATGCACAAGTACCATGGCACTTTCTAGAATTCTTCTACGATTGTTTCCAAATAAAAGTTCTGTATCACATCAGAAGTGGAAGATTACCAAGAGATCAAAGCACTTCATTTTATCGACAATTCAGTTTTCCCGAACTCTTCTTGACAAAACTTGAAGACCCCGAAGATTTAGAACATTGTAAGCACCCGTAGACAAAGAAAAATCTTAGCAATTCATGTATGTCTTAAGAACAACAACCGACAATACAAATCAGTATTATTACTAGGATTTAGAAAAATTAGTATTTCACTCTGTTTAATGTATTTTCAGTTTGGTAATAGAAGAAAAAACTAGTTTATAGTGTTGTTAAGATCTTGTTAGCATTTCAGAACGAGAATAGGAGATTTTCTAAGAAGACTTTAGAGAAACTAATGAAAATAAAAAAATAACCAATTAAGGAATGTAAAAATATTTGAATACTGAAAAGACTAATAATTAGACAGTTATAAAATACGAATCACATAAACTAATTGGTAGAAAGAAATTAATTTTCTTAAGTTAGGTTTTTTTTTTTATATAAGTTATTATTCTTTTCTCAATTTTTTTAGATAAGTTTTAATATTTCTATTTTAACAAGATGTGGCAAAACAAAAACAAAAATAGGATTTTTATCTCAAATGTATACTTGATTATGTAAACTATAGTAATGTATAATTTCAAATGATTTTTTTTTAAGTAAAAATGATTATAAAGGTTTGTGGGCAATTTTGCCTACATTCAATTTTGAATTATCTTTTTCTTTTATATTTATTTTCCTGTAATTATTAGAATTTTAGGAATTTTTATAGTATTTAATCTTTAATATTTAATTGTAAATATAGTTATGTTTGATGTTTCATTCTATATTCTACGTAATATAATACATAGTTTTCAAATTTTATTCAAACATAACATTAAGTGATCTGTGATCAAAGTTATCACTTCTTTAGCACAGGAAAACACTATTTGCATTTCGTTTTCTTTGAATGTCAGATGGAACGGAAAAATAAGAGCTTTTCCAATCTGGGTTGCAGATCAGACAGGCGGATGGGGGTGTAGTGGAGGCAGGTTTTCTGTGTGGGAATGAATATATGTGAACCCCGAAATTCCTTGTGATGGTGAAGTGGAAGAACACTTCCGACCCTCGAAATGACGGCCAACCACGGAAGGAGGGGGTCTGAATGAGGGGGAGGGAAGGGGGTGGATGGGTGAAAAACCAAAGAAGCGAGAAATCCTCTGCGGAGGAGGTAGGGAAGCAGGAAAAAAGCAAAACGGAATAGAGTAGGGGTTTTCTAAGTGAAAATCCGCCGCAAATGAGGGCCTCCTCAACTGGGTGCACAAAGCGTGTCCGGTGGAGCGCACTTAATTTCACCTCCGGGTTTTTCTGATGCTCAAGCTACACTGTCACAGTGTAACCACCAAATCCACTAAATAGGCCTGACCCTCTCTGCTCTCTCTTTGACGGCTACTCAGGCAAGAGCAGGCGGCTTCTTGTACTGCTTTAGTCCAGCCGCCATCAACGGTTCCTATAAGATGCAACGAAACACCACAGCCAACAACAGTTATTCTTTGAAGCGAAAATCAGCCACCGAATAAAAAGGAGAAGAAAGAAGAAGAAGAAAAAAGTTGTTTCTTTTTGGATTCTTTGCATTAAATTCGATCTAGTCCTTTTCATCAGTAGGACTTCATTTTTCTTTTGTTGAAGTGTAACAAAATTTCTATAAATTAGTTCCTGGAAAAATGGAGGGGAAAAGAAGATAAAAAAGCTATCCAAGTACTAAACATTTACTAATAGTAATCTCTTGTACTCCAAAATAATCATGAAGATAAAATAATGATGAGATTTTGTTTTCTTGTTTCTTAATTTTTGTTCATCAAACAACATTATTAATAGAAAAGTCTAAAAATCTAAAAATAGATTTCATAAACAACTTATAGCTAAGCTTATAGAAATTATAACAATAAGAATAAACTGTTAAAACTAAGAAAAATGTTACCTGAAAAATATTAATTTGTCTCTTATCCTGATTATTTTTTCAATTTAACATCTCCTAATTTGAACAAATGTACCTGTCTTCATGTTTATTACTCGTATTATTTGTGAATTATAAAATTAGTTTAAAAAAAAAATAAATTCCGTTGATTCTGGTAGAAATTTCTAAATATGGTTTTAATTTTTCACATCTAAGTTTTTTAAATGTTTATTACCGCTCTATAATAGTATTAGAATACTATTATTTTTATAATTTTGCAACCTGAACTTATTATCTAGAAAGTTATAATGCTTCCCTGTTATTAACAAGCAAATTTTATAATATTTTTTGAAGAACATTATCTTCATTATAAAAATAGTAATAAAAAACAAAACAAACAAACACTTTAACATATACAGATAAAAGGAAAAAGGAATCTGGTCTTACGGAATGTTCCATGGGAAGAAAATGAGCTGGAATGTATTTCAAGTCTAAGAACGAAGTTTCAAATGAATTTAGGAAAACTTGGAGATCTGATTCTCCTCCATTCTTACAAATTATCTCTTTCTACATAAAGAGTTTTTAAAACTGTTCATATATTTGATTTTGGTTGTATTTTAGAGATTATTAAATTCCTTTTTTTATATTGCAAAAGTTTATAAAATAACAATAAATCTATCAAAATATTATATTTTAATTAAAATGAAGTTATTTATTTAATTTTCACTCTAAAAAATTAAATTCTAAAAATCTGAATTTCAATTTTTCGTTAACAATAAATATAATATAGATATTATAGTTATAGGTATAGATAATATAGTTATTTTATTGTATGTAAATTCAGTGGAATCCTATTGATTAGAAATTGTTAAAACTCAATTTAAATTAAATAAAACATTAGCCACATAAAATTTGAGAAGCTTATTAATTCTTTTGTTTTGTTATATTTAGATGTAATTTATTTATTGTGTTGTTAGAGTGAGCTTCAATAGAGGCAAGTCTTTCTAAACAGAATAAATGTTTCCTATGTTTTGCCTTTATAGTTTTAATACAATTTTCTTCTAAAAATCCTCTTGTTAAGGAATGAATTAATACGAAAAATTATACAATATTATGAAATTATAATAAATTATATGTAACCGAAAATCACATATAAGCAATTATTTTTAAATAATCATTATTTCGATCTGAGAGGACGCCTTTTTTATATAAAATAAAAAAAAAATGAATAAATAACATAGATTATACTTTATTATTATTTCTATTTCTTTTAAGCAAGAAATTAAAGTTATTTAAGTTAGATCTACTTAACTTCAAATGACTGATAGAAAAATTAAGATCTAAGTAATGATATTAAGAACAAAATAATACATTCATAATTAATATAAAATTAATTTCATTTATTTAAATAAATCTTAAAAGTTTTTTGACTACTTATTGGCCTTAATAGCAGTTGTCAATTTATCTGAACTGTTAGTTAGTCTTGAAGTCAAATGTAGCAAAAAATATTTTTCCTAAAGGATATTAAAATATTACTATTTATTATTATTTTATATTTCAAAGATATAATTCTATAATTTCTTTTTTAATTTATTTGGATAATGTTATAAGTGATCTTTTAATAAAATTTCGTATAATACTTTCATTACAGTCCCTGCAGGTTTCAAGAACCTTCTGGTTCAGAGCAGCTGAAATCATTTCACTTTTAATGCTTTTATGGTCAATTTTAAGTTGAAAAAAAAAATCTGAGAAAGAAGAAAAGCCTGGAAATGGCCATTTGTAAGTGAAGTTTTAGTGGTTTTTGGTTTGTTGTGATTTTCAGCAGTGAACAGGTTTTTTTTGGGTAAAGAAGAAGCAAGCTAAGTCGTAATTTCCACTTCAAAAATTTACAAAGAATCTAACAGCAAAACTTCCCAAAAATACATTCGTTTAACTGAACGACCCAAAAAAAAGCCACTTTCTCCCATAGGAGGCGTGATTGGTGTTCGACAAGTTCTGGTAGACAGTTATTATGAAAAAGTCTATGAAAGACTTTGCCATCAGACAGTTAAATCGTGGTGAGACATGTTCTCTGGTTTAATGGCTTATTTCTGTTGAAGAAAAATCTATTAACATTCAATTGTTAACAAGAAAGAATAGAAAGTTTGGAGAAATCTCTTAGGATTCTTTCTATCTTCATTTCTCACTGACATAGTCGCTTGGTCAAGATATTAAAAAATTTCTCATTACTTTACTTCACATCGAAGCTGAAGTTATTTCAATCATATTTTCTTATTACGCAGAAAATATATTCAGTGGACAATTAGAAATATTTTTATAACAACATTATTTAACAAATAGATAACAGAACCTGAGATATTTCCTGTTTACATATATTCTGAATTAGTAAACTCCAAATAATATTTTCATTTAACAAAAATTCTTTGAAATTTTTACGAAAAATCTGCTGATGAGTAAATTCACAACAATCAACTCATTCTCATTAACAATTCATTCCTAAAAGTTTAATCATTCACAAAGTTAGATTTTAAAAATTAGCTTACAACTCCCAAGAGCAACAGTCTAAAGCAGAATTCATCAGCAATGGTCTATTAAGAACGACTGTTAATCTTCACACATTAAGCTTATGTCAAGGTATGAAATATCAAAATGTGTGCAATTAATATTCATTAAAACTCATCTAAAATAAATACAGCAAAAATAACTAAAATAAAATATAGCAAAAATAACTAAAATGAAACTAAGATTAAAAACAGAAACAATAGAAAATTAGCTAATAAATCAACATAAATAAATAAATACATAAATAAAAGGTAAGTTAAATGATTAAAATATTACTTTTAACGTTTCACCATCAACATAATAGTGTAACCGTTTCGAGGAACACTGACTTTGTACATATATCTATAAAAATATCTTTCGTACAATTTATTTAATTAATAATGATTTCATTAGTTTATTCATTTGCTTATTTATTTAATTATATTAGTCGTTTAACAAATTTAACAAGATTTTTTATCATTAAAAATATTATTATTGAATTAATATTATTAATTATAGAATTATACATGTATAATTGAATTATAATTTTATTATTCTTTTATCAGTTGAGTTTTATTATTTAACTGAATATTAAACATACATTTAAGTATATTAATAAACTTGCAATTTAATTTCAATGCCAATTCTTTATTTAATGATTTTCTAGAAAATAATTAATAGAAATAATAAAGAAAATGAAATGAAACAATGATTTATTAATATAAAAATCTTTACAAATTATTGTAGAAAATTTTAAAAGTGAAATCATTACATAACATAGCTTCAGCTTAAGCATTTAAATAAAAATAAAGTTAAATTTGAGTTTTAATTTAAAAGAGCAAGAATTAGAAATCACTATATTTTTACTTTGTAATTAAATTTAAAAAAATAGATGACGGTATTTGATGTTTTATAGTCTTTACAAAAGCTTTAATATAAATATAATTTTAAAATTGTAATAAATTATTTGTAAAATTTCTTTGAAAAATTTATAGACTTTAATTAATAAATTCTATTAAACAATGTTTATAAGCTCCAATATCAATAAATAAAGTTGTAAAACTTCAAATTTAACATCATATTAAGGAAACTTACACGAAATAATAAAGAATCAGAAGGCGTTAAAAAAGTATTTGTTAAAAAAAGTTTGTTAATTATTTAACAACATTTGTTTATGTATAGTAGAAATAAATAAGAAATAGAAACTCAGATTATAAAATAAATAACTAAATAAAATAATATTACGTTGTATTACGATTCCCAGTTAGTCTTCTAACACAATTTATTTTTTACAAACACTATTTGACAAGGTGTATTTAGAAATATAACGTTTTATAGTAAATGAAAATTATGTTTTCATTTCACATTACATTCAAATTATGACATTTTCATCTTTTATCATAATTATTTTTTTTTAAATAATTCGAAAACTATCTTTTTGATTCTTAAATGTGATTTGATTTTTTTTAACAAAAGAGTTAATCGAGATTTGTTTATAAATGATATAAATAATAATGAAAGATTCTGAAAACTGAAAATTCACGTTTGTAGATCTTTTAACTTTTCGTAACTACTAAATGACAGTTTGTTTATTTAATTTATTTTGATCTGTTTTGACGTTTCCTTTTAAAGATTTTTCTAAAACGTATTTCTTTATAATTTAATACATCGTTATATCTAATTTTTGAAATGTACGAATTACCTCTTGTCTATTTATTGAGAGCGCAATAAATGCAGCTTATTTAATAGAATATAAAGGAAATTACAGAATTAAAGAAAGGAAGATAGTTTTCTTTAGTAAGTCTTCGACTGAAATATTATCTTTAAGGAAAACGAAAGCTTAAAAAAGTAAATACTTTTCATGTCAACTTTCTACAAAGAAAGTTATTTTTAGAGAAAGAAAGAATTCATTTAATGTATTTAAAATAATTTGTCTGCAAAAATAATCTAATCACATCATACAATTTTTATTTCTTTTTCACATATTAGAAAAAGATTTTAAGTTTCAACAATTCCAAAACAGCTTTAATAAAAGCTTAATATTTTAAATTCATTTTTCAAATAGTACTGGCTGATACTAAATAAGAACTCTTTTATTACAAGCGTTGGCGCTGCCCGTACACACACACACACACATGTATTTACTCTTGGAATGGCCAGGAGGCGGTCTGCCCCTCCACAGTAATGTCTTCATTAGAACTCTTAAAACAACTGTGTTCTCAGAACAACTGCCTTGAGCTCATCTCAACTCTGACTTCTGTTTCGAACAGTAAATAACGATTATTGCTAAATCTTTGATGATTGCTCATTACGAGGAAGGAACCGGTGATATTTTCTGAAGGAGGATATTTTGGAGAAATGAAACCCACCTGGCCTGTAAATCGATCAGTCATGCTAGAGGAGGTGGAAGAGCTTACCTGTTGAAATGTTTCGAGCCCGGTCAGCCAAAGTGATGACAGAGAGATCGGACAAAATAAGGTCAACACGTGGACGCCAATAAGCCTAACGGTCGTCGTAGCGCTAAACACACGTAATCCATTCAGAGGGCAAGCAACAAACACACGCCGAATTGTCTGCAGGTGCACACCGCCATGACTGCATAGGAGCTGAAGAAGAGTCCCCCACACGAGGAAATGAAGCTGAGACGTAGATATCGGCAGGCGCGGTTCAAAATTGCCAGTCAAGTGCCGCGATTCGATCCGGCGTTTTATTATAATTATTACTATTATTATATTTTTCACCACTGAGGAGATGAATAGGATGGTTGTCGCAGGAATGCTAATCCACAGAGGGTCAGGGTCCGATTCCGTTTGAATTCGTTCGCGCTATTCTAGTGAGGGTGGCCAAGGTGAAGGCCGCGACCAGTGCTTATGACGACTCCTCGATGAACCTCCGATTGCTTAGCGCGTGGTGGCAATGGTGGCCCAGGGTGCGCCCACGTGAGCAACGGGATGTGCCAACGGAGGGAAGGGTAGGGAAGCTTTGAGCACGAGGAAAAGGAGGAGGAGGAGGTGGGGATTTTTGTCTTCAAGCTCAGTCCACCACCATGGCGGGGTGCCAGTAGAACCACATGCTCCCCCAACGTGCGGCTCAATCAAGAGGGGAGGCGGTCACGCGATGACTCTCCCTCCGCGAGAACGGCTTTGGTTGGCGGCCTGAACAGCTTCCACCAATGGCCGACCGCCGGTGCGCGGCGATGAATGATCCAGCCCCAAATGAACTCCCACAGTCTGCTCGCTGGCAGGTAAGCAGGTATTTATCCTGAACAGATCAATTAGAAAAACCACCACGGGGGGCGAGCAGGGCCAGCAGAACCTGTACTACGGGGAACCCCCAGCGCAGCCTTGCATTCCAGCATTTTGAAAAGGCCAGTAAGGGAATGGCGATATAGTAAATCATCGTGGCCGAATTCGAATTTTGCCGGTGACAATTTCATCAGTGACTCTTCCGATGGATCGGAGGTGGTCGAAACTACCAACGGGCGTCTCAGCGTTTTGTCAGGCACTGGGTGGTGACAGTCTCGCCGAATACCGGTGTTCGTCGCCGACTCCGTTTGCATTATGCATACGTAGCTGCAGGTGTTGCTGTTCGCATGCAAAATGCACTCAACAAATTTGCTGTCGTTTGGATCTGAAAAGAAAAAGAGACAATAAACGATTCCTTTTTTGCTGACACAAGTATCTCGCTTCGAGGAATATATAAATACTTCCTTCCAAAAATAAAACCGCATTTCGTAGGGCCAATACAGATCTAAGCTGATTTTTATTCTTTGTTTCGGTGGGATTTTTCACGACACAGAAACTCTGAATTGTTCAAAGTTTAAATTAAAAGCTCTTCTAGTTAATTAAAATCTCAAAGAAGCCGATTTGAGACGAGCACCTATGGTGTACAATAGGAATGTCAAACCATGAGATAAACACATCAGTTGATGGCGACAAAATTATATGACACGATGCTTTGAGAAGCAACGCCATGAATATTTATGTTATGGGTTGGACGGGACATGCAACAATCTCAGGATCACGCTAAATGTCGTAAAGGCTTATTGTAAAATTACCCGCTTTTTTTCCTTTTTTCATGGTTTGGCGAGGGACAATTCGAGCCCAATTCGTCAGCGCCAATGAGCTGTCCACGGCATCAATGCGATTCCCATGGCGAATTGCGGAATCCGTGAACGGGGCTGAGCCCAGGGATGTTTACCTGATAATAATGTGCAGACGAAATCCCGGATTGTACCACGTAATTACTCAATTACCTAACAAGGCAGTAGCAGATGATTCTGATTGCTCCCTGCTGCGGTTGGCGTAGCTCAGGATGCATCAATCAACAATCGCTACTCAGCCTATTTTGCCAAAGAACTGGACACGAGAATAATAATAATGATGAGAGATGAACATATTCAACAGCAGCAATGGAAACAAACAAGATAAGGACATTGACAATCAACTGATACAACAACCAGAAAGAATTTTAAAAAAAATAGTTTGGAATACTGAAGTGAAAGCCTATTAAATATTTTAAATTTGTGGAATGAGTCGAGTATGCAATATATCTATGTGTCGTAAAACTTCGTAATTAAGAAAGCCAGTATTATATAGATTTTTCTTTGAAATCTTACACAATTGAAGATTGTGTAAATATAGTATTTTGATTTTGATAATTACCTTAACAGTTGTAATGGAAACAGAAATATATTTTTCTTTTAAATTCTATCTAAAAAATGTGGCAGAAAGAACGGCTTTTTTAAAATTTTACTTTCTTCGGCCAACACAGTACAGACGAAATGAAAACTCCACTTTTAGTACATTATGTAGGTTTCAGTTATAAATCTTTTACAATACCGGTAACAGGGGGAAAAAAAACCTCTTTTTTAAAATTTTAAATCTCATAATTAACTTTCAAACTTTCTTAATTTTAATTTATGATTAATAATATGTAAATGAAATTAAAATTTGATAATAAAAATTTATCTCCACTCATTTTTAGATTAATTACTTAAATTCAAAATTAAATTGCTGATATTTAAAGCTGAAATATTGTCAATCTAATGTCGGAAGATTGTTATTTTAATAAACAGCATTTTTTTAAAATTTTGACAGAGAAACGCCAGAATTAAAAGCAGAGAATGAAAACTAAATAAAAAAATAAATAAATAAATAAATAAAAGAAAGATGTGTTAATCCAATCTTTCGCTCCAGCCTGTAAACCATAGACGTGATTCGAACAATCTGGAAGGTTCAGGTCAAAATTTCAAGAAATATTGTATAAACTTTCTTAAAAAAATTACTTATTTCTTCTTGGTCTTAACCTCATACACCAATCAATATTTTAAGACTTCATAATATTACGAAGAAAGAAAAATCCCTCCTTCAACTAAATACTCCCTCGAAAGCTGATCACTTTAGCATTTTAACTGCTGGAACAGAAATCATGAAAAGAACTGAAATTTTATGAATTTTACAAGGAGAAATAATAAACCTCAAGTAAGAAAAGCACAATAAATTTTACTCCAAAATTTGGAATATAAATCTTAAAGCAATGTTTTTCTGATGATATTTCTTTACTTAAGCTTATTTATAAAAGGCACTAAACAGTCAATTTAGAATGACTAAAATATTTACGTGTCGTTAAAACTATCTGTAAAAGCCAAAGATTCGACACTTGGTCACATAAACAATGTTAAAACGTCTTAAAA
>JAFIDM010012231.1:149455016-149480485 GCA_023159025.1 Thereuonema tuberculata
TTTTAAGACGTTTTAACATTGTTTATGTGACCAAGTGTCGAATCTTTTGGCTTTTACAGATAGTCAATTTAGAATTTTGTGTAAGGGATGATTAAATTTCGTTTTTTTTTTTTGTTATTAGTTTTTTATTTTAATTTTTGTATCGTTTCTATTTCCAAATTAGCTTTCCTCGACAATTAATATGAACGCAAGGAAAAATATTTTCATTTCTACAGAAATAAATAGACAATTTAATTAGAGAGTAAATAAATAATGCCTGTAGTAAATCATAGACGACACTTCGAGAAAATATAAAAAAAAAAGGTACGATAAGGGCGAATTTTTCAATTTTTAAATGAACTCTGATTTTGAATCTTTTTTTTTTTAGCGCATTTCCCTTATCTTTAAAACATTTGACCAACATAGCAAGTGTCTTAAGAGTTGTGATTTCGTTGTTTAGTTTTGTTGAAAGCGATTATCTGAAGAGAAACTAACGACCTCCAAACAGCAATCTTAGAATTTCAATGAAATAAATATAAAGTGCATGGTTATGTTTACATCGTCATTCAGGTTAAGTTCTTTTTCGATATCTTAATAATGAGATTCATATCATGAGAAAGCAAAAGAAAATATTAAAAAGCGAACCTATTAGGCTTATGAATATTCATCGAAAAGAAAGGGAAATGAAACAACAAGATAATTCAAGTGGACACGAGTAGATTTAAGATTATATTTACATTTCAGAAATATCAGTTAGGAATTTTAAGAAAATTTTTTTTAAATAATTAATGAATAAATAATGAAGACAATGATTTTTCAAAAGAAATATGTTTGGAAGTAATTTAATTTTTAAAACTAAATCAAATCTAAAGAAGTTAATTAAAACTTAAAAGACGACAAACTTTGTAAAGAGGAATCGTACCGTACTTCATGCTCAGACCTTTCTTTACTTTTAAAAAAATATTGTTTAATATATTTGATATTATTTTTAATATTGTTTTATGCTAACTCTTCATCAAGGTTAAATAAGGATTTTAATACCTGGATTTTTTTCTTGAGTATTTATAATTCTGGGTATTTAAACTGTTCGAGATCGTTATTCAGAGACTAACATTGATATTTTTATATAAGTTAATTAGCGATCTATTTGGGAGCTGTTGTCTTAGCGACTAAAATCTGTAGCTATTACGTTTGTTCTGTCCGTATGTCCGTGTCTGTCCTCCCCTAACAACTCCCAAACGGAAGATCGGATCGACCAACGGATGTCACCATCGTGTTCAGAGTCCCTAACAACGTATGAATAGGGTATTTTCAGGGATATATATATATACCCCTATGTCCTCCCATATTCGAGATATTTGGCATTGTCTTCATTGTACACCTGACAACTCCCGAACGGAAGGTCGGATCGTTAGAAGTGCAACCATTTTATTTCAGTTGTCAGCTGTAGCTTGATGGGTAAAGTCTCGAACTTATATGCTGGAGGTTGTCAGTTCGAATCTGTATATCTACAGTTTTGTTTTTTTTCCCTCAATGTCCGCATCGGTTTTTTTGTTTTTGTTCTTTATTTTTCCTTACGTTAATGTACTTCCTTTTTTTATTATATTATTTTTTAAATTTTGGGGTCTTATTATGGGTCGCCCTTAAATTTATGCTTTAGCCCAAAATTAAGTCATCGTAATAATGAATAACGATAAATAAAATCCATTATTACGGTAATCTAATACAAAGAAAGATTTCACATAGTTTCGATTAAAATCAAAGTAATTTAATCAAAACTATTATTAAAACAGCAATTTTAAAATAAATAATTGAAATTATGAAGTTGATCAATTAGGCTTGCAAATCGTTGTATAGGGATAACAAATAATAATAATAATAATAAATGAGCATTTGATTAGTTAGTTAAACTTTTTGATAAATATTTCCTGCATGAAATTGGCAAGAAGTATAACGACATAACAATAAAGCAAATATAATAATACGAGAATCTTGTTTTGTTTTTTTATAACATTTTACTATTAAGTTTTCTTATCAATTTTCAAAGAAATTGAAAAGTCAGATAGCTTTGACAAATACTAAATAACTATTTAATTTTTTATCTTAAACTAAGGAAAAATCAAGTTTTAATTTAGAGTAATTCTGTTCTTCAGTAAGAAACTCACGTCGAATAACATTAAATGCGAGTGTGAGATCGTGTCATCCTGTGATTTATCGCTGATTATGATAGTTGTCAGATGTAGTGACTTCCTTCGTGGCAGCTGTGATGTCCACTTGAAGGCGAGAGAAGCCTCGGCCTCGGCGGTCGATGTGTCTTCCCCCGCCGCTAATACCTGGCCCCACCCTCGGTCGCCGTGATGGACAGTCTGCAGCTTTCAGCGTTACTTTCGGTGTTATGATGTATAGGGGGCCAGCTGCGGATCAACCCCCCACCCCTTCCCACCGCTAGTGCAAGGCCCAATAAATCTTTCTTCGTCTACACGGAGGTTCTTACCTGGCGGTCCATGCGCCCTGCTTCATTATCACCTGCTGAAATGGCCGAGAATGGCTCAATTTCACCGTTGTTATCGCAGGTAAGTACAGTGGTAAAGCTCAATCCACTGCATAATTGTTACAACAGAATTACAAGCCACTACAATGTATTTTCAATATCTCCGAATACTAATTAAATATGATTTGCGAACAATAGACTACTGTTGTGTCACTGTAACAAGTTCTTGTAAATGTATTCATTACCTTGATGGTGCAACAGAAGCAGAGCGTTCATTTATCATGCTGTTATAAAGATGATTATAATTAGACTACTTTTTTAAATTTTTAAAGAAATCCATGTTTGAATTGGATTTAAGGTAACGACATCTCGTGGCTACGAATTAAATTCTTTTTTTATTAGACTAAATGCTTAATATGTTTCACTTCATTTTTGAAGCATTTTCCAAAATTCTATGCTAAAAATTCTATTCTTTGAGATTATTTTTTGGAAATACATTTTTCTTATCAACTTAGTTTAATAATCATGTACATGTGGTTAGTAAAAACAATGTAATTAATTATTTCAGATTACACAATTCTAGATGTTATAGAACAATACCGCAATATGCTATACAATAATCTTAAAGGAAGTAATGGGCATTGTTATTAAATTATTTGTAATAAATATCCGTTTAAACATCGTTTTAATAGTAAGCCTAAATATCAATTGACATATTGTACATTATTTAGTTTATTGATTGAAAATTGAAGCCAACATTGAAGAAATTTTCGAATCTCCTTAAACAATGGAAAGTTTTGATTTTCTTGGTTTAGGCTTTCTTGAATAAAATAAGAAAACAAGAATTACAAAGAAACAGTAAATTCTTTTACTTAATTAAATATCAATTTTAATAATAGGCCTTAAAGTTGATTGATAGTTTTTATTATATAAAGAAGTCAGCTTGATTTTTTTAACATTTCACCAAGTCAAATAACAATAGTGAAATAACAATAGTCTATTGAAAGTATCTCCAATAAAGAAGACCTAGACGGGTTTCCTCCAGTTAATCGATAACAGTTATAAAAGATTCAAAAATTGATTTTCAAGAATGAGTATTATTCCTGAATATCAAAAAGGATAACGATATTTTGGCTTCTATTAGCTGAACCAACAATTTTATCTTACTATAAAGAATGTTTTTCTGGGAATAAAAAGGTTGTTGTAATCAATTTAGAATACAAATTAAGAGGAACTTTTTATTTTTTATCATTAAAAAAAAAAAAAAAGTATCCTCAACGAGTACTTGTAATATATATTAAAAATATCTATTCTTCTCTGGCAACAGTAGTAGATTATCTTTTAATTTATCGTTCTAAAGATATCGGACTGTACTTCTTTTTGAATTAATCTTTCTATATATGATAGGACGTGTACTTTTGGAATTCCACATAAGCAGTGGCAAACTGCATTTTTCTCTTTTCAGGAAATCAAAATACTTCTATTTGTCGGAGGTTTCGTTTACAGAAAGCATTAGAGACGTCTTTTGTCCGTTGTGGGGACTGATGGACACTCGGCTCAGATAATTTCAAAACGGACAAAGGATTAATACTGATTTATTGGATGGGGAGGCCATAAATATCGCCTTTTGTTCGTCGAGGTGGAACCCAGTTTTTCCTGGTCGTCTAAGGTGTAGGAGCGGACAACCCCCGTCGAGAGATGCAGACCCTTACAGTCGCAGCGCCGCGAATCCGATCCGACACTAGAAAATTATCCCTCAATTTGGAACCGAGATCTTTTTTTTCTTAATTTTTTTTTTCAAAACTTCCTATATATTATTTTGGTGTCCTGTGGTTTGGCAGCAGCGTTGCTTTACTCTTCTTATCTTCTTTTGATCGATAGAAGAGAGAAGAGCTGTCATTATGGTCTTTTGTAAAGAAGAGGCCTCTACACCAGTGCAGGTGCATTTTGGGGGTCCAAATGGACATGAAAGGAAAGGAAGAACAAATCGGGAAATCTTTCCAGATACTTTAAAAGCCAGGACAACTTCTCATTTCAGTCCCGATTTCAAGCAACTGACAATATAATTATATTTAACTACATACAAGCCAGGGGAGAAATAAAAATATGAAATTTTTTGGAAAAGGAGCAGTTGGAAATTTCTATACGAAACCAATCTTTAGTATTCGACTTAAAAAAAAAAAAACAATAAAAAAAAAGTAATAATCTATTTAATGATTTAGAGATCAATATTCTTTCGAATCTTTGAATTCCAATACATTGTTTAATTCTCCATTACGAAGTTTTAAATTTAAATTAAGGCCTAACCAATTAATTGCTAATAAAAAGTTACAGAAGAAAAAGTTTCACCTTAATTGATAAGCTTAAAAGACTAAATTTAACAAAATTAAAATGTTTAAAACTGACTTCAAATCTGACGTTTCTGCATCTTTATTTTAGATACTTTTATCGAAGGTGTCTCAATTAAAGGTGCTTCTCGAAACGTCAGTTTTAATGTGTGTAATTTTTAATTACGTCTATTATGTTAAGTTTTAATCTTTTAAATGTATTGTGTTAGACATGTAAAAATTGAAATATGAATAAACTACGTTTTATTTTGATTTTTCTGTTCGATTTTAAGAATTGATCTCTTTAGACAACAGTTAAGGAATGGAATGATTTGGAAAAAAAAAAAAGGCAAATTCGTTTACATTCAATGAGAAACTGAAATGAAATTATTAAAATACTGATAAATAGTTGGATTGCACTTAACAAAGAAAGAAAACGTTCTTTCTTAAAATAAATTCCAATTAATTAATTCTTAACAATAACAATATAACTTAACAATAAATTACATTTATTGAATATATTTATAATAAAATAAAATGATTCAATAAAATATTCTTTTGAATCAATGTAGGTCTATTCAACTTTTTTTTCTTTTAATTTTTTTTAAAGATATGTTTTATTATTAAAATTTCTTTAGTTCTTTACATTCTCTATATAATAAACAAAACATATCTAATAAACTGAATATACTGCTGAAAAGTATTTGCATATTATAATTTATTGATTTTAAATTCAGTCAGATTCGCAAAAATAAAATCGAAAAAAAAATCCTCTACGTCTATATCTTTTTGCTTTTTTCTTTCTTTCTTTTTTATTTTTCTTTTGCCACATATTTTATAAGTTTTTAACACTAGATTTCGTCCATTGTTAAATGTCTTAAACGCCAAATATCATAAGATGGAAAATTGATTCTACTGAAGTGTTGTATTCTGATCAAAGTTTATTTAATTAAAATAATATTTAATTAATTAATAAAATTCTGTTTGATGCTACATCTTCTAACCAACAAAAGCTCAAAATTGAAAGTCTTTCCTTAAATTTCATCATTGTAAACACACAAATGATAGAATATTTAAGAACTAAGGTTTCTTTTACAATTAAGTTATTAAATCCGCTTCTAGTCTGTTACATAACAACCAAAAAAAAGAAAGAACAATAGCTTTAATAATTAAATGCTTCGAGAGAAGAAACGCTGCTGTTAAATTAGAAAGTATCGAAGATTAAAGAGACCTCCTCGACGAAGAGCTGGTTGGCCTGTGCTCTGCACGCTAACAGCCGCCCTGCGCCTAATTGAGACATCAAGAGCTTTTGTCGCTGCCTGAGCAACGCACCGCAGCAGCCACCACGGCAGACGCTCCACTGATTTCCTCATTTGCATGCAAAATTAACCAACGAAATCCCACACGCAGTTATGGCAAAAACTTCGCTTGCTACTAGATATTTACTGCTCAAACTGCCCTAAAACGTTCTCTAAAACTGAGTAGTGTTTACGAAACAGAAGGGGGAAAAAATAAATAAGTAGAGGAATAGTTGGACTGCTTGGGGGTAGTTTCGAATGCAATGCCCGATTCATGTAATCCAATAATTTTCCTACAAAGACAATCTCCACGATGCCATATAATTTTCTCCACCTCCTTGCTTTTTTTTCCGCGGATGTTCGGCGTTCTTCGAAGAGAGGATAACGTCCACTCGTCCGCCACCGAGGACGCCTTTTACCTTGAGAAAGTTTTCAGTGGGCTTTCGAGCCTCCCCTCTATTCGCGGCTTGCTGACCACACACTTAACCAGTGCCGTGTGGTCCACGAGGAGGCGGCAGAGACCCCGTGGGCAGTCTGGCCATTCGTCCTCACCTTGCCTACAGAGCGAACGAGCCAGGCTTATCTACTCTGTTCAAAAGTTATTCTTGCACTTTGAAAGTGATACTTGCCGAAGACACACGATCTAGATCGCAACAAACAACTGAAGTATCTTTACTTTCACTAGGACAAAAAACAAAACAAAACATAGCATTCAGAATTGCTTCTTTCTACTGTATTTTAACTCCAACGATTAGATCACTGAAAAGAAACAAAAAATTGATTTTAAGCAGTTATAGGGAGGAGCGGAATTCACTTTTTCAAGAAGAAATACAGAATGAATCGATGTAGAGTTATGAAATCGTGTAACAAAGATACTGAATTGATTTACAATCTACAATATTATAAAAGGATGAGAATCTAACTAAAGCTACATAATAGAAATCAAATGAAAGTCTCGTAAATAATAAAATGAACAAAATTTAAACTTAAAATATGTATAATATTAATATACATAAATGTGTATATAGTTTTTTTGTTATTAAATTAATAATAAAGATATTATTAAGAAGTTTAAATTTTGTTAATTTTGTTATCAAAGTAAATATAAAGGAATTTAATAAGGATTAACTAGAGTTTGAAAAAGAATTGTTTTTAGACCCAAATAACACCGTTTCGAGGTTTTAATGTAATAGAAATAATAACAAAGCAAATCTTACAAAAGTCTAAAATTTTTTCGAATAAATAAATAAATAAATAAATAAAAAGAACAGGAAAAATGATCTGAGAAGCAAAATCTCTAGATATAATCAGTAAATTGATAGTTATATTCGAAAATTTGCATTATTGTTATTATTATTATTGCTCTTATTATACCACAGTGTACAATCCACAGTATAAATTCACAAATTTCGCAAAAAGTTGCAACATGTGTTTAGTTTTTTTTGTTTGTTTTTTTAGAGATTTTAGTGTAATTTAAAGAATTTCCAGATAGTTGGACAAAGTAGTAGACACTAATCCTATAGCTAAGATGATTACTGATGTTACAATGATTTCTTCATGATTATTTGTTTTTATTCATTTTGTTTTCTTTTTTTTTTCTTGAATTGAACTGTTTGATGTCGCAACATCTATGAAAATTACTTGTTTTCTTTATTGGGATTTCCAATTCTATTGGCTTAAAATGTTCTATCCGTAAGTATTATATGATCCCAATATAATTTATATTTGCAATTTTCCAGTAATTGTTTTTAGTATTAAGACTTACGTGTAAATTATATGTATACTTTTTATAACAAGTCTCTGTTACGACACGGAATTGTCTACATCTGGCATAATCATAATATACTTTGTAAAAATTACACTATCGAGAAGTGCCACTAAGAAGAACCCTACAGTTTCAGTAAAGATTTCTGATATTCTCAACGAAAAAGACGATTGTCTGTCGTCCACTGGATCGTTGTGTTCAGAACTCAAGGAAAAAACGAGAGGTCTCTAGTTCTCTAGCTTAGTTGCAGGGAAATTCGTAGCACCGAACTTTTTGCATAATTAAGAAAAAACGTATATTCCTTAGATTATTATTATTATTTTATTATTATTATTATTATTATAGAGTTATACAATATGAAACTGAATTGAAGTTAGTTTGAATTTTGTTAAATCTTTTCAGAATTTCAAAAATCTACGGCTCTTTTTCGGGAAGAAACAAAAATCATGTCTTTTTTTTTAGATTATTCTGTAGTCTATCTCATAAATGTATTAAATGTTTGATAAATATATTAATATAGGTTTTCAGACTTAGTCATTTTTCAGACGAATACAAAGAAAATGGACCAATCTCTTTGTAAACAAGTAGACTACTTACATTCAATTTTAATGAAATAAACTACGAATGAAAAATTAAGAAAATATATGGTTGATAGTAGTCTTTTTATGATTTAGGAAAAATCAGAAAAATGTTAACTGCGAATAATATCAGCAGTACTGGGAGTAAATATTTATTATTCCCTTTAACTTCTCTCTATAAATTCCCATAGAGTTTACTTCAAAAATATATGAAATTTCAATTCAAAAATTATTATTTCACCTCAGTTTAATATTAGGAAGAGAAAATTTTATACTGTTAATAATTTAAAAAAAATCAAATTACGTAAAATAATTGCAAAAAATAGACTAATAATCAAAATAACAGACCAATATTTATTCATTCTAATTTAGTACAAGATAGTGATAGATTCATTTTGATAGATTCATCAAAAATTAAAAGAACTTCCTACTGAACAATTCCAGGTAGAATCAGTCCTTTAATTCGGATAGAATCATTTATAAAACCGGCTCACGCAAGGCTGCTGCGTTTCGTTTTGTCTTCTAAAATCCCCAAAGGTGTCTGCTGCCGAACGTGCCGAAGCACCGTCAGGCAAGTGTTGACCTCTGTACGAACAACTCTATCATAACAGCAGCATTACCGCTTAACGACAGACTGGGTTTCCGAAACTATCCCAATCCCTACAATTACCAGAGCTTGATTGTTACAGGTACCAATCTGGTTGGACACGCCGCTCGCAGAACCCAGGACTCAGGGCAAGACGCGCCTGCCCTGCCATGCTTATTATGCATCCAAATCAGCATTCTCAAGCCGAGCTTCAATTGGAAAGCCTCTCTCGAAGCGATTTTCATCTCTGGACTGATTTGCTCTTCGTCAGATGACAGGGAAGTTTTTTGGGCCGCAGGGGAAAGCGATCTTGAACAGCTCTTTTCACCTGAGAAAATACACAACTCCGTGGGAGACCCAAGTGATGAAATAACAGGTAAGGAGCAAATGCTCACCTGTTTCTGCTGAAAATATTCTTATTAATTCTGAATTGTTGCCAGATTTCAACTTCGTTTTTGACGGCTAAACGCAATATGTCCTCTAAACAAAATGAAGAAAACTATATAACTACGAATGATTTATTAACCAAGGAAAATTTTTAAGGAAAATGTGTCTCAAGCAAATCTGCTATTTTAAATTTCAATGTCTATTTATTTCGTGAATTTATTAAATTTCACCATAACTGACTATTACGAAAATTCCTAACACTTCTATTAACTAGCATCATTCACCAGCATTACTGTACACAATCAAAAATTAAATTACTCGTAGCAATCGACCAAACCAATAACTCAAATAGATTGGTTTTGAACTAAATATTCTTGCATCAAAACTTATGTTCTACATAAAAAGAAAAAGAGTCTTTGTAATGTATTGTGGCAGACATTTGACAGTGAATTTTTATGCTATTTAATATTAAACATCTATTTAATAGTACATCTTTCACATTAACGTCCATTGTAAAAATACTTCTCACCCTAAATGAATAACGTATACACAACAGATATCAAGATTTTTCCTTCATTTCTATTAAGAATATCATTAGAAATACAACAAAACGCAGTGTAGTGGTATTTGTTATTATTATAAAGTATCATCATAATAATAATTTGAAAAACACGTAACTGTTTTATTACAGTGATTTATAAACGAAATTGAAGCTAATATTTGATAATTTCAAGTAGAAATAACCAGGCTTTACAAAAAGTACAATTACTAAAAAAACACCAATTTATAAGAATTAATAAAAAAATGCCTCATTGATTTTATTTTGATTTTGTCTTCAGCCAAAATTCGAAATATCTCTTCTCACAAAAGACTCTGCTTAGCGCAGGAGAGTCTAAATACAGGAACAGCTCTTTCACGAGTTATTAGAATTAAATGATTAAATGATTTTTCATGATTAAGTTGTTCTGCATCTAAAATGGAAAATAGGAACTATTCGAAAGCCTAAATTAGTAATGTGCAATTCATTAAATGGATAAAAAACGAAGGCACAACGCTAAAAGAGAAAGGAATTCGCACCCTCTTTTAGCGTTGTACCTTCGTTTTTTTTACCCATTTCTTTGGTTAATTCAGGCACGTTAAATCTCTCTTATTTTAATTCATTAATTAACAGCTCAAATATAATATCGTAAATAATGTTTGCTGTGAAAATGCTTATACTTCTTTCTTCTTGAGATAAGCATCTAGTGTTAACAGTCTTTCTTGAGATCTTTGTCACGTCGTAGTTCTCGAAAAAAGGAAAGGAAAACGAGATCAAATCTTTTCTTGCTAGTCAGTCGTGTCTTCGGCCAGAATCATTCTCCTTAAATCGATTTTGTCTTTAAATAAGTGACATATACAACCATTTTTGTGTAACCATTTTTTAGAATAGCGCTGTTTTTGATTTAAGAAAGAACCGCAGCTACCCATCTTTTTACCCAAGTTAAAAAGAATTATCGAGCAGGTATTGTAGAGCCTTATAACGAATTAGCGCTGAACGAGACTGAGTATTGCAATGCTGATCCACAATAAAAAAAAAATGAAAGAAAAGAAAAGAAAGAAAAGAAAAATATCATTATGACTTAAAATTATACATTTTCGTCAAAATAATTTTCCTCCTGAATATTCTTTAATAAAAAAAATGCCTGTTATCAGTTTTTATTAGGGAACATATAAAGTGTACAGGGGAGGGATGCTCTTAAGAAGGTTCTGTCCCGTCTGTGATTCACCATCTCTAAAGCCCAAAATTCAAGTCGGACAGACATAATTGATACTATATTGGAAGACTTGTAGAAGAGAGGAAAACTCGTATGTTTACTTCTTGCCGCACAGGAAGTGGCAGTAGCTGAAAATGAATCACATACACTATTGTACGGGGTTTCAGGAACAATATGAAGCCAGATTTTTCCCTTGTTATTGCTAGTGTGAGAATAAGTAATATGATTTTTTTTTCCGTTTTAATATTCATTTTAAATTTAATACCAATTTAAAAATAACTAATTTGAAATAAAATACTGTAATCTTGCAAATTCAGTTTTTCATTTATATTTAATTGAATCAAAGGTTGAAACTCCTTGAAATAATAATAATAATAAAGAAGGTTTAACGTGCATTAATATAATATGAAAAGGGAAGAAAATCTAAAAAAAATGC
Organism: Thereuonema tuberculata; assembly: GCA_023159025.1. Taxonomy (NCBI): domain Eukaryota; kingdom Metazoa; phylum Arthropoda; class Chilopoda; order Scutigeromorpha; family Scutigeridae; genus Thereuonema; species Thereuonema tuberculata. Next base: position 149,466,618 of record JAFIDM010012231.1, read on the forward strand.
ACAAATTCGTTAGAATTGTTTGCGTGAAAAGCAAACAATTCTAACGAATTTGTGCATTTTTATAGATTTTTTTCCCTTTTTCAAACTCCTTGAAACAAATTGAAATTAATGATTTTCTAAGACAAGTAATATTTTCAATATTTGTAACATGTAAACTATTATTAAAAAAAAAGAATATGATCTACTCATGTTTAGGGAATCGAACTCCAATTTCACGTAAAAACAAAGTCCGTATCCACCCACAATTCAATGCCTGTAGAAAAGCTACTTTAACTAAATGCCACCACTATTACGTATTTGGCTTTTCAGTTTTATTAACTTTCTTTTATTATGAATTTACTCATAGGTCAAGCGTGCTTTGTATAGGTTGGGAAGGACCTTTTGTACGTGGGTGTTGAGCGTTATTCGCTGTCGGAGGGAGAAGAATAGGGAAAAAAACCATAGGGATATTAAATGACAGCGGCCATCTGCTTTCATCGTCAAGGTCACTGATTTTGCATCATATGTCGTGAAGCTAACAAATTGAAAATTAAGGGAAAAAAAAAAAATAGCTAAGGTCAAATGCTTTCGCTTCATTACTCCTATTTCAATGTTTTTTGTGCAATCGTCTCTAAAAAAAAAATATTTTTTAATTAAAATTCATTAAAAAAAAACAAAAGAAATGAAGACAATTTTAACATGGTTAGAATAAACGTGAGTATAGTAGCCTAAGTAAAAAATAGTAAAAAAAAAAAATAAAAAAATACTTTATTAAAATTCTATATTATTCACATATTTAACTATTCAACCATATAGGAAATTTTATTTATAAATAAATAAAATAAATTATTTTATTTATTATTATTTATTTATTTATTTCCTGAATACATTTTACACTTAAATAAATTCAATAAAGAAAAAAAAGCTTTAAATTAATAGATTGTCGTAAAGTCAAATCAAACTGAAAAAGAAATACTAAATTGATTTATAAACTGCAAAAAGTTTCCCAATTTACGTTTTCAATTATAATATTTCCTGTCATTTGTTTGTCCTATAAAAGAACTTACTTTAATTTTTTTTATATATTCACTACATATTTTCTTTCTTAATTTTAGAATAACTTAATAGTATGTAATGTACCTCTATTTTATTATTCAAAAAGATTCTTCTTAAGTCAAGGTTTTCAGTTAGAAGTATTTACCTTCTATTAATAACATACTCCATTTTAAAGCAGTAAGAAATTCTATGTAATAATAATAATAATAATAACAACAACAACAACAACAATCTGTATTAGGGATTCTACTGGCTAACTGAGATTGGAAGCCTTAATACTAAATTATAAAGTGAGTGCAATTTAAAAAATGCATATTTCTTTACAATATCAATGTCTAACTTTTATATTTTTTAGTTTAACACACCATAATACGAAGCAGAAATACGAAGCAGATATTTCCAATCAATTTTCATTGGTGAGTCAAGCGGTTGTTTGAACTTTCGAAACGAGCTTAGATATAAAAACTTCGCTCATGTCCAAAGTGATTTCAAATGTACATAAACTTAGGAATTTTAAAAGCCTCTCTCCATCTATTTACATAAATTCGAAAAATTAATGCACGGAAATGCGTAATATTTTGGTTTTGATGGAAGGATGTTTTCATACAAAGACAAACAAGATGTCCGCTATCATCAGATTGCGAAGTCTGATTAAAAAAAGAACTAAATTAAAAGATTTCGATTCAGGCTTTGCATGTATTAGATTGAAAGATGTAAGAAACCAATATTTAAAGGTAAAAAACAAAAAATGCAAGAATTTATTAGGCTTAACTTTCCTGTCAATTTTCTGTGAAACTTTAAAACCCATTTTAGAATTCCATTAAAAACGAGCCTTCTCTGTTTCTTTGGTTTTAATTTTAAAGTACATTCAATAACATCAAAGTCCTTTAAATAATTAATAACTTGCTTGTAATCCCATCGTCTGTCTTCTTCATAGACTAATCATGTAATATCATGTTTTCTCTTTGAATTGATAGATCGCCATTATGTTTCATAATGAAGGAAAAGCGATGTATCCACTAATTCCTTCATTTTTCATTTTCTTCTTCTTTCCAATTTCCTTTTCCCTTCAGCCACATTCCTTTATCTTTCCGTGGCATTCTACTTAATAATTTCTCTCGCCATCAACTTTCTCCAGTCAGCAATAATTTTCAGTCTAATCATTCGGCCCTAGCGCAGGCAGCTCCGTGATGAAATAATCCTGTCAGGGATTGGTTCCTCGTAGCCAACGAAGCCCCCGGCAGCCCTCTCCCCACCTGATTACTGGCCTTGTGAAAATTACAGCATACAAAACCCATCCCGTGTTTGTTATCACACTTGACTCTTACTGCTATCCACCATTTTTTTTTTCTTTCTCTCTCTCTCTTCTATTTTTTTTTTTTTTTTTTTTTCCTATTCTTTCTTACTTTTTCTTCCTCTTCTTCGAGACCTACGTCAGCGAAAGAAGGCAACGTGCGAAGTTGACTAAAGCTCTTTTACGGCAAGGCATTTGCTTCGCCAAGAGATTGGAATCGCACGAATTAAAAACCGAGCTGCTGCTCCTCAGGCATGAGGGGGCTACAGCAGCGACGACAAGGACGAGCCGATGCGTGCATATATTGCGGCAACCTGAGGAGTGCCTCCCTAGATTAAGACATTAACATTTCCTCTCTCTTAGTTTCGAAATCGAATGGCCAACGGCTATACAGGCATCCCAGTCGGCGCTCAGATGAAAGACCAGTGCAGCAGAATTGACCTGACAACAGCCCCTGGCGAAAGAGTCTCAAATAGCCTACACCAGCGGAATTTCTTTTTAGAATAATACACAGGAAATGATCATTTGGCTTTCACTTGCTCAGCTTATCAATAAATCAAATACTGAAAATTCTGTTTGGGATTGTTATTTCTCAAATAAAGACTTTGTGTAATTAACACTGGTCTTGTAGAATTCATAATTTCTACAATAAACTAACATCTGCTTTTTCACTTTGGTCAAATTTCAGAATTACGATTACTAAAAAAATCGAAAGCAATTTTAAAATAAGAAATATCGTATTAAATGTTTAAAGAAATGCACTTTATAAATGCTAATTTCAAATTCATCAATCTGACAAACCATTGGTTTTTTTTAAAAGAAACTATTTTCTAATATTTCTTTTTTCCTATAGAAAACGTTAAGATAAATTGAACCCCTTAATCACTCAAAGAATAAAAAAATCTTTTTTGCTCTTTTCAATTCGAAATAACCCTCAAGGATTCATTTAATTAAACTTTAAAATTCGTACCACGGAGCACAGGATCCTATGTTTCAATTTAGCATTGGAAATTCTTGTTTCTTTCTTCCTGACATAGATTGTGGATAGCCCACCAACTATTTTCCCTCTTCAAATGGATTGTAGGGTTCACCCAACTCTCTGTCAATAAGATAATATTGTTTTCCTCGTTGTAACAGTGAGTGAGATGTAAAGAGCTTTCTCATTCACCGTTTAGTCAAGTGTTAGACTCTTAAATCTCCAACTCTTAAATCTCCAACATCCCATACAGGCAAAACTTACCCAAGATTTAAACTATTCGTTAGATTGTTATTTTTGTTTTGGTTTAGGTTTGTTACAAATACTGTTCGGTTTGAAAAGACAGACCTACCACTGGCAGACGATTTTACTCCGCAGAGGGGTGATACGCTGAGATGGATACTTTCCTAAGAAATTCTTTTGGACACTTGCGCTTTTAAGAAAAAAATAACGGAGGAGAATTTTTGCAATAATATTTATTCTTTCCATAATTCTTTCACGAAAAGCGCCGATAGAACGCAACTACTATTAAACTAACACTATAAAAAGTAAACATCCCATCTTTATTTCTCTTCGCCCCTATTTTGAAGAAATCGAGGGAGACCTGACGCATGCGCAAAAGCGAAGGCTCTTGTAAACAAAACCGAACAGTAATAATTTTTTTTGTTTTTGTTTATTTTATTTGTTATTATTTACTTTTTATTATTTGTGAAATTTCTTCCTTATAAAAATTGGGAAAAAAATCAGTAAATAAACATTTTATTAATTTCGCTATTTATATCACTTAGTTTATTCTTTATATGTGAAATTTAAAGCTTGAACTGCAAAATAAACAATGCAGTCTCCTCCAACAGGAGATAAAACTAGTCACGGCTTTTTTAAGTTTTTAAATTTGTTAAATTTTTAGCAAGATTTTGTGTGTGTTTCTTGGAACATTGAGTTGATGAGAACGCAGTCTGTTTAAATCTGCTGTTTTGAAACAGCGGTACAATCTGCTTAAGATTTTCCAATTGTAAGTGATTCTCAAGTAATTCCACAATCTTCATTGAATTCCTTTAGTAAAATAGTCCTGAAAATTGTCTTACAACCAAAATTAACACATCACTACACACATAATTTCAGTGCTTTGTTACATTATTTATCGTTTAACAAAACCTTATAGCTTTTTTTTTTCTTTCAAGTTACGACATCAATTTCTAAGTGTTTCTAGAACCAATGTTTAATCTTAAATCAAGAGTCGTTCTGTTTATGGTTTGAAAAGTTACATTTTGGATTTTTTGTTCAATAATTGTTTAAAATTATATCCTGGGATCTATTTCTATCTTTGAGGTGGTTTGACGATTGAATCAAACAAAATAGGTTAGAATTAAAAGAATTTAACTCACTCATTATTTCTATTTTAATTTTTATTATTTTTTTTTTCATGTGCATAAATATTTCTTAGTATCAGTGCACAGCTGGTCGAAGGATCTGTTATAATGTTGCTTATTGTTTTTATTTATATAATATTTTTAATTAAGAAGGAGATAATTTATTTTCTATTCCCTTTAATTTCCCCTTCAGCCTTTAACTCAGATTCGTTTAGTGCTAGTTAATGAGAGCTTAATAATCTCAAAATGATTGTCTCAAAAACCATGGAAAACCTGTAATCAGGTGTACGGCTTTAGTAATGATTTCATAAATTGAAAGTACTGGAGAAGTTAACGACAGTAATATAATTGAGAATACTGTAAAAACAAATATTGTTTAAAAAAATAAAAATAAGTAAATAAATAAATAAATAAATAAATAAATAAATAAATAAATAAATAGAAGAATACATCGATTCTCTGAATCACAGAACAGTGATTATAGAAACAAAATATAATATGTAGAAACTGTTAACTTTTATGGAAGCGAATCTGTCATCTTATTCACTCATCAATTACAGACTGCAGCTGTTCCGTGGAAACGGTTTTGTGGACACAATCCGTCTGCCATAAATCACGAAATTACTCAGTTAAAGTTAAACTAAAAATAGTAAGTTTGTAGGACTGGTTATTTATCATTAAAATTATAACTTAAGAACTGCCATGGGTACTATGTTTGCAAATAAAGTACGAGAGGAAAAAAGTATTAAAAAATTTTCTTTTGGCATAAACTGCGCCAACATTTTTATGACGAAAATAAATAAAAGAAAAAAACTCCTGTACATTAGCAAGGGAGGCACGAAGCTAGAGGTAGCTCTGGTAGTTAGCGTCATGAAGTGTGTGTGTGTGTGTGTCCACACATTTTTAAGGCTGCAGAAAGGACACAAGAGCTCCCCTCCTCCCATTCATTCAGCGTGAGATTTGAGTTAAAGCGGTGAAAATCAACAACAGCCTAAACTTTGACACAAGGGCAAGTCGTTGGAGGGCAGGAGGCGCATTTCAAGTCGGAACTTGATCAAATGTTATGCAAATATATCATTGAACTGCCTTCAAAAATCCGGGTAAAACCTGTTTTCGACCAGAACTGATGTCTTCGTTTTTCCCTTCTCTCGCAGGATCCGACCTTCCAGAGATTGAGACACCCGAAAAGGCAAGTTTGGCCCTTTCTTTGACAAACCCCCTCCACCCCTCTTTCCTGGCTGTCCGCTTTTGGTGAAGTGCCACACAAAGGACTCTCCGATTCAGACTTTTGTGGACATTTCTGCCACCCTGAACACGCGCACAACAATTCCTTGGTAAAAAAGTCAGATTTCATAAAGCAATTGATAACCTAAAAATAAAAATAGAAATTATTCAGATATATCTCTATAAATAATTGAAATCCATGGTTAATAAGAACATTTCTTCAGGAATGCTGATTTATTCTGATAATCTATCACTATCAGAATTTGAAACAATGTAAGTAAAAAGAAAGTGTAAAAACTAAAGATCTTACATTCCTTTTACAAAATCAAGCTCAATTTCAACTAAACAAAGATATTTTCTCCTATATTTCAATTTACTCTCTATCAATGGATTCGTGACATATGTGGTAGATTCCACATTCAATATTCGCTCGGTTGTTTTAAAATAGGTTCTCGATGAGATTCTCCTAATTGGTTTTCCATTATTTACGGCAAAACTCATTGATTGGAAAAAAAAAAATATTTTGAAAATATGTGTAGGCCTATTGAAGGTATTTAAATAAAAGTACAAAAAAAATCTAAAAATCGGAGTATTTTATTTTAAGGAAATATGTAAGATCAAAGAAACATAAAACAGAAATTTGAAGTATAAAAAAAGGACGGAGTATAAAAGATCCCACCAAAGTTATAAGAAAATGGAATTTTTGAAATATCTAGAAACCACAATAGAGATTTTGAACAGGATTAACAATTTGTGAAGAAAAGTTAAATATATAAATCAACCGAGTCTGTCAACTTTGTATAAAAATAAGCATAATTAATTAATTCTTAATTTAAATCTCTTGCTAGTTTTTAAATTATAGTAATAGCATCTTTTTTCTTTGAATTTATTCTCCTATATCCTTTTTTCTTTGTGTAATTCTTGAGATTTTAAATCCTATCATTAGATTATTCGATTTTTTTTCCGTAAAACTTTGAAGTTTTGAAAAAAAGAAACGATGGTGATATGTTTTTGCTTTTCCTAATAAAACATTCTTATTTTTCATTTTATTTTTTTAAATTCCGTAATGTATCTAAATTGTAATAACTTCATTCTTATCTTCACAAGAACCTTTTTATTTTCTTTGAAATATTTTTCCCTATTGAAGCCCTCAGAAATTTTAGAACTGGATTCGATATAAATAGAGGAGATGAAATGAGTAGGCTTAGTTGTAGATTGACTCAATCATGAATGGCAAAGTTCATTTCTAGAGCTTGCCTTAGAGTAGTACAAGCTGTGACTGAACATTCCCTCGCATCAATGACTGGTTTGAAAGGTCGACAATATGTTCAATATTAGAGAGAATGAAGAGGAGTCGTCTGCCTTCACAGCCCCTAATCATAAAAGAGCCTCCACTTAAACATATCCAGGGTCATTTCCATAACTGAAGCTGCGCCTCAAAAAAGCCAAGCACCGACGGCATCCAGTTTTGCAAGATGAAACCTTACACCTGGAAAAATGATATGAGTGTAGTTCTCTCCTGCTAATAAAGCCACGTCACACGCAGGAGGTTCCCACAACCGTTTATGAGTGGAGGAGGGGACAAAAGTACCCAGGGTTCTTCACTCGGCAGATGGATTCACAGCCTCTTGGTTAAGTACAGAGGCGGCGACACCCTCAGTCAAAGGGAGTCAATTTTGAAAAGGAAAAAAAAGGACATTTAATCCACATTCAAATGCTTTTATTCAAATGGACTCAAAAAACCGTCTTTCAAATATCTTACCACTGACCTATTTTTGTGAAATATTATCTTCAAGAGTGGGCCCCAAACTGAAGCATTCAGTTAGCAATTCTGAAACTCATTTCATAAATTAAAAGCCTCTAGAGTCTTAAATTATACAAACTTAAATGTAATTTGAAATATATTTAAATTAAATATAGTTGGGTAAATCCAAATGAAGATGGTTAATAAACCTGAAACAGGCTGTCTTGGATTCCCGGTATCAAAAATGTCAAAAGCAGCTCAGTGTCTTTTATTTGTGTGCATTTTTATTCCTTTTTTTACACCTTACTAATTGTTTTAAGTACGTTAATTTTTCTATTATAATTTGTAAGTTCATTATTTATTTATTTATTAAATACGTCCTTACATTAAAGTTCTTTATTTAAACTGGAATATAAAGATATGGTATTTGTATAAAGGACCTAAATCTAAAGACTGAAAGACCACACAAAAAAGTCTAATTTTATAAAAAATTCTTAAAATATTAAAAAATTATGACCTCATATTTCATTTTTTTCTTGATAACTACTTGATTAATAAATTTCATTGTTTAAAATTAATTTATCAATTCACTATATCTGACTGATTCATAGAACTTCCCTTTTCTTTCTTCTTTTCTTTTTTTTTTTTTTAAATTCAATTTATGTGAATTTCACAATAAATAAATTTTTAGAAGCAGAATATAATGAAACTCCAGTGAATCAGAATTTCAGTTAAGTACAAAGCAACGTTAGTTCTTAGAATAGTAATTGAGCTATTTCCTGAATGACAACATATTTGATTCAAATGTGTAGTTGAATTAGGTTTTCCCTGACTTAAATGCTGACTAGAATAATAGCAAAAAGGAAATGAAAATGAAAATGAAAATGAAAATTTCACTGATGGTAGTGGAAAATTTTTATTTACCATTAAGATTCAGCTTCTTTGCAAAACACATCTTCATCATCGTTCAAAAGGAAAACAAAATCACAGGCAGTGATTAAATAATTAGATATTAAACTTAATTAATTAATTAATTTTAAATATATTAATTTTAACTAAAAGTAAATATTTCAAGAATGTAGGCTATCTATTTTTCATATTTAACTATTTTTTTTTCATGTTTAGCTGTTTATTTTTACGAGAGAACATCTCTTATTCAATGTAATATTTAAATAACACGTGTTTACAGATGTATATTTCAATAACAAAGTAATTTATTTCGTTATTTTGTTTTAATAAATTCTTTTCAATTGCTTTTCCATTTCTTTCTCCCAGTGGGAAAACAATAATTGCTTTGTTGGGGAATGGCCATACGTCAAAGCGGGCGGTTCAATTAAAAGGCCAGTCAATCAAGGCTGGCTTTCGATCAGTGGACGGACACCGGCATCTGCCGTGCGAGGCATGCGGCGTTTTCCGGAGGAGAGGCCTTTCGCAATCCTCGGCCACCGAGACCACACTTCACGTTCCGTTCAGTGGGTCGGGAACCACCAATGAATACCACACACCTTGGCTCTGCTATCGCCCAAACCACCAATAGGCTCCAAACATTTGGGGCTGGGCGCCCCGGTAACCACCAATAACTACCACCCAGGACTGGGCCGGCCTCCATTGAGTGCCGAGGGCTCCTGCCCTGACCCGGCAAAGAGGTTCCCATCGGGGGGAAATGGCTGATCTAAACCTGCTCCTCTCCCCATACCTGGCTACTGAAAGGAACAACTCAAATTTATATGATCTGTACAAATATCGGAGGGATAATAAAGACATCGCCGCCAATAATTTTTCTGTCATTTGCATTCAATCTTTCCGAACAAAAACCCTGCAAAGGACCACAATAAATCACGTTTTTGGGGAGAACCAAATGAAAGGAGCAGCCATGGGATTGAGACATGAGCAGATAACATTACTTGCGTCTTAAAAGCTAACTAGAAAGAACTTATAATAACCTAAGATTTTACATGTGGCCAGTCTGGAAATTTCATAAATCACTAACTGCTTATATCTATTTACATATTAAAATGTCTAGAATGAATTTAAGTCCCATATAAGTCAAGATTTAACATTTCCTTGTTTTATTCCAAAGAAATGAGAATAACAACCTTTCAGCATTTGTTCGATTTTCAAACAAATTTATAACAATTTATTAGAAAAATATTTATTTATTTTAATCAGAAGCACAACATGAATTTCATTTTCAATCGTATAAATGTAACTGTTTTAAATGAATTTGCATTTAATAGCAAAGATTTTTTTATTTTTTATTTTGTTGATACCTATTAAAGTTTTACAGACTTTTATGCACTTGGTTTTTTTCTTAGGCAACTGTGTCATTTCGTTTACGTGTTTTTTAGCATATTTGTGGTACAATAAAAATCAAAATGAACCCGAGAAAATTTCGCTTCAAAAGTAAGGCAGGGAATTCAGAGTTTTTAAAGTAAGCCACTGAATTTAACACAATGATTACAGCAAATCAGAATCAAGATTTATAGTGTTGCGAGACTTGCTTTTTTTTTTTACAATGAAACCCGATATAAGACACGCGTTGTTTTACCAGAAACGCCTTAATTGAGAGGAAAAGTGAAGAAAGCAACTGACTGTCAATAGATACAACTCCTTAATTGCGGTGCTTCTTTCTTAAACGGTCTATTTCTCCATTGCATTCAATGCTCCACTGCTCCACAAAGCTATACCTTGGTCTTAAGCCCACAATCTTCAGTGAGGAATCTGAGATTTTTGCCAGTCACGTTGCCCTTCAATTTCCTCTAAACTCGCATTTTTTTTTTATGTGTATGTGAGGCGGGGCGTTTAACATTGTCTCAGATCCGGTAAAGATTTTCTCCAACCATTATAAAAATATTTTGGCTATTCAGACTAAAGAAGCAACTATGACACCCACACTAGCAGACTCAGACCAGTAACGTCACTGTTCTGAGCGAGTCTACCGAAAAATTTATTTTTTGTTTCCTCTTCCCGAGAACCCTGCAAAGTCGTTGGCTTCAGAAATAAATGCTTACCCACTTATTAAAAATTAAAACACTACTGAACAGTTCGAATACTGCCATTTGTAATCACTGTGTTAAATCGTATTTTCCGTAGACCAACTTTTCCCTAAGCTCTTGTGCTAACTCATATAAATATCGTGATAGCATTTTAGCTTCTTAAATTCCATCTTCTACTAAGTAAATACATTTGTATCGCAATAAGTAACTAATTAGCTCGGGAATTAAACCTTGCACAAATGTAAAAATTCGAGTCTTTCTCACGTAGTCTCGAAATTACTCTTGGAATGGAAACAGAGGAAGTTCTATATGTCACATATTTTCGGAGTTATAAAGTTGGCAAAACCAAAAGAATAAGAAATGACTATAAATGGAAAGTTATTTTAAGGAGAACGGTCTATCAATTGGGATAGTCTTGACTAAGACTCATCATTCAAAAATTCTGGTATCAGGATTTTAGGGCCAACATTAAAACCTTCTCAATTAAAGTAGTTATCTCAATTAAAATCTTTATTTTAAACGCTCAATATTAGAGAAAATTAATAGAAATATTCGGTTCCCCTACATTCAGCGCCTGTGGATTTAGATTCAATTCCCGGATAACAACTCGGATGTTTCTCTTTTCCATTATTGTTGATCAGAGTAGCAAAATTTTTATACGTTTAAAAAAGTATCATCTATAGAGAGCTATATAGAAAAATTAAAAGAGACAGTCGTTTACATCAAGATATATTTTGCAATTAAACTGTCGAAAAATAATAGAGACATAGAGAGACATAGAAAAAAATAAAAAAAAAGACGCAAAGAATTAGATTTTATTTTAAACCATGTTAATATTTCTAGTATTAGGCAATATTTCAAAGTCCTTATTTTCTTTCTTTCTTTTTTTCCTTTTTTCAAATCAGGCGTTTGATAAGTTCCGTCCGATGCCTCCTACTGTCATCAAATGATGAACTCATAATTTGACCGGTAGGTCGTTTAGTTTCGTGCCGTGACAGTTGCAATCGCGTCTTTGTCCCGGTCAACTTTTCTTTCCTGCTCTTCTGATTAGCTGTCACTTTCGGTCAGGCGACGCCGCCCGTGGAACCGGCAATTTGGCTGCTCTGCCGCCCGCCCTGCACCAGTCTCCGCCGCCGATCACTCAACCCCGCAGTCAGCGAGGCGGTAAACGGTGGGCCTATCATTACCACCGAAAGCTGAAAGGGTGACTGCCACGGCGAAGAAATAACTGCAGGGACCACATGTCAACTGGCATCTCATCACCTGGCTAATTCCACCTCAACTACATAAATGCCGATGGAAGAAGGAAATTTTCAAAAGCTATTTGAGGAGAACGACTTGGCAAAACAGCAACAACAAGAAACACACAAAACAAAACAACATTTCTCCGTTGGGATCAGGTTTCCCAAAAGCACTTTGCAACAGTTAGACAATATTTACCTTGTAATTTGCCGAAAACAGATCTAAAAATTAAATTTACCTAAGGTATGAAGCTGAAGATTCAAATTGAACTTCTATGACCTTAAGGAAACACATTTTTAACTGAAATTTTTTTTAATGTAATTTTTTTCCAGTACGAGTTTTTTTAAACTTAATTTCTTTTACATTTTTTTTTTATTTAAAGAAACAAAAAAAAAACTTCATTGTTGTTTTTCTCTTTATTGTGTAGCCTGCCTGAAAAATAAGCTGAATTTTGAAGGCAAAGCATTTCATTAATTACGAGGAGAACTAAATGATAATAACATGAATTTCGGATTCTGTAACATTAATTTTGCATGAAGCCAGTATTTCATTCTACAGTTATGTTAACTGTCATTATTTCCTAAAACATTTAGCGAAATTTGTCCTTAAGAAAATTGTTAGCATTGTTCAGATGATTTTTGATTCCTTTCCATTAAATATTTTCCATCTTTATCATATCACTGTCCCACCATCATCAGTGTTATCATGATATAATAGACATTAAAAACTTTCTCTTGCCCTGATTGCCACAGCTTTTCACTGAAAATTAATCAAGAAGTTTAGGTTTATTTCTTTGTCATGCTGCTCTTCCTTAATATTTTTTTATATTTATGCTTTTAACTCAGAAATCAAAAGTCTTCATATATTTGTAAGTTATATCTGCTCAACGCAAACAGTAAATGATTTTCATTTTCTGCAAAATGAATTAAATCAGTGTTATCCTCTTAAGTTGCATAATTAATTCGATTAATAATTTTAATCTTTGATACTTAATCTTTGCTACAATTAAGTATAAAAGAGCGTCCAATTTAATGGATTAATTATTAGATTAATATCCACTGCTAACAGTGTTTCGTTTCCAATGATGCTATATGGGGATTTTTATCACCTTGTCTTTTTAATTTCTTCACAGAAAAATATAAAAATTGATTGTCTCTTTTCAATAAGTTCCAAAGTTGTTAGGAGATTAGGGTGGGGAATGGGAATACAGTAAGCTTACATAGATAGAGACTGACTAATTTGATCAGCAGGAATGTAAGCTAAAAGTATTTATTAATGGTTCAAGTTTTCTTTGTTAATAAATCTGATCTGAAATATTAGCTGCTGTTATTTCTGAATGGAATTAAAGGTAGGGAAGGATTTGAATCACAATAATTTTAATCACAGAAGGGATTTCAAGGGAAACAATAAGATCTCACAGATTTACAAAAATACCTAATTTATTAGGGATAGAGAATAGTGCAAAAACAGAGACAGATAAAAGGATAGAACATAAAGGAACGACTGAGTTGATTGTCTGTTCCTTTTTCTAAACCAAAAAAAAATTAGACTGAGACAACACGATCGTGTGAAGTCTAGATCGTCTGTTATCAGGTAATCGAAGCGTGAACTGCATGATAACATAATCTATGTGGGATGATGAAAGGGGGAGATGATAGAACCAGGAAAAAAAACACCTATTTTTAAGAGATTTCTCCATTGCACAGCCGCGTAAAATTGTAAATAATAATTTCTTGTTGTCTAATAAATTTTAAGCAATGTAATTCGTTATATCGCAAAAAAAATAATAGTATTGGATTTAAAAATTTAAAAATAGATATTCAACTTTTTGAATTCACTCCATTTTCATCAATTATTTTGACTAAATTGTAGAAAATTCCTTGTCTTATGTTTGCAGCAAATTTTAACTTAAAACGATTATACAGAAAACCAAACTTTTATTTAAGGAGAAACTGACTTTGCCTGCAATTACCTATTTCTATTCATA
>JAFIDM010012231.1:149485485-149510621 GCA_023159025.1 Thereuonema tuberculata
AAAAAAAAAAAAATCCATTACCAAAAACATTACTGAAAAGTTAAAAGACCAAGATTAACAGAATTTTTTAGAAGAAATAGAGAAATATCAAAGAGAAACAAGAAAGACAGTTACAAATATAAATAATGAAGAATTAGAAATTTTGAGACAAATTGGTAACGACAAAAAGTTATATATTTCGAAATCAGACAAAAGTAACCATATGATTATTATGGATAAGGATGAATATGTTTCTAAATTAGATATTTTGGTTCAAGACAAAGAACATTACACTGAATTGCAGGAAGACCCAACATTTCCATTATATATTAAAGTAAAAAAATTAGTAACGGTCATGAATAAGAATGGTGTTATTAGCTATAAACAAAGCCAAGAAATCATGAAGGAAGCTTGTAGGACCCCCACCTTGGAAGGAAGATTAAAAAATCATAAAGACAACATGCCTCTGAGACCAGTAATTAATGCATATGGCTCACCGGTTCACAACTTGGCTAGATATGCAAATAACATTGTAAAGACTTCAAATTACCCAGAGAAGATGTACCGGTAATTGTTAAGAACTCAAAAGACTTAATTAATGAGATTGGACATTTCTTTAATAATACTAAGAAATTTTACATGTTTTCTCTAGATGTAGACAACATGTACACAAATATCCCTGTAAATGAAACTATGATGATTTTAGAAAGTTTAGCTTTTGAGAATAGGGAAGAATTGAAGAAATTTAAAATGGATTATGATGAATTGATAGAATTAGTAAAACTAGTAACTGAGAACACATATTTTAAACACCAAGATAGGATTTTCAAACAAGTGAAAGGTTTCCCTATGGGGGTCACCTTTGTCAGGGACATTGTGCAATATTTATATGTAATTTTTTGAACAAAGATTATTGAAAGATACTAAATTTAGAATGGAATATTATCGCTATGCAGATGATATACTTATATTATGGTTCGGGACAAAAAGGCAATTTAGTAATTTTTTTCAGTGACATTAACAAGAGACACAAAGACATACATTTCAAAATGGAAGAAGAAATCAATGACTCATTGAATTTTCTTGATCTGAAACTAAAAAAAAAAAGGATAACAAAATAACAATGAAGCATTACATTAAAGATTATAAAAGTGACCATATTTTAAAATTTGATTCTGGACACAATATGAAAATAAAAAGGAATTTAATTTAGAATTATTTAATTAGAATTGATAATAATACCAGTAATGAAGAAGATTTTAATATAGGAGTAAATGATATGAAATCAAAATTAAAAAAGAATGGTTATACTGACAGATTCATAGATAGTTCAATAAGAAATTATAATAAATTTAAGATAAAAGAATTGGATAAACATAATGAAAATAGATTTTTCATTCCGTATCTGAATAAGAACAGCTGGAAATTAAGAGAAATTGGTAAAAGATATGGAGTAAACTTAAATTTTGAATATAGAAATAAGTTAAAAAATATTTTGTGTAAAAAGATAAATAGCACTGAAATGGGTGTTGTTTATAAATTAGATTGCCTGAATTGCGATTCGTTCTATCTTGGGGAAACGAAAAGAACAGTTCAAGAACGCATGGGTGAACACGAATATTATATTAGACAAAATTAGTAAAGGAATCAGAAATTGCTGAACACTGTAAAGACAAGCAGCATTGTATCAATAGTGAGGTAAACATTTTATATAATGAAACAAATACAAAAATTAGAAAGACAATAGAAAGTCTATGTATCCGAAATTCGAAAGAAAAAAATCTCAATAGATATGATGGAGTTAAAGTTTGTGAAAATTTGGTAAAATTGGCTAGAGAAATGATAAACAATAAAAAAATAATTTGTTGCCGATATATTTTTTTTTTTTGTAGTATATTTTCTGTTTATATATACATTTGGGAGGACAAAACGATTTTTTTAAAAAAATTTATTATTATTACTTTGGCTTTTATCGGCCATTTTGTACATGAGGGTCGACCGTTTTTGGTGTTTTCAGAGGTTAGCGATAAGTTAAATAACTTTTTTGTTTATTAAGATATCAGCTTGAAACAAAAACCATCTTATTCTAAATAAAACCATCTACAAATCATGTTATGACCAAAAATGTGTTAAGTTGTAAGGAAATAACCTAAAAATTAATTAGAAAAATGTGTTTTCGATTAGAATAAATTGAAGATTTAGGGAATTTTTTTTCCAAGAAGGGATTGAAACACAACTTTAATGTTTTTTCCCCTTAAAAGTATAAGAAAGAAGAAGACTTAAAAAAAATTTGATAACTTTTAAATGCCACCTTTAGGTTTTACAGGCCTTCAAATATTCCGATTTTCAAACAGGCATATCTCCAATACGGGCTGAATCAAAAAATCTGAAATTTTCAAAAAATACTCTTCTAGTATCTGGTAATAACCACATGAAATTTTATCATTGTGTTTTAATCAGAAGTTTTTTTTTAATTAAAGAAAAAAGCTAAAATACACAGTACGACGCACATTGACGCGGACTTGTAAAGTGTTAAAACATTAAAAAAAACACATCTAATAAATTAAATAAATAATAAAATAAACATTTTTTTTTTTACTAGAGGAGCATTTTTTTTAATATATCTTCAGTCAAATGTTTTTGAAAGCGGTGAACAGTCGCGGTCCTGTGGTCCAAATATCACTTTTAACAGAAAGGCTTTCGTGGCTGATAGCACCATCATGCTGCTCATACAAGGGTGCAAGGTAACTTGAGGAATACTCCAATAATAGTAGCTCTGGATTTGTAGCTCTATCTCACACCTAAAAATTTTCAGATGTGCAAAATCTTACAGCCCACAATTTTCATATTTGCAAGATCTGATTTACAGCCCAAATCCAACAATTACAAAATTTGAAAATTCTTATTTACAAAATCTTACTGGCAAAAGCTTGCAAACGAATAGACCTATTTGCAAAAACTTGCAAAAGTCTTTATACAAAAAAATACTATTCTATCAACAGAACATTTACAAAACATTTACGAACATTTAAATCTAGAGGGAAAAAGAAGTTTAATGAATAATTTCTCAAAACTTTTCCGTTTTGCGTAAAAGCATAAAAATATTATTATCATTATAGTAAAGCCCATTTATATAGATTAAAACAAAAATATATATTTTCCATCTCATCAATCTATTAAAATTCCACAACGATATTTCGCGGAAAACTATCGTTCCGCTTTCTCAAGTTCTTCGCAAAATAAAAATAACAATAATATATACTAATAATAATGTCAACAATGTATATGCAAATGCTATGCAGTAGCTGTTCATTTTGTTTTTTGATATTCATTATTATTCGAATGTCTATTTATTTAAATTTCTCTTCTTTGTGTAAATGATCACATTTCCAGAGTATAATGCGACATTATGTTTTGCTTTTTTCAAAGTTTATGAAATTATTGAATCATAATAGTTTAATGTACACGACACTATGAATTGCGAAGTAAACATTGTTGATTTTCAAAGTAAATAAAATAAACATAAATACATAAATAAAAGAAATCACATAATATATAGCATTACTTAGTGTCTTGCCAAAATAATAAAAATAAGGTTTTTCCAAAAAACATAGTTTTGAATTTACTTAATTTATTTAAATTTAATTTTATATTTTTGGAAGAAAATTTGAAATTGCCCGATGACTCAAACGAAGGTACAATTTCTCGAGTTTCCTGTTTTAACCCTTCAACCTTGGAAGGGAGGGGGAAATTTCTCCCTCCAACATTCTCCCCAACAGGTCCTTAGGGAGATAATAAATTACGCTTGATTGACAGCTACAAGTCTAAAGCCGTCTAGAAATGAAAAAAGGAACTAAAATTTCGCTAATACATAAATATCTCAATAAATAATTAATATTAAAAAAAAAGAAAAATGTCAAAAGATTCAGCAATAGATTTAGCTTCGTTTTATCTAAACAGAATCCCAAAAAATTATTCGACTGTTTCAAAAAAAAATCATTTGTCAAACTCCATTGTCAAAAAAATCTTTTTTTTTTTTTTTTTAAATTAAACAAAGGCATTAATGACAAAAGTGTTTAGATTAAATTTTCCTAATTACGTTTCTGTATCATTTGAATATTGGATCCAGACATTTGAATATTAAACAACATCACAACAGTTGTTTAAATATACGATATATTGGGGGTGTTTGAATGCAAATAAAATGAATTTCAATAATAATGAATAAATAATAACATGAAAATATAATTCTTATATGTTTAACGATTTTACATAAAAAGTTTCAGATTTTTATGAGCAGTAGTTTAAGAGATATGAAAAGATAAGTTCCGGTGAAAACCATCGATTTTCAGTCCAGATCCACCTTAACATCAACTTAAATAGTTTTCGGAATTCATTAAACAACAACAAAAAAAAACAATATTTAATTCGATTAAAGGTACACAATTATTTTTTCAGAATGAACAAAAATTGTTATAATGTTTTGTTTTCCAATAAATAATAAATATTATCATTATACGCAATTAGTGTACAAATTTAAGAAATACAAATTTATTTAGACGATGTGAGGATTATGATATTGATTTACGAAGAATTTACTAAATTATCACGACTCTTACGATATTGAAACACTAAAATATTATTGTGGCAATATTTGTATTGCAGGTTGTATTTCAGCTACATTTCTCCAATAATAACTGTTCACAACATTTTACATCAAGTTTTCAAGTTTTTTAATTTTAATATTATTGCATTTGGAAGCTACTTTTTGATTCAAACGAACAAATATATATTGTCCAGGAGAAAGAAGGACAATTGTCAATAATAAAGAAGATAATTAACTTATATAAAATAACCTCAGTTCTGATTTGTAGGTTATTAGATGAGGAACATCTAAAAACATATAAAAACATAACTGAGATGTTATCTACTTTGTCCAAGGACGATAAGCAAATCTCTGCTACTTTTGGAAAAATTACTTTTTGATGTAATTGGTAATACTCTTATGAACTTAGGTATTTCCGTGGCAACTTAAAGATAATCAAAATGATTTAGTGGAATGTAATTTAGTTGAATTTTTGATGGGAAAAACAAAATATTTAGTGATCATCTTTTGGAATACATTTATGGCTTTTGATTTCTTCTTTTCTTTGTACTTTCTACACGAAGATAAAACGGAAACGGCTTCCATAAGTTAGAGAATACTATGCTTTAGTCGGATTTATCAAACACAACTGGAATCTATTTTACGTTACTACAGCCTATATTAAAATAGTTGGACATTTCAGAATAAGCAAATTTACATCTACAATAAAGTACTCAGTGGACACTTAAAGACATTACTTTTTTTTTTTCGCGAATTCCCAAGGGAATACAAGTAAAAAAAAAACAAAAAAAAAAAATTAGGGAAACCAAAGAAGAGCGTCTTATTGTCAAAAGCCCCGTAAGATGTATTATTAGACAACATTGTCTACGGCCTTTACCAAAAAAAAAAAAAAGCCTAGAAATTCTGACTTGCTGTAAGGTTGCTCATGTTATAAAGGATACTGAAAGAGATTTAGAGGTGATTAGATCAAGATTATCTGGTTTCTTCTATCTATCTATGTATATTCTATCTATCGTTACAACCATCTTATTATTAGCTATATATGTATACATATTGAATATATATACGTAATATAGTTAAGCTAATAATAACATAGTTTAATAAAGTTTTATATTATTATTTTTTTTCCTCCAACGCGCAGGCTCTGAGCACTTGTCCTGGTATCAACAAGGGGCGATCATTGTGAGTTATTTAGCCGAAGGTAGACCATAGGAGGCAGTACATGCGGAAAAAGAAGAAAGAAAGCATCCATGCCGACGCCGGGATTCGAACCCAGGTTCCGACAGAAACCCGTCGCTTTGACCACAAGGTTGTTTTGATATTATATTTACTTAATATAAAAATGTATTATATAAACATTATTAACTATATCTTTTCATTTCAAGAAGACATCTCTAAAATATTATACGAGAGTACATCACAGACGAAGAGAACCTCATTAAAACTGTTTATTTATTTATTTTAAAGATTTATTTTAAAAATTTTTATACCATTAAATTAGAAATAAGTTGAATAAACGAAAACAAACCAATTAGATCATCTTAATCAATAAAAATTCGAAATCATTTTTTATCTTTGTTTTTCACTTTGGAAATTAAAAATTAGAGCATTCTTGTGATAACTTTAAATTTAAAAAGATACATTTTAGCTGTTAAATGTATAAATAATAATAATAATAATAATAATAATAATAATAATAATAATAATAATAATACTTTTTAAAAACGACGACACTTTAATGTTAGAGTTTATAATTCGTGCTAATTCTAATATCAAATTTTGTTATCTTCATAAAGAATTCTTAATTTATTACGAATTAGTAGTAATAGGAACAAAGAATTATGTTTTCTAATAAAGGAAGAAAGAAAAAAGAGAAAACCAAAAGTTATTTTTTTTCTTTTAACCAAAGTTTTGATTTTTTTCTAAATTGCAAAAACTGATCACTTTTTTTTAATTAACTTGGTCCTGATAAAAGAATTACGAGACTAAATTAAGAAGCATCTCTTTTTTGCGGAAAAAATAACAAATATAACTGTTCTTTTAGAAAATGGGTGAGGGAAAGTGTGGAGGCGAAGCAGTGACCAATGGCTCCTCCCTGCGGTGAGAATAGAATAGAACCAAAGGAATCTAGAGATAGATCACAATGAACCACCAGAAAGAAAGGGATTCCCACCAACTCAAGGAAAGAGGTCATTCATTATTATTCGGACTCCGAAAAGACATTTACACAGAGGAAAGACATCAGTGCCAAGTATCCAAGGGAAATCACCAGATCATCATCAGAATCTCATTATTACTCCTCCACTGAGGACAGCCGATAATGATCAAGGTATAGAGAAGTGCTGAAGGGTTTTGATGGAAAAGGAAGGGTTTGCAAGGGTTTCCCGCTCTAAAGTTTATTTCAGCACACAACCCAATGAACAATGGTAAGTACTACATCATCCAAAAACGATATCAGTTTTACTGTGAAACCATTAATATATATATTGATGTAAAAAATGCAAAGTTTTAACTCAAGCATTCTTAAATTTAACATTAAGTTTTTGTATAAGAATTAATAAAATCAATGAAACAGTTAAATATTATCTCTTTCTAAAGTTATGAACAATCTGCTAACATTTTGAGCTTTTCTGATCTATTAAAGCAATTGTGTATATGCTTTAGATAATTTTCTTTCTTTTTTTTTCTTAACCTTTAAATTTGAATTTGAATTCTTCCTCTCCTTTTCTAACTGTTCTTCATTCATACTTTCTTTATTTCCTCATTTGCATTAAAAAAAAAAATAAGTGGTTTAACAAATCCAGATCACAATGTTGTAATGGATGGAATTCTTTAATAAGCTGCTCTCCAACTACAGAACTTACAGCGATAGTTCAGAAAAGCATTTCTCTTTGAGGATAGACTACTTATTTCGGGACGAAGTTCCCTTTATCCCAAAAGGATAACAGCTGTTATATGAAACAGTTAATAACACCGAAAGATGTTTTGCCAATATCTTGAATTCAGATACATTTCAAAATTAATAGAAGTTCTCTCATTGCTTCTTCACTGTAAATCAAAATTACTTGAGTTTTTTTCAAATAGAAATTACTTGATAACTTAACAAAGAAAGAGAAAGAAGGACATGAAAGGAAACATCAAATACACGAAGTAAAAGCCAATAACGTAGCAAAAGAAGCAATCAAATTGTGCTATATTGACTTTCATTCCAGGACGACAGAAAAAGAATAATTTAATTAATTATGCAGTTAAAATCACAGAAAATACAGCAGAGCAGAAAGAACCATCACTTTAACTTTCTTTTTTTCCTTTCTTTTCTTTTTGTTCTTTTAGTTTCTACCGCTTTTTTGCAGGTAATTAGATCCCTAATTACAACCTCCTGCAAAAGAATAGCTCTGTATGAAGTGTATTTTACTGTAATTTCTCAGAATGAAAAACAAAAAAAGAAAACAAAAGTAATTACTATTTAGCGACATCCTTCTACTCCAAGCTCATACAACAGGAAAATATTATTATTGCCGTGAGTAATAACAATAATCATATAAACTGATAGCATTAAAGTACAATCAGCAATTGGTTTAGAGAAGAAAGTATTGTAAATTGGTGGTTATTTTTGAATTTTAAGAAAGCTTTATGACAACTTTTTTTTCATTTTACGTCACTTTTTTTCTACGAAATATTACGGAATTGCCTAATTAGTGGTTGTGTTAAAATTTCTTTTTTTCTGTTGCAGTTCTTTACACGAACCAGATCTGGTAATTAGGTGAATGATAAACGACTTTAGCATTGATGGAGTCTTTAGCTTCTCCTCACATGAATTACTGAGTTGCACTTTAAGCGTATTTATGAGATCTTGTTAGGCGAAGGTCCTCCAACATAGAGAGTCGTTATGAACCAAGCGGTAATTGGGGATCACCGTCCAATTTCACAGGGTTGCCAACGCCGTAATTTCTGCTTATCCTCCTTCGTTAATTCATTTGTCACTGGAGCTCTGAGTGAAAAGAGGTCTGTGCTCAGCTTTCGTTGGGTCGTCCGTGTTAACAAGGTGAGGGTCACAACCGAAGACACACTTGTTGGATTACTATTGACCAGAGTTGTCACCTTTCCACCTCCATTCACCGAATCAACCCCACTCCTTACTCACCCTGTCATGCTGTTCTCTCCACCCCTTCTCCTCGTCCATTTCCCCCTCCTAATGAACTAAGGTGGACGGTCGGCACCAAATGGTCAGCGAAACGAAGAAACAAGGTGCGGGGGAGCTAATTTTGGCAGCCCGGACCCCGTACATCATCGGTGATTTACAGTAAAAGCAGTCCACAAGCCCGAAAAACGAAAGGCACAGCAAGTGACGTCCGGGGGGACAATAGACATTCCACAGGGACCTAGGGCTGCCATGCGTTGAGACACACCCACAGAGGATGGCCATTAGCTCCTCTTTCTACGGCAACCCTCCCTTCCTCCATTTTTACCTCAGCAGGATCAAGGCACAATGAAGTGTCCATTCAGAAGACCTTAGCGAAAAGGCAACAGAGGAATAAACGAAAAGAAGTCGAACAAGAAGACATGGTATTGGATGAATGACTCAGACTGTCCTTCTTAACTTTAGAATATTTCTTAAAAACAAGACTTCTAAAGAATAAAAATCCATACATAGAGTTAAAAAAAAATAAAAATAAAGACAACATAAATTTAATCAATTACCCTATTTTAAGTAAAAAATATTTCAAAATCATAGAATAACGAAATGCACATATTCATATAAAAACTAGCAAAAAATAATTTCATTTAATATTTAAAATTTAGGCTTAAGTTAGCTTCAAAAAATGTTAATTTACTTCAAAACCAAAAACATTTTAATGGTATTCTGATGTTTTAATTTAAATTCGATTATAAGTTTCAGTAAAACCGAAAATTAATTAAATTTGGATTGTTTGAATTCTATTAATTCAAAACAATAAATATTATTATTATCATCTAATTGTAACTGATGTTTTTTTTATTGTGATTTTAATTTCCATTTTAATACTTTTGCAGTTGAAAACATTAATGATTAAGAGATTATTTTTTAAGTAAACCACCTTCATTAACTATTTTACTTATGTTAATTATTCCACCTGAAATAAGTAAGAGCTTCGTGATGAAATCAATAATTCAGTTTCAAATCAATAAAATCAATAATTCGGATAGGTAAATTACTATCTATAGGATCATCACAACTTTACTTACTTTCAGGATTTCAACTCAAGTGAAAATAACTAATATAAGTTGGGAAACCAACGGTGGTTTAATTTTGAATTTGAAAATTGTTCTAAGGAAAAAGGGCATCATTTCTGTCTCTCAAAATAATAACAAGGAAACCAGAGAAAAAAGACCTTTCAAAAGCAGTCAGATAACAGTCAGTTCTCTAGTCATTATTTTAAATTAAGACCTGAATCGAAGTTCTTTTTTTTTATACGAATTAGTGGGATTCTTGTCATTGTAAGAAGCAGAATATTTAGGACAGCACAAAGTCAAAAGCGGGCAACAGGAACTGGAATTCTAAGAGATGGATAACGTGACTATCAGACGGAGATAGTCGTGACATAAGAATTACAGACCCATTTAACCACTATTTCATTTTAGAAAAGAAATGTTACTTAGGTCTGAGCGTTCATTTTATACTTAAATGCAGGGGGAACAAAAATGTTAGACAGTTTCTTGTATGAAGGAATTCATAATTGTAGAAATACTGTAGATTTTTATCGACAAATCTAACAACTGGAAGTTCTAATTAAAGACGGGATTCCTAAGAAAGATAAAGATTTGAAAGTTTTTGGAAAGCACTAAACTTTTAGAATATAATTAATGCTGTAAGGACAGACCCTCACATTTACTAGGTTCTGGGTGAACATAATTTGCTCCTATCTGGGTTTCCTTTACTCACTGAGTTCGGGAGTGATGATTGTCAATGCCTATTAATATTTCACCCTCCATCTCTCAATATTCTTTCTCCGATCATTTTTTTTTTTCATTCGAAAGGGCGATGAGTACACACGACTAATGAAGCCTGTTTGGGCCTATCGTTCAAACTCTATTAATTGGTCATAGGCACCCATTCTCCGATCATTTTTACTCCCTAAAGGTTCTTGAGCTAATATGTAAAAAAAAATTCTTTATAGTTTTAAAAATCTTACTGATATTATATCATGAAATCATGTTTACACTTCATGTAGTAGAATTTCTACAATAGAAATCTTGAAATAAAATATGTTCTTAATTGCAAATTTTCTTAAGGGAAATAAAATCACACTTACATATTTATTGCCATTTTTTAAGGAGTTTATTTATTTTCCTGTTCCTCTTTATCAAACAAGTTCTATTTCCTATAGATCAGCGTTTCCCAACCGGTGGGTCTCACTTGATCCCAAAACTATCAGAAACCGTCGAATAAACCATCAGAAAAGATCAGAAAAATCGAAAATCGATCATGTATAAGGAAGGGATACGATACAAATATGGTTTTATTCTATATTCTTCTATTCCTATATATGTGGAGGTATTCTGATAAGGAAAGGTGGGTCGCCAGCTGAAAAACGATAAGGAAAGATGGGTCGCCAGCTGAAAAAGGTTGGGAGCCACTGCTATAGATAATAAAAATTAAGAGTAGAGGAAATATTTTCCTGCTAAAATCAAATCTTTGATGTTACGATATATAGTTCGAAGTCATCTCTAGCTGTATTAATATTATAAAAACATAACGTGTGTAATTTTGTTTGTTTGTCCTCGAGAAACTAAGAAACTACTGAACGATTTGATAAAGCTTTCAAGACATGAATAAAATGTTAAGAAATGAATAAAATGTTAAGAAATAAATAAAAAATGTGAAACTGGGCAGAGACGAAACTCCCTTGGGCCACATAAAACTCGATACGCTGGCTAAACTAAAAGAAATACTGTATATCAAACCATATACTATAGTGATTTTTATAGTCCTATCTTAAGTTCTACTTTGTATTCTAGTTGTTTAATTTATTCTACTGTTCTTTTCAATCACTTATTTAATTTCTGTTCATTCCAAATTGTCCGTTAACTTGTTTGTTTATTTTTAAATCTTAACGGCTGGTGGCTCATAATGTACTTATCATAATTCACTTTAATTTAAATGATACGGTTAAAACCCGTTGCCATCACATGTCTTTTAAATCCTCCAATCATTGTAAATGCCACCAGCCAATCACAATCATTTAAATAGGATATTTAAACTCATGTTTTAACTTTAATAAAGAGATTGAGTTTTGCTCCGGCCTAAGTTTCAGCTGAATTTTATTCTCAACGAACCAGGCGAAGTTACACATCACAATATGAAATAATTGTAGCATTAATTAGTTTTACAGAAAACTTTGGAACAGCAGGCCTATACATTTAAATTTTATAAATAACTCATAATAAGCATTTTTAGGTTTTTAATATTTTACAATTTCGTAGCATCCACTTTTGTTATATAATATTAGCAAAACTTTTAAAGATATACAAAAGGAAATAAAATAAACAGAAAGCATATTTTAGAAGGAACAAAAGCGTCACGACTGATAGGGAGATATGATAGAAAATCAAAAAACTGCGTTTTAAATTAAACGACCAGTCGTCTGTTTGGGAGGGTTACTGCAATGAAATTTGTAGTTTACTTTTAATGTCCTGTTTAATTTCCTGTTACCTCCCTTATTATTTCTTTTCTGTATTTAACATGACTAAACATTGATGGCAGTTATCAAAAAAGGCGTCTCAGGCAAGAAGAAAGTAAGTCCCAGCGTTCAATGAGACAGTGGAGAAGCGTCAAGTGCGGTCACGTACCTAGATACCTGGCTAGATAACTGGAGGCAATATCTATATCTCGAGGCAATAAAATAAAAATATCATATACACGGAAGTTCATAGATATTTATCCCAAAGAACCATGACTTCCAGGTGAGGCTGTAACTTATTTTTACTAAAAAAAGGTGCATCTTTTATAAAAAGAAACCATAAACCTACAGTATTTTGAAGACTTTTTTCCAATCATCTAAGGGAAATTTTTACATGACAAGCAATTGGACGTCCATTCGGGCGGAAAGTAAGTTATTAATATAAATCAATTAAGTCACAAACGAATTATTTTGTCATGCCTTGATAAATAACAAGATGTAACATAACAAAAAAATAATTTTGTGATTTACCTACTTTGTATTAATAATAAACATGGAACCATACAATATTATTACTGTATAACATGAAATATTTAAATTCAGTAGAAATTCTCTAAATAGAATTTTCATTAAATATATAAGAAACAGAAGTTGCTTGATAATGGGAAACAGATAACTGTAAAAAATATAACCCTCAAATTCAAAATATATATCTAAAGGACACATGCTTTTATTTCTTAAGCTAAATTAACATTTTCAGAATACGTTTTATTCAAGATTCCTATTATGGAATTTCTAAGTCAGATTTCTGATTTTCCTCAATGTCATTTGAGATTTCTTGCAACCAATGAAGAAAATTTCAATAGAAAGAAATATGGATATTTTCAATGTGTCGACCATTAATATTTTTCATTCTTTTTCTAAAATAGAAAAATTGATTTTCTAAATCACTTACCATATGGCAATTAATACATTTTAATATGTACTATTACGTTTGTATCTAACAAAATATCATCTTTTCAAGATTTGCAGCCTTCATTTCATTCAAAAATCTAACTCTTATTCTATGGAAACTATTGTTAGGTTACAATGCCCTCTTCTATGCTATTATTAGGTACGGGGAGTGAGGGAGACATAGGCTCCATCGACCTAAGGAACAAAGTTGAGGTTTAAGGGGCTAAACGCACTGACACATTTTGTGTCCCCCTTTTAATCCTCTTCCCTCTTTTAATCCCCCCTGAGGTTTGACCCCTTCCCTTTGAAAATGGATTACACTGTTTACAGCTAGGACGTCCACACTCAAGTTTTTTGCCGCAGAGACACAGCGGAGAATGGTCACTGCTCCAAAAAGAGGGGAGACAGAAGGCCCTCCGGCAAAAATAGTCAATTAACCTGAATTCACAAAAGGCCAAACCAAGTAAAAATGAAATAGTTCATGTAATTTACTCTGATAGCTAAATATATTTATTTTTAATTTAGGTTTTGTTTGTGATTTTATTGAAGTTGGAGGAATATTTATTAGATTAATAATCTCCCATCAAATTAAAGATTACGATTTGAAGTCGATAGTTATTTATTATTTTTATTTTTTTTACGTAACGTAAATTCCTTTTCACATTAATACTGTATAAAGTTAATATATCATTTGTTCCTTTTTTTTTTTTCATCGTGAATCATAGGACGCATTGTAAATACAGTATTTATAGTTAATCAATATAAATAAATTTGTATTGTTAATTGTTGTTACTTCTGTATTATTGTATATTTAATATTTTATATAATTTATATTGAATTTATTGCAGATGTAAGTAATTTGCGAATTTTCGTTAAAATTTAATTTAGAACTAAAATCAATCAAATAAAGAGCACAGGTAAATCGATAAACAGCAAATTGAGATAGTTCATATAACTTACTTTGATAGTTAAATATTTTTATTTTTAACCCTGACTTACTTTTTTTTATTGCAGGACATTTATTAGAGAATAAACAGTAAACACGCACAAATTAATAATAAATGTTGTATTGAAACATATAAAAAAATTATAAAAAATGGTAAATGATTAATTTGGACTACTGCACGTAGTCCTTATTAAATGTGTCTGAAACATAAAAAACTATTTAAATCGTGGGCATTTTGCTAGTTCCGTGAATTTTATTCCCATCAATATATATTACTAGAATTGTTCCCGCTGTGTACACCTTGGCAGCATTCCATTTAGTGGGGGTATTATAAAAATATAACTAATTTTTACAGAAATTGGTTTTTGCATAGATAAAATGCAAAACAGAAATTTAAATTAAGAGAAATAACGTATTTTCTTTTTCTTTTTCCTTTTTAAAAACATTTTTATAACTTACTAGAGATATCAATGGGAAATACATTTCCGAAAAAAGAATCTTGTCTTTGATCTGTCAACTTTGTATCTTTCAGGTGGTCTTGACGGGGGGTGGGCGATTCAGCACGGATTAAAAAAACAAAAAGGATTTTCGGAAAACAAGTTGTCGGCTGTGAACTAGGGAACAAAATACGATAGCAGCAGAAAAAATTAAAATTATCTATTAAATATCTATTTAATAAAGGTTTAAATTTACAAATTAAAAATTTTACAGAAATTTTATAGAAATTATGAATTTAGAAATTTAGAAATTTTAAATATAGTTATTTAAAATTTGTTTGACCGTGAGATGTTTACAAGAGCACTGTTGCTATTTCGCAGAAGGACACTTTCCGCCAGTGCGGAAAGTACCCTGCACGCGACACTAATAGGTGATTATTACGCTGCCGTAGGGGAACAGAGGGGAACAGTCGAACAATAGGTGCACTAAAAGGGGACACATTTCTGACGCCAGTGCGTTTGAGGCCTAAGTAGGAAAAAGATCCGATCCTCATTTGATAGACGGTTGATGAATCCCAGATTAGGCTCGACGGAGGTAACTGGGAAAAAAATCCCAGAACTCCATTCGAATTTGGATCCGCAAGCCCTTGAACTAGTGCAGTAGATATCAAGCCACTAGACTTAATATTACTCATATACTTTTAATATACTACTTTTAATACTATTCCTAGTAACAGATTCAGTGTTCGCCTTTGAGTTCTTAATAAAATTGAGATGCAAATCAGAAATAATATTTCGCATTTCCTTATTAGAACAAGATATAGTTTATCAAAATAAAAATGATTCAACCCAAGCACATAAAAGGCTTTCGCACCCTGAGCTATCATCAATGTTAATCTGGACAGCTGCTTCGTCTTTATTATGACTCTTCAGCCAGATTTACCCTCGATGATAGCAAGACAAGGCACAGTTTTTATTATTGATGTTTGGCGGTTGTAAAGTGCCACTTCTGGAAGTGGAAGTGGTTCCCATAACATTTCACGCCTTTCTGAGCTACAAATTATGGTAAATAGGACTAAAGAGTCATAATAATGACGAAAAAAATAGCTGAACGGGAACATTCCAGAATCCCGTTGATGATAGCTTAGGGTGCCAAAGCCTTTTATGTGCATTGGGTTGAATCATTTATCTTATGCACGTTAAAGCTTTCTCCATCTTTAAGATACAGTTTAGTTGGCGTACCAATTTTCAATACTTGTATGTACAGAGGATAGTGATAATAAAGTTCAACATTTCTATGTAACTTGTGTCAGTTATCGTAATAATGGAACTTTACGGAGAGTCGTGCTTTGGTTGTTTGCTATAAGTCCAATTTCAATCAGAATCAACAAAAACATAAAGTTTTTCTTTGTAAAGTTTATCAACCGTAAGTAAATAAATTTTGAGTTGCCGCCAAGTTGTCTTGTAATACTGCCTTACTTTGTTCTTAGATCCTTACCTATTGATCGGGTAAAGAAACAAACCTGTCGAAAGGGAATCTTTCTTATAGCAATCTAAACCTATCTTTAAAATTTCAGATTACTATGATCTATGTTTTTTTTTTTGCGTTATTTTGATCAAGACCGACGGCAGACATTCGAATTTCTATTTATTATTTTTTTTAATTGTTCAAAAGAGTTTTTTTGTTGTTCAAAAAAATGAAAGCGTTAGCACAAATCTGTATTGTATTATCATGAGATGTGACAAAATACTTAAACTGGAAATGAGCACCAACTAACCTAAAACAGCAGCATTAAAGTTTCCCAAGAAATCCCGATAGGATCTCTTGTCAACTCTTTAACAATGTGAAAACCATCGAAAATAAAATTAAGAATAACTTCTGTATGAACAGCAGAAGGATGTTTTTTATATCTTTCTACATCGGAGAATCTGAAACTGAACACCAAAACGACAACCTGCACTAATGTTTAAAGTATGATGAGATATTACATTTCCTGTTTCAAGGGTTCTCGAACGTGAATCGAGTGTCAACGACTAATGTCGGATAAAGACATTCCCAGATAGATTCCCGCCGATGTCTAGGCAAAACAGAGAAGGAAAAAAAAGTCAAGAAATCTTCATTTGTGAACCCTCCACCCGGTTCTGCTCCACAATTCAAACATGATACTGTTGATTCGCAAGGCCACAGGTAGCCGTAACAAATTTCTTCGCAGTTAATTGCAGGTGTTTATGAAGAGGCGAGTGCAAGCAATTACAAAACCAAGTTTCCTCGGCTCTTGTCAGAGGAAGCATTCATCATGTTTGGCAGGAGGCCGTCTGCAAAGAGACGCCTGCTTCTTCCGATTTGCACGCTGGTCAGAATTATTGATGGCGTGTCACTGGCAGCTCCGCAGAGTACTTCATCAAGGGTGGGGGAGGATGAAAGAAGTACACGAGGGGAAAATGTTAAGTACAAAGAGAAGCATATATTTGCAAAACTAATAGCGATCTTATTCCAAATGCAGATTATGAATTGCATGTTCAAACTTGCTTTCAGGGAAAAAAAAAAAAGGAAAAAAACTCTCAAGATAAATTACTTCAAAATTCAAATTTTCACAGAATGGATAGTGGTAATTGAAGAAAAAAAGTTCTTTTTGTAAAGAAATTTTTATTGAGACAAGAAAGAGAAATACTTGTTTGTGCCATTAGATCCTCGGATTAATTCTATAATCAGAAAACAGAACTTGTGACATGTAACTTTACTACTACTAGCTTCTTTACTATTATC
This sequence comes from Thereuonema tuberculata, assembly GCA_023159025.1. Classification (NCBI taxonomy): domain Eukaryota; kingdom Metazoa; phylum Arthropoda; class Chilopoda; order Scutigeromorpha; family Scutigeridae; genus Thereuonema; species Thereuonema tuberculata. The sequence goes on from JAFIDM010012231.1 coordinate 149,502,836, forward strand.
GAATATCGATTTCGAATTTTATTTTTCACTTAGAATCGCAGACGCGGCAAATGAGCTGTCAGTTGACGCTATTCAAGAAATTTATCTAGATATCTTTACCATCCATGCTAGTTGGTTTGATGATGTTCACTTATATACTTTAGTAACCTATATATGTATTTTAGTCAAGGTTTTAAAGTTAATTCCAGAAATTATATCCGTTTTGTTCATTTCCTTGGATGCTACTGAGCAACAATAAATAAATAAATAAATAAATAAATAAATAAATAAATAAATAAATAAATAAATTTAAGTTCTTCGAAGCACTGAAAGATGACAAGAATCCCGAAATCGAACAACACCGTCTCGGTGTTTAAATGTAGTTTATCTTAAGTCACTAAACAGTTTTCCTGTTTTTATTGCCAGCTTTTAGTGGAGTTCTGAATTTTATTTTTGCTTCAGTAAATTATATTATTTGAAGACCGACCTTGATAGATTGTTTACTCCATTTCGAAGTAAAAACAAATTTTCAGTTTGAAAATTTCAAGTTCATGAAGTACTCTTGTCTTGTGGACTTGCCTTCCTATACTTTGTCTCGTGACTGGTTCATGTGAGCCTAGATTAGATTAATTGAAAGTAGGTGGCATGACTGCCGAGCACGTCGACCTGAAAGATCTTTTGCAGTATTCCACGGAAAGAAGGACAGACGGAGAGAAAGACTGAGAATGGATGGTGTGAGAAATGCAGGGGAAATGGGAGAACCCCGGGAAAACCTGCCCAGAGCGGATCGCCACCATCAACGAAACCCACATGAGAACCGAACCCGGGACTCAGAAGTGAGAGGCCAGTGTCTTAGCGACATCGCCAACCGCGCATCCTCATGTGATCCTATATCTTCTGCGATTCCCTTTTAGTATTTCATTTAGTAATCCTACAATTATATAGCTTACTTTTGATCTTTTTATTTTCTAACTTACATTTTCTCTTTAACTATTTAGCTGTATATTTAATATCAAGTAGAATCTCTAAACTAAAATTTGTTGTTGCTTGGAATTATTGTTTTTATTTCAAATTCTGAAGAAATTTCTTAAGGTAAGCGAATGGTTATAACACTTTTACTCACTATAGAAACAGTTAAGGAATGAATGATCGTTTACTAATAATAATTCTTCCTATTCTTGAGAATTACAGATAAGTAGAGGGATAATTAATCATAGCAACATTGTTCAAGAGTAATAGTGAAAAAATATTTGTGGCCAGGGTCGACCAAAGAGAGTCAAGAATTCTAAACAAGTTAGTTTTACGACTCAAAATTAATGTTACTTATTTCTGGAATCAATTTTTGCATTATTTTTTTAAAAGTTTCTCAGTAGTTTATTAATAAAGAAGTACTTTGAATAGACTACATAAAAATTTATTTATATAGGATAGTTTAAATTACAATGTGAAGATAAACAATGTGCACAAATTGTTTATCTTTGGAAAATTTCCTTTGCTGGTGATTTTGTTTCCAAAATGAGAATCAGATTGGCATAAAAAAATTTTCTATACAGAGAAGATATATTGTTTTCAACATTTCCTATTCACTGCACTACGAATGTATTATAGTACTTCTTGTTTTCGTTGCAAAACTTTTGTTTTTCTGAATAAAACATTTCCTATGCTTTCATCAATTCATCCTTGACTTCTTTACCAATTTAGAATCACAATTGCTGCTCAGACAGTTTCTCTTTGGTACCGGTACTGTCTTTTTCATGCTATTTCTTATTTCTTTAATAAATTGCCTCAACCCTCCCCAATTGCTTTGATGGCAAAACACAGTTATATGCAGCACGGAATAGATGGCAAAAAATTCAAGTTTCCACAACATTTAATGGTTTATTTCTGTAAAATGGTGTTTCTTTACTCAAATTTCTTTTTTTTTTCTAAACAACAGCATTCAATCATATTTGAAAAGTTTAAATTAGGTTTCAGTTGTTTACATAAAGGAACATAAATTGTAGATTTCATTGAGGATCTTAGGTAACTTTATGTTTTTATAGTGGCAGCTCAGAATTCCATCAGAAAGCAAATAAAAATTTTAATTTAAAATCCAATTAACAAACAGTTCAAATTTCACTTTTTCAAACTGAGTAGAAAGAACAAAATATCATAAATGATTTTTTTTTTAAATTTTAAAGAAAAGAAAAATGTTAAACTACTGAGAACAATGAAAGCAAATGAATTGATTGTTAAACATCACTTAAAAACTATTGTTAAAACAATGAGAATATTCATAAAAATTGAAGTCACTATACAATTGTTATAATTGTATATATAAAACAGGAATCTGCTTTATAACTTCTGATATTTAGTTGTAGAATTCTATTGGATTGCAGCTGTCCATTAAAGAGCTTTCCGATAGATTGTACTATCCTCGTAGTAGAGGAAGGGGTCTATCGGTGAATATAGCTCTACATTCCATGGTAGCTGACTTTTTTTTTCTTCTTTTTGAATGTAGCTCTCTGTATTAGATTGAAGCTCTTTATTGGATCGTAGCTCTCCAGTAGATTGTAAAATACTTATAGTGGGAGGAGGGGATCTGTTAGTTCATGTAGCTCAATATTGATTAATAGCTCTCTTAATATTTATATAATTATAATTTGGGATTCTTTCCTTTCAACAACAATAGTAATAATGAAACATTTAAATAATAAATAATTCTTAAATTATCAGTCAATTTTAAATGGCTTTAATGTGGGCAAAAGTTGTGAAAAAAAAAATATTGTATATTAATTTTTTTTACTTGTGAGCCTAGATCTAAAAAAGGCACTTAAAAGGCCAACACGTAAAAATAAATGTAATTTAAAATTGCAATTTAAAAACTCCAGACACCGTTTCGTCCCGTATGTCCTGTAGTAGGTGAAAATTTATCCCCGTTCACTTCAAATACTACAGATACCCCCCCCCCCCCCAAGCCCGTCTCTTTCCATTTAAAATTAATTTTATTTTAAATTAAAAATAGCCTACCTTATATAAGCACGAACTAGGTATGAATAATACATGAGTCAAACCACAACGTTTCTGACCTTCTACTGTATAAGGTCCATTTTCAAGTGTGAGAAATAAAGACTAATGTAAACTTCTTCAGTACTGACGTTGTTACATTTTGAAAACGGCATTCGAAGATACAAACGGACGCGGGAGTGATACCCCTAGTGACTAAAAAGGAAACTACTTAACAAAAACTACTTACTTAATTTTATTTATTTATTTATTATTTATTTATTTATTTTTGTTTTGTTTTGTTAGATATCCAGCTTGCATTATTGTCCTTTGAATTTGCAGTTGCATCTGGCAGTCATATTCATCATATTATTCATTCACTCCTGAGGGAATTCACGAAGATTCACCATTTCCGGTTCTCTGACGTTCTTCTGCTCATGTCTACACTGACGGTTGGTCAGTTGCTGGCCTGCAGTTACTGACACAAGAGGATGTTGGGGAACAACATATTTGTATTCATTTGTCATTGGTTAAATTTCTTGTTATAAGTAGCTTGTTGGAATTTCACTTGAAAAAGATCGGCAGGGCCGATCGAAACCTGGTTGAGATTTTAATGTGTTTTTATGTTTTTTAATTAATGTGTGTCTGGCCTTTTTTTAAAACCAAACCATTAATTTCACACACGTTAAATTTCTGCATCTTATAGCTTATTTTATTTGCTACAATTTCACGAAAATTCCAATTTTTGATGCCCTAGGCAGCGCACAATTCGCAGTTCACACATTTAGTCATAGTTATAGCTAAGCAAAGAGAGCTAACAAAAAATAAATAAATAAATAAATAAATTCGAATTTTAAGCCAATGTTTTTTAGAGTTCTAAATGAAATCTTTTCATCTCAATATTAAAAAAAAAAAAAATAGAAACTTTCAATTGTAATTATAATTTCTTAAAAAGGAATATTAATAATATTTTTAAGAAATAAAAAATCTTGTGAAAGCAATCAAAATTCCTTCCCAATAACTTTTTTCCCCTCCATCTTCTTCTTATGATTGCAAAGACCTTTTAATCTGCTTGTGAGTTTTGTAATGCCAGGATAGACTGTCTCGTTAAAAGAGGCCGCACTGTGGCCAACGAGATTCCACGTCGGTGAGAATCAAGAACCGTCCAAAGCAACACTGACGCAATTTATTAGAAAGATAACTATCGGGGATTTGCTCGACCGTGACTGTCAAATTCATCTCAATCGAGGAGATTAATCTGCCTAAAACAGCTGAAATCTGCTGCTGTCGACAGTGTCGTGGCGCTAGGGATGAGACAGAACGACGGCTTCAAAGAGACACAAAACTAAAGCGATGTCAGATCTCTACACAGATCTAATTAATAGGACATTCACTTGAGAAAGCAACTATCAATAGTATTATACTATGAACCTTCAACAGAATAGCATAATTAAACAGAGAGAAAAAGAAAGATACTTCGTTAAACATGAAATTCCTGATTTCAATTTTTGTTGTAAATAAAAAACAAAAAAAACAAGTGAATATAATTTTGTGCTAAAGCATAAATTTAAGGGCAACCGTAATAATAAAAAAATTTCAAAATAATAATAAAAAAAGGAAGTACATTAGCGTAAGAAAAATAAAGAAAGTTAGGAAAAAATAAAAAAAAAAGTTAAGAAAATAAGAAAAATAAATAAATCAACGCTGACATTGAGCAAAAAAGTTTAAGAGAAAAAAAAAAACTTAAACAGTAGATATAGGGATTTGAACCTATAACCTTCAGTAATCTATATGAATTCGAGACCCTACGCATCAAGCTATAGCGGACAACAAAAAAGAGATGTTTGCAGTTCTAACATTTAAGCTAATAGCGGAAATCTAATGAAAACAATGCCAAATAATCGAACTTGGGGGGGGGGGGGGGGGAAAAAACCCAAATCCTACGGTCTTGGGCCTCATAACACGAAGGTGAAATCCGTTTGTCGATCCGACCTTCCGTTCGGGAGTTGTTAGGAGGTGGACAGACACAGACGGAGAGACGGACAGGACAAACGCAGTAGCTACCGATTTTGGTCGCTATCACAACAGCTCCCAAATGGGTCGCTAAAAATAACCTTTTTATAACACTGTAAAATGTTTTAAAACTTTCAGTTAACTATCTTAAATTGCAGAAAGTGATTCTTAAAAAAATATATATATATTTAGAAGAAGAGGGAAAAAAATGTGAAACTATTCTCTGAACTTTTGATGACATTACAAATACTCACAATAAGTTGAACTCTCTACTGTTCAACCCTATTAAGTCATCTTAATGAGTTCATTTGTCTTCCATTATCTTACCCTGGAATCTTAATTTGCTATTAAATGTTGACATTTCTGTATTTATTGCAAATGATTGTGGATTAATTTCCTCGTGTTTTAAATTCTGTTATAATTATTATTTTCGAGAAACTCTTTACCTTGTAATTTGTAGAAACGTTTGTTTTATGTAAATAGATGTTAATCCAGATAGTCGATGTTAAATATTCTCAACAACTCTTCAATTTATTTATGTTTTACGAATTTTTGATGTTAATATTCGTTGACAATTATTAATTATCTTTCCGAATTGGACTAATAATAGGGTAGAAACATTTATTTTGAATAATATCCATAAAAGGATAATATTATTCTTTTTTTATGCAATCAATTATTTTTTTGATTCTCCAAAATGCTATCTTTCTTTATTAATAGGTTTTAAGTACTAAAAACTTCTTACTGAAAAGAAGAGCAAATTATGAAAACATAAAACAAGTGATTCAGTCTAAGGCTGAAGCATCAGTGTTCGAATCTCGGTAGGGGTAGGAATTTCTTTTGACTCCAATGGCCCTATGATTTATCCAACTATTTTCAGATAAGGATGGATTAAAAGTTTCTTGTTGATTTTTCTATGCAACCGCTTCCCTACGGGATCTTGATTTAATATAAAAGAAAACAGCAGAGGATATCATTTATTAGAAATTGCAGAGGTTTATCCCAAGTTTATCACAACGATTTTGGCACAATTCAGGTGTCATGAGAAGCCACCATCAACGATTGGGTTACTATTTGTTTCCCCTACAGCCTGGCTTTCGTCGACTTCGCATTTTACACTGGAGGTTTTGTTGGAAAACTATTAATAGAATTTTGTCCTATTCCTCCTGGCAGGTTTTCCAGAGTCCATCTACAGAGTCTATCAAAGGCCGACTCTTTCCAAGGTTCCTTTTCAGCAAATTGAATCTACAGAATTCCTTGGGAGATTCGTCTGGTGATTTTACTGATATGGAACTGTATGGAAAAGCCCGAATTCTTTTTTCTTAGGCCATTAGATTCATTTCGGTCATTATTGAGTTTGTTAGATGAGACGAAGCCTTGTCTTAGTGGAGATTCATATACTCCTCACTGTATAGTCTAGGGATTTCAGTACAGTATAACAACAAAATGTTCTCTGGATAGTAGGCATCGTAACCTTGGCATTCCCAGAAATTCTGCGCAGTGTTAATCGTTCCCAATAACAATAACCAGCCACTACCCTGAAACCTTTGGAAAAGTTTCCTTTTACTGACGGAACCATTCTGTCCTGCTTTTGGCGTCATGTGGACGAAAGAAAATTGCCAGTAGCTTGTTACAGCTGTTTTAATACATTAAGGTTTCATCAAGGGTTTATTACATTTCTTCCATGTATCATCTGTCAAGTACCTTCACAGAGCTTACGAGAGTTCGTGATCTGCCAAATGACGGGTGTAAGCATGTGGTACCTTTGGTGTATGATATTTTCGAAGACCTAAATCCACATGAATTACGCGTTCCACAGTTGTCTTTGACACTCCCGTGACATAAGCAATGCTTCTTTAATTATCTTTAGTCATCATTTCCTTTACCTTTGATACAATGGCGGATAACTTAGGGGATAACTTATTTCGGTCCAATCTAATTGGCTTCATTTTACTCTCAGCAATTATTTGATTCATCGCTAACTTTATCGCCTTGAAATTTCATTGTTTATACATTGTAATTATGCTGGAATACGAAAATTTCGCGGAACTATGTACCCCGGACCCCATGTGGCATTTTTGACCGCAAATAACATTCTAAAGCAAAACAATGTTCTTCCATCCCTAGGTGATCCCTACGTGATATGCTCTTTGCATTAGCTCATCACTTACAAAGCGTATGGGCAATCGTTCTTATAATTCTGGGACAATGCTCCGTAATTTTGTAAGTCAAGAAAGCAATTTAGTGTATCCTGTAAAATCCTGTATCCTGTAAAAATCTTCAATATTAGCGGGGAAAAAGACTACTAAGGTACCTCAGCTATATAACGTAAATAGCTATTCCATGTATACCTTTAACGCCACCTATCTAATTCTTCATAAATAAGAGATGGCGGTACTGCACTAAAGTAGTTTGCATTGTCATGCCATCTAGTGTTGAAATGAGTTACTAGCAGATCGCCAACATTTTCGAGTGAAATTATATTTCCACCTTTTCGTGTCGAGGACTGGTTCTGAAAGGCTGCTACTATATCAACGTAAGATAAAATATAGATTTTTTAATGTTCAGGAAAGATTAACTATATAAAACTATATATTTTCTTGATTCTTGAAGATTCTTCTATGTAGATAAATTAACTGTTATTTTTAAAATTCGGAAATTGTAGACAAACAAGTGTATCATGTGATCCATTTGCTCAGTAGCGCTTTAACGCCATGGTGGTGTTAATGGTCTATATATACGATTTTAGGTTACGTACGACATTTATAAGTTACTAATATGTTTCATGAAAATATAGATTTTTATCTTA
>JAFIDM010012231.1:149521262-149553514 GCA_023159025.1 Thereuonema tuberculata
TTCTAATAATTGAAAACCTATGTAGATGACTATTCATTAATTTTACAATTTTTAGGGATTTTTATTTATTCTTAATCATGTAACAATAAATATAAAGTTGTTCAAAACTCTATACTAAGAAGTCTAGACTTAATTAAGTATCAAACTGAAAAATTTTCAGTTCAATATTTCTAATCAAAATAAAAAAAAATTCAAACTTAATGAAAAACTAATGAATAGTCATCTACATAGGTTTTCAATTATTATAAGTGTTGCTATCAATAAAATTAATATCTATTTTCTCCTTAACTGTTCCTCATCTATCCTCCCAATATAATTATTTTGTTGGCCAGTTTCTAGCTATTTCCAGCCTCTGTCGATACAAGATAACAACGACTTGGCAGAAGTGATGTACCGTACAGTTGAGCAGAATTGATTGATATACTACAAAAACGCTTAGAGCAGTCACTGACGTACGACGCCATTAAACAGGCAAACCTTCTTTGCTTTCTTCACAACACAGCGGCTGACTTCAGGGGCAAACATCAACGAAAAACAGTAATAAACATTAACACAAAACTTTGGAGAATTTTGCAAGAATGTATCGATAATGAAAAGCGGATAATGGAACGAATTCTTAGTAGCCATCAACAACTTCCAATTAAAATAGTTCTTAAAAGAATCTTAGTTGCTAATTATAAATATACTATAGAGAAATAAACTTGATAATAGAACAAAGACGGAATTTGTATTTCAATTATAATTAATTTTACGTAAATGCAAACATAAATTTTTTACTGATTACTTAGCCTTAAATAGTTGAATATCTTTATTGTAGAAAAACTTGGCGGATTTCTAAGTTTGGGGTAAACCTATCTTAATAATAGAGAAGTAGTTGGAAATGTCGCATCACAACTTGCGATTTATCACCATAGTTCCTTCTTTAATTAAAATATTAACACACAAAGAAAGCGATATTATTTCAATCCCATAACACATTTATTAAGTTTGTGTATATCTGCTTTTGTTATTATCACGCTGCAGCAAAGAATAACAGAAAAAAATATTGATTATTGATTTATTAAAAAAGAATACTTGGAAATTACTTTAAGTTTAAAATCGTGGACTATTTTTTTGTAATTATTTTCCTTAATTATAATATGATCATTAGAATACATTTGTAATATCACATTAGAATACATACTTTTTTGTGTTTTCTTTTTTAAGTACTTTCAGTAAAACTTTTGAATTATCAAAATAGTTTTCTTATACATCCAATCATGAGAGTAAAAAAAAAAAAAAGAGAAAGAGAAAGATTTTGTAAATTTTAAGATTCATATTCTATGAAATGTCTACTAAAAAAAAAAAATGTTCTATTTTCACTTTTGATTGAAATATTAGGCTTCACCAATTTCGATAACCTTAAAATATAAACATGAACTGGTTACTATTGGGTATGTGGATGGCAAACATCAAATATAAAAATCGTGTTAATTTCTATAAATTCTGAATTTGTTCACTAATCTGTAGTTAAATAGAAATTATTTCTTTAAATCTTTTACTATAGATATTTTTTTAAAAAAAAATGTAATTTTTTAACATAAGGTTACTACTCAAAATTTCCTTTAAAAGAGAAAGAAAGAAAGCTTACTTTAATGAAAAAAATAAGTACAAAATAAGTACTGTATTTCATAGTTTAATTTATTTACTCTAAATTTAAATAGTAAAAATTATTGCAAATAAATAATCAACAAACTAGGCGTAAATTAATAAATAATAATAAAAAAAAATTCTTGCTGAATCTTCAATGCCATTACAATTTATAATAATTATTTTCGACATCTGAACATAAAAAAATAGATTATTTTTTTTGAAGGCACTATTGAGGCTTCATCATTAGTTTTACTAATTTGTAAAGGACTTAATATACCTATTCTATCCTTCCTAATACTTAACTAATGAAAGTGCCAAAGATAGCCGAAGTACCTAATGATGATGATAGAAGACTTGTTAAAATTAATGATTCGGTTACAAGTTAATCTTGAGAGGATGCAGCCATGACGCCAGTCAACTCCAGCGCTTCCCTGCCTCGATAACATCAGCAACACCACACCCTGCCTGCTCCAATGCAGGTACCACCCAGATCCGGGGGATGGCCTGGCTCTGACATCGACAACAATACACTGACCAGCGCACAACTGCCGTCCTTTGCCTAACATGCTTTCCGTGTCCCAGAACTGGGAAAGTGGGGATCGAAATAATAAACGACAGGAGATAAAAGATTAGATACTGAAAATGTCCAGATGGGGGACCCTGAAGGATATCAGGGCTCCAGGGATTATTGGAACAATTAACTAATAAAATGCCTACATAATATCTCAATTTACTATGTTATCATAATCTCTAACCAAAAAATGTAAGAGTATGTTTTTAACAGAGATTCTCATTTTTTCCAATTTGCATTACATCCCAAATTTCCGTTCCTCGTTTTCCTTCTAACTAGCAAATCGTAAACATTTAAAAACTTAAAGAATATTAAAGTCAAGAGAATTTAAAAATATTTTGTAATTCCAAAAATAATTATAAAAACTGAAAAAATAACCAAATATTTTGAGTAATTCTAGATTGAATCCATAAATCCATCTCTGATTTAGAATCAAAATATAAAAACCCCACTTGGCTGAATTTTCAATAATTATTTTAATTTAGTTATTTTTCAAGCGAAATTAATCCTTAATGTAAAATAATATAATTCTTATACACATTCTTCTGTCCAAAAAATATTTAAAAAATAGTTTTAAATAAATAAAATTAAGTTTGATTAAATATTTATAAATCGATCAATAACAAAGACAAACAACGTTTAACCTCTTTTGGATATTCAGCTGACATTGCCAAAAATACAGATCAGCAAGTTAAAAATCTTAGCCAATAAACTACGTTACTCGGAAAATTGAGATGTTACATAAGTCATTAAGAGAAAGATAACAAACAAAGAAAGAAGATTTCAAGATACATTTTTCAAGTAAAAGCTCTTACTTTTGTCGTAATTTCTATCAAAAAATTTCCCTGAAGTAGTTGGTCTGTACAACCAAAATAAAGATAGATTCACGAGCTACTATCTCTTCTAAATTGCAGGACTTCACGAAGCCAAACTTAAATTGAAAGAAATATCAATATTAACGGAGACTAATAAATTAGTTTTGCGATTGCTGAACTAAGTTCAGAAAAGGATACAGCATTGCAATTCATGATTTAGTACATTTCATCAAAGCAGTAAATATTCTTAAAGAAGACAAAATACTAAGTTGAATAAAGTATTAATAAGTTCGATTATTAATTTATTTTAACATGTCTTAAATGATACTTTTCTGATGCTAAAAAAAAAAAAGCAAACCACATATACTTGTTAAAGCCTAACAATTTATCGTTTTTGTTTATTAAGTTAAAAGGTATATATATATATTTATCAACAATAATTCTTTTAAATCAAAAAAATAAAGCCCGATTGTAAAGAGCTATTAGAAATTTATCTTTCAATGGAAAATCTTCAAAACAATGATGATATTGAAAGGAAGAATTAACTATGATTAAAAGAAGGGTGTTTTTTTCAGTTCAATTTAATTTATGGATAGATCACATAGATATCAAAGATACCAGAATAGACTCGAGAAATCGAGATTTGCTTATTAGGAATTATAAAAGACTTCACATGCCGATTTCTGAGAATAAACCAGATTTACGTAATAAACTGATTTGTAGAAGAAGCAATTAGCTGGGGTGACTTGTATTAAGAAAAAATAATTATATACTAATCTGAGCGATAATCCTACGAATGAGAAGTGGTTACGAAAATTTCAAGGCAGATGGAAGGAATCAAAAGAGGCGGTGGATTAAACTAAATAAGAAAAGCTTAAACCAAAAAAAAAAAAACCACTTCAGCAATTTCAAATCTAATCCAATCATTAAAAAAAAAAAAAACGCTGCTTTTACAATTATTTATGTAAATCCTTTTCGTTATGTTATTTCTTATTTGAATCTGAGTTGAAAAAAATGCTTTGAATGTAATTCAGAATTGATGGTTAAATGAAATCTCTAATAATTACAAAAAAGAACAAAAATAAATCAGATGATTCTGCTACTGTTTTGCTGTAATGTTATAGTAAAAGAGTGAATATTTGCGAAGATCAGGCAGCAAATATTTTAATACAAAACGCATTCTTGCACGTTCGTGATTTTACTACGTAATAAAATAGCGTATCCTTTTCCTAATGTGTTATTTTATTTTTCTATCAATTAAGAAGGCTTTCTCCATTCTCAACCTTGACGATCCCTCGATTATGGACCGGTGCAGTTAAGTCCCGGAATCCGTTACAGGGCAACAGCAGCTCATTCATCCAGGGTCACGCGGGAAACCTTCGAAAACAGCTTGGCAGAAACACCCCTACATTTTTTCCCCCTTGAATTGGTTAGTGATAGTTGATGCCTCACACCATCCTCGTGAGTTAAGATGACAACCTTTGTAATGTAGTAGATTAACAAAAAAGTAAAATAAGTCCTAGTTTTTAAGTCATTTATTGTAAGTACGAGTATATCAAATGCAAATCAGTAATAATTTTATTGCACAATAAAGTAAAGATATATTCTCGTTTTACTTTCTTATATTGATTTTAATTCAAACAAAAATGATAATTCTTGAGACATAAATTAAGACCAGTTGTTCTGAACTGATTTTAGTAAGAAAAATAAAACAAAAAAAACAACAACATAATCTGCCTTTTTTTTTAATGATAATTTAAGTATTGGTTGTGTTTAGTGTTCTTAGCAATAGAAATCAATTTAGCTTTTGCTATTTTAACAAAGATGTTGTCGATATCGCCAGCAAATTATAATTTGACGCATCCGAAATAAAGAAGTCTTGAAGAGCCTCATCACAGACTTATCTATTCTATTCCATGTAAATAAATACGAATTAGATGAATGAAATAGCACGCGTTCTTTTCTTTGTATTCTCTTATTTCCCTGCATCATTCTGGAATTCTCAGCCTTCATCTTCAATTCAATTTTATTCAATTACTGATGTTTCTTTTGCAATTAATACAATACTGTAACTATTTTTACTAAATAATCTTCATATAATCTACTGCAAATAACAGAAAGTAAACAATAATAATTGTCTGAGTATGGGAAGCAAACAAGTCATGCAATTGCATTTTGTATCTTGTCTGTATTGTGTCAAGATAAAATGGTTGGACGGATTTTCACAAAAGTTAATAAGTATGATCAAATCTAAAACATAGATAAGTTATACTTATTTTGAGTCCTCTTCCTTTCCTTCAAACGACCCCGAAATCTCTCGTTTAAGTGGTTGGGCTGATTTCTTTATGAATGGATCCCTCAGCACATTCTCCCTCTCTACGATAAATAGCTGTAGTTAGGCTAAACTAGGACTTCAAAAAAAGGTTTTCTCTTTCAAATACCTTCTGTTCTCATGATGACTACTGAAGAGACTCATGCTAGTTAATTTAAAAAGTTAACATTTGGGTTAAGCTGCCTAAACAATAAATCCTCCAATATTGTAAAATCCAAGATTTATTGTCTTCTATCTCAAGAGTAAAACCACAGACACTAAGAAAACATGGATTTATTCTAGCTTAGAAAAAAAAAAAATACTGTAAAATAACTAAAAGAAGACAGTTCAAATGACCAGGAAGCCACAACAGATTAACACAATTGAACTCATTTATTTTTACTCAGTTTAGCGTCGATGTCTTATTTAAGTGTTAATAAGGGACACACAGCTATTTTGTTCTTGAAAGTATCCTGAGGATAGCGTTGTTGTGTAATTGAGTGAATTACAAAGGCACTTTTGGTCTCTCTTAATTAGAGGGTCCGATTGTTCTCATATGCATCTGTTGTTCTACAACAGACATTAAATCTGAGAAAATGCACTGCTCTACAACAACAAAATACGGGCATTTTTTTTTTGGGGGGGGGGGGATAATAATAATAAATACAACTTTTCATTTTAATCTTTATTTTTTTTATAAATATAACTACAGTTTCGTTTTTTTCCTATGAATCAAACTATTCTTAATATTTTATTTATATCTAGCAAAATCCCTGTGCTTCACGCGGGTGAAAAAAAAAGTTCTCCTGATGTGGAGAAGGAAGAAATTATAAGTGTGGGATCATTTCGAACCTTTCCCAATTGTTAAAAAAAAATCAGGTGATCGTTACGAATTAATGTTATATTCGTAATTTGTAAGCCGAAAACCTTAGATATCGAATTTTATAGAGATCAGAGGACGTAAGACTTACCACCCCTTTCTGTCTTTCTCTATCCACTTAAAGAAAAAAAAATTGACAAAACCTAACAAAACGTTTAACCCAATTCTAGAAAGAAACCTTCATTTTTACATTTCGTAAGCGGAGAACATCTCTAAATTTCAAGTTCCCTAAGTTCAGCGGTTTCGGCTGTGCGTTAATGAGTCATTGAGGACACTTAGCTTTATTACAGCTTAACAAAAACTACTGTCTCTCTGTTCACCCTTCGGATATTTTTAGCGACCCATTTGGGAGCTATTGTGATAGGGACCAAAATCGGTAGCTATTGCGTTTGTCCTGTCCATCTGTCCGTCAGGTACCCCCCCCCCCCCAACAACTCCCAAACGGAAGATCGGATTGGTAAACGGACTTTACCATCGTGTTCAGAGGCCCAAACACCGTAGGAATAGGGTATTTTCAGGGATCAACCCCCCCCCCCCCCCCGTGTTCGAAATATTTGGCATTGCTTGCATTGGATTTCCTCTATTAGCTTAAATGTTAAAAATACAATCACCTCATTTCAATTGTCAGCTGTAGCTTGATAGGTAAGATCTCGGACTCAGATCTGTCGGTTCGAATTCGTATATCAACTGTTTTTTTTGTTTTTTTTTTTGTTTTTCTTTCTCTTAATCTTTTTTATCAATGTTCGCTTGGGATTTTTGTTTTCCTTATTTTCCTAATTTTTATTTTACGCATTTCCTTTTTTTAATTTTTTTTCCAACTGTTTTTATTGTTCCTTATGTTGATTATTTTTAATTTTTTTTTTATTATTATAGTTCGCCCGTAAATTTATGCTTTAGCACAAAATTAAATCTATTTGTTTTTTTTCGAAAAACCACTGAACATATATTTCTTCATTTTTTAAAAAGAGTATTTTTTTTACCCCGAGTTCCACGTTTCTAGCTTAAGCGGTTTCAGAGATAAGCGCACTCTTCAAGAAAATTTGCCCCGCTCCCTCTATTTTCACCTCTTAGGACGCGAATATCGAAAATTTTTTTTTTTACAAAGAACACACACGTCAAATTTCATGTTTCTAACTCAAGCGGTTTAAGAGATTTGCATACCCTTCAAGGAAGTTTCCACCCTTTGGGGGTTTTATAGTATTTCCAAAAATACGTTCTTAGTGGGCATCTACATCATAAGGGAAACCCATCCCTAAATTTTCAAGTTCCTACGTTCGGCGGTTTCGGCTGTGCGGTGAGGAGTGAATCAGTTGATTTTTCCTTTTATATATTAAGATTATTCTTGTTAATATTTAAGGAAAAGCATTAAAATAAATATTGATTTAAATGATTACTGAGCTTGCGAAAAATATTTTTTTCCTCTGTTTGCTAATTTGTTTCTACGCACATTACGATAAAACACCTGGACGGATTTCTATCAAATCGGGTACAATTTCCCCGATTTACGGTTCAATTTAAAGCACATTTATTTTGATCTCCGCCCTTCTCATCATTCAATATTGGCACCGAAGACCCTCGCTAAAATGGCTGGGCTGATGTCCTTAAAATTTATTACGATGATTATTTATGGTCGAACTTAAAAATGTAAGCACCATTATTTTGATCTCAGCCATACTCCCACAATAAAGAGAATGAATTCGTTTTATTGAATAAAATAAATGATCAAACTTTAGGAAATACTCAAGATATAGTATAAGTCATTCAACAAGTCACTGCACGATCAGCCTTTGTTGATTGGGGAGAGGATATAGACTAAGTTACTACTCTAATCAGGAGGATTAGGAAATATACGGAAAGAGAACAGGAATTTTAAGGGAATGCAGGAGAAGGTCCTTTTTTTTGGATGGATAAAGAAGTAAACGAGACATCCTGACTCGTATGTTGCCACCGAATTGTTCGAATTGAGTCTAAGACTACAATGTGTCTTTTGTATTGTTTAAATTGTCTGATATATAATATCTGTATTACAAATCTTATCTCGTAGTTGTATCTAATTAAATCATCACAACAATATGAAATTGTGTAATCAGCCTTAGGAGGGGTTTTTTTTTTTTTTTTTTTTTTTTCAGGTTTTGTGATAATTTTGGCATTTGTTACTAAAAATTTTAATAAAATTCTAAAATACAATGTTAAGTCATTTTTTCTCTGAATTTATTTAACTTTTTACTTAACTGAGATCAAACCCGCCGATATTTTTGCTGCGGCCCGGTAGTGTCAAACTTAAAATTAAATTTGAGCTTTTACATTGCTGCCAACAGGTACATTGAAAACGACATAACTTGCAATAGCAACTGTCTCAGACTTTACTATTGGAATGTTGATATGAAACACAGCTAGCGCATTATTTCACAATTTGAAGGTTATTCATTAATTAGTAAGACATTTATATAATTACATGTATTATTAATTATTATTATTGTAAATGGCATTATGAGATCATTAATTAGTAATATACATTAAGGGTTAGAGAATTAGAGGAATGGGACGCTGCGGCCCTCCATCAGAACTTTTATAGAAATATTGGCCCTCAGACATCCTAAGGTTGCGCACCACTGTTCTATCATGTCCTGAACTTTCTTCTTATTTGAAAAACGAATACGGAAAACGAAGCTAAATATTCGGAAAATGAAGCAAAAAAAAAAATACAATATTATAAGAAAAAATGATTGTGAAAATTCGTATTAAGCTAACTGCAAAACTATTGTAAATCTTAAACTGTGCTCACTTATGTTACTTAGTCCATGTTATAAAGAGTTGGAAAAGCTAATTGCACTCAGCTTTTAGAAGCAACAATAACGCTTTTTAGAATGAAGATCTGAATTTAAAGAATGCATTTCAGGAACATTTAGAATCACTTTGGCTGTTTTTTTCAAACAGATAGCAAGAGAGGACAGTCCATTTTCGCAAGAGGAGGGCGTCACATACGAAGAAAGATGGCCGTCTCTGTTGCCCGTGATATCTTAATGGTTCATCTACCACTCCTTCCCCGCTGCTCCTCGGATCGGACAAGGAAAAACAGACTGGGTGGGACCGTGAACCACACACAAATCAAAGACAGCAGCCATTGGTTCGACTACAATCATCTGAAGCAAAAATAATCGACCTTACACAGTCTGAGTGACTGGTCGGAAGAGAGACAAAAAATATATCGAAACTAACACATCAATGAAGTGGGAGAATGAGAAGAAACTGGTTCATTTAGAATGCTACTTGTATTACTATGTTACAATTCTTCCAGTTTGCAATTACATAATTAACTGATCCCTCTCTCACACCCCCTACTCCTTTCGAATCACATTCACCCTAACCTAATCTAATCCACTCCGTAATCCATGGCTAAGGTTGGGATTTTTGATTGTTTAAGATAATGAATCTAATTCCCAATCGGGCTCTGATACTTATAAATTGGATGTCTGATTGGCCCTAATAGTCCAATCATTCCGAACACATTCCAACCGATGAACACAGCAATTACTTTGTTCCAGCTTCGGTTCGTCGAATTCGCTGAGGTTGTAAACTTGGGACGCCCTCATAAACACCGCCTCTGTAACAAAGAAACTAACAAAAAGCTCTGATTTTGAAAATTAGGGCTTTTAATCGATATTAAAAAAAAAAAATGCTTTAAGGTTTAAGGTTGACAAGAGTGTGAAGTTGTTCAGAAAAAAGAAAGTTCTATTATGATTTGGAAAGAGAGATATTACCTCAGAATGGATACATATTCTGTAACGTAATTATGTGTCATTTAAGCGTACATTAATGAAATGCACTAATGTATCTTGTAACCAAAAACGTAAACTGAAAACTGCAAAAAAATTTAACCTGGACAGTGCTATTACAAATTAGATTTCAGTAGAGAAAGTTAGGATGGGTTTTAAAATCAAGCTTGTAAATTGCAAACAAGTACAGCAAGGATTTTTATCCAATCATATTATGGTTAGAATTGCATTCACAAAAATTTTTGCTAATTATAGTAAATAATTGGCCTGTAAAGATTTAACCAGCTACTCAAAAAAATAAAAATAAAAATATCTACATATTACTGTTAAAAAATAGACTTGGAAAAAAAATCGCGAAAATAAGCCTTTGCGAATAAAACGCTGTATCCGACCTGAAGTAATAACTGTATTATTAAGTGATCCTTCCCACAAGTATGATGTAAACACGATCACAGATCAGCAATTTCTTGCCGCCTTGTTTTGCATGAACACACAGCAGCCATTAACAATGGAGATGAACCTAATAAATCATTGGATTGCCAATTTATCTACCAGCCACCTACGTTAGTTTTGTTCAAACAGAACAATGGCGCAAGAGTAATAAAAAAAAAACAGACAAAACAAAAAAAAAGTAACCGTAAGAATAAAAAAAAATCCTTTATTCAATTTCATTTGTGTAATATAGGAATTAGAAGATTCAAAGAATTTTTTTTATAAAAGTAGCCTACATTTTCATTACCGGTATGAAAAATTTTAAAATATTAATTTTTTTAACATTTTTTTAATTGTAATTTTTTCCCCCCTGAAAGTTGTGTGAATTGATATTGGATTTTCTACGCAGGCTAAAGAACCACTGGAATCTAACAGAGAAAGTTCAGCTGCTGTGAATCTCTTGTTTATAATGAAAGCTAATTCTTTTCTTTTTAGCCTACTTTCTTAGGGAACTAAGGACCACCAAATTAGTCAGCATTAATTCTCTCCGGTTTCTTAAGTTGTGAATTTCACTGCAGAGGAACGGAAAACAATCGTATTAATTATCTATTGGAGGAAAAGAAAAGAAAAAAGCCTTAGCGTTGGACGAAGAGTCAGAACTTCAATCAAAGCTAAAAGATAAGATCAGAAGCATTTCAGCCTAAATTCAAATTTGTACTATAAAAAAAGAAGATATTATAAATAAAAACAACAGTAAAAAAATATAAATAATTAAAAATGTCACACAATATGTAATTACATAATCTCCGTTAAGCCTTATTAAGTAATCCATTACACTTTTTATTGATTCCTATTTTTTTTCGTTTTTCTTTTTTCTTTCTTTCTTTTTTTTTTTTTTTTAAGTTAATTGAGAGTTTTAATGTTTTGAAGAAATAGTTTAGAAATCTATTCCTGATACTTCATCTTCCCTTTTTTTTAAAAAAAAAGAAAAGAAAAAAAAAAAAGGAAAGAGATAAAAATAATCGAGGAGCCACGACATCTAATCGTTTGTTTACGTACATAACTGGGCTAAGCACTTGTTTATTAACCGGAGCTGCTACAAATTATTAGAGGAAAAAATCCGTTCTGAATGAACAATTAGCGATTTCTTCTATCGCACAGCGTATCGTTTTTCTTAAGTTCAACAGCTAACAACATATTTAATAACCCAACAGCTGCGTGATCGTCTGGACGACCGACAGCAACACAAAGCGTCCGGTAAGAGCAGAGCTCTTCTCGGCAGGTCGCCGTGTGTGTGAATGGCGCTGGCAGAGAGGGGGTCGTCCGTCGCCACCGGTGGGGCTAGCGGCAACCTGATCTCTCCCAATTCTGAAGTCATTGAAAAGTTAGCGTAGATAAAAGCTCTGTAAATGGCTGTCGATAACATCGGAGGATGTGTGTGTGATCTACGATTCGTCGGATCTGATTGCACGCGGGACGTGGTTTAGTTTTCACAGTTCCCCGTTTTTACCATAAGTGCCAAATAAAAGGCCGCATTGTGGTCGAGGTTTGCTGCTCGGCCAGACATAGTACGCCCGGCGAACTCTCAGCTATGCTAAGACTGAAAACTGACAAATTCAACGAAAGGGAAGCAAATGGAAAAAAAAAAGAACAGTAGATGAAAAATTCCAGTCGTGACCAAAAAAAAAAAGTAATTAAAAACCAAGGCAATTCAGAAAATCTGTAATCATAACAGTAACACTTTACGACTAAATTTATTTTGATACTTTGTGAACTTTTTCTTTAATGTAATAATAACGCAAAAGATAGTTTAGAAAAATGACTTTACAGGGTATTAAATAAAGAAAGTTTTAAAATACATTAAAAGTAAAACATTACATCTATTATTATTTTATATATATATATATATATATATATATATCCTATATACAAAAGCTTATGTATTATTAGATTTACAAAAATATAAAATCTAGAAACTACTAAAACTTAATAAAAATAGAAAACAAATATTGTCCTTTATTTACAATCTGTATTTCTTGTATTTCTTGAAGGAAAAGGATTGATTTTGTGAAACATTTCGACACAAAACAAATAGTTTGAGATATTGAAGGAAGTGATAGTGTTTAACATATCTCAAATATATGTGATGTTTTGTTTTCTGTTACTTTCTGACAAAGTAAAAGAAAAAATTTTTAAAATAAGAATATTTTTAAGAAACTATTGAAGACACATTCACCATTAAAAATTAAGATTCAACTTCAAAAGATCAAATACTACTACTAATAACCTACAGATCTTGTTCTTGAAATAGTTTTTCAGTTTATTTGTCTCAAAAGACCTCGAAAGCACGAACCCTCTTCTTCATTCCAACAAAAAACAGTCGACTACTTCAACTAGCGGAGATTACCAAAAATAGTATGGAAAAGCTGAATTTAAATAAACCCAGTAACACTTGTTTTCGACATGCAGTTGACTTGCAGAGAATTTTTTTTTTTTTTATCGCAATTTGAGACTGGCAATCATGAAATCTTTAACTGTTTAAGATTCATTTCCATTCCTCATTTTGAATTTGATGTATATTTTCTTTCAGCCAATCTTATTCAAAACGAAATTTAAATTAATAGAACTTAATCAAGTCACATTAAATTAAAACTGCTCAAATTTCTCTAATTTTAATATCTAAAGGATTGCTTATTAAATTCTTTAAGTTATCGTTAAACTATCTTATTTAGCAACTCATGATACCTACTCTAGGAAAGACAACAATCTTCATTGAAGTGAATTTAAGGGCACTTAATGCCATATTTTAAACAAAATTTAGTCCCAGAATGTTTTGTTTCCGTGAATGTTCTTGTATTGTCTGTTATCTTTTAATTCAAAAAGATAAAATATTCAATGTTTTTCTTATTTTTATTTTTTTAAAGCAAAAATATCAAAAATTTTCGATTGATTTTTACTGAAGAAATAAAATAAAATAAACAAAAAATTCAGTTACAACTCTAATTAAAACCTAATAGTGTATTTCAAAAGATAACATTTAATAGTTTAATGGAATTATACAAATTTGTCAACTATAAAATATTATTTCTGAAAAAGTATTTTCCTGAAAAAAAATACAAAAATGCAGTAAAAGTATGTAACGTTAATGAATGTTTACCTTTTTATTGATTAACAACATTAGGAAAACGGTAATTTAAAATGGTCAATGCAGAACAGTGATAATAAAGCTGTTTTGAGAATCCTCCAAAACGATGGTCTAAGTTTGATGTCTATATTTTTCTTATGTTATTTAGAGGATTCTATTGACGTCATTGAAGACTTATTTTTCTCTAGCAATCACTATTTTTGGTACTTCAGGTAACCGAAGGACAACTTTTTTTTTTTTCTTTGCAAAACTAGAAAAAGAAATGGATTATAAGATGTATTAATTTCGAGTAATTTGAGAAATTTTCCGCATTCTTAGCATAAGAATAAGGTCCGTTTATTCTGTAATTATTTTTTTTGAAGATTATCTGCTTAAAAAAGATGCCGCCAACTCGAAGGGTCGAAGTAAATTATCCCTCCCCTCTCTCCCTCTAGTGGGGAAAGAGACTCTCCCCTTCAATTACTTCCATGAAACTTACACAGATTGTCGAGGAAATTATCGAAAAATTGCCCTAACTTATAAATCAACTTTTCATACATTTCTTTAAAATAATAAATACCAAAGAACTTCATTGTAATCGAATTGCTTGAATTCAGTGAATCCTTTTTTTTTTCTTTTTTTAAAAGGTCTCCACCTAAAAGAAGAACGTTTAAAACTTTTGCTTCCACGTTAACTTCTTTGTTCCACTATAAAGAAATGTGTTCTTTATTTTTGTTTTTTCAGTTTTGACAATTACAATGATCATTTATTTCCTTTCTGAAAACTTTAATAAACTTCATTTATGTCCTTTATTTGAAGCTGGTGTCAATGGAAAGTGTCATCGATAGAAATAGGTCTATTTATTTATTACTCAGTAGTTAATTAATTTAATTACTGAACTAACAGAGTCAACTGTTGATAAATGCGAAGAAAGGATTGAAGGAGAAGAAGGGAGGAGGTTTACATCCTGTTTCCTGCCGTCTTTCTTTCTCTTCTTTTGCTCCGGGGATCTGATGTCACACTGACAATTCAGATAACATCAGAAAGGCAAGAGAAATGCGCTGAATAAACTCAGCTTCTCAGGGGGTCACATCTTTCTTGAGGAATTTCCATTCGAGAAATAAAGAACAAATATATTTTGGGCGTCTCTATTTGTCAGATAATCAAATTTTCCTTCTTTCTTTTCAAATGAAGGCTTTTGAAAAATCGAACAAATTGTCCTTCCTACAAGTAACAATTGAAGATTTATTCAATAAGAAAAAGAAACTACAATATGAGACAATCCACTGCTAAAAGACAAAAGAATAGGAAGAACAAACAACACTTGATAAACTTAACTAATTAACTTTGGTAAATAACAAAATAACATAATGTGATTGCATTGTAGATGATAAAGCATTGCATTATATGAGAAGGATTTATTCCTATAAGAATAAATATAAAATGATGGAATATGATTTCTGAGAAGTAAAACTGTACAAACATTAAAATCTCTGGTCTAAAAAGGAATAAAAACGCACACAATAAAAATCATAAAAGTTTGCGTGGGTTTTTATTCCTATTCATAAGTTACCTTAATATTTGTTCCACGCACGTTAAATTTTCCCATTAAAATCTCTGCTTTCAAACATTCTTTTCAGTGTAGATAAGTAACTTTGAAAGTGAATTTCTTGACAATTTTCTTAGGTTATATGTTAATTCTAGAATTTCGTTCACTTCATTTTCGTGACTTCTACCCATCTAAAGTTATCAGTTTTTCAGGAATATTTCTCAGGATTAGCAGTATTACTTAACGATTATCTGGATGATGTTGCTACGTAAATATATTATAATCTTTCTTAACTACCTATCATAAACAGCTATCATAAATAATATCGTAAATAATTATGAATCAATTATAGTGCTATTCATATTTGTTATCTAGAAGACTATAATAATTAAGGATTTCAAGTAACACAAAATAATTGAACAGCTTATTTGAATTAAGAGAATTTTTTTTATTGTAATTTTCTCACAGCTTCATAATTTCATTTTTGTGTAAACCCTTTTGTTGCGATTGTATAGTTTGGTTGAAGGAGGACTTTTTAAGCCGAAAATGCTTCTGAATATTTTGGATTATAGAGATCTAGTATAGAGACTACTTACACTCTCCAGCTTATGAAATTAAGAAACCCAGGGAAAATTTTAGAAGTTCAGGTTTGGATAGATTTTCGAAAAAATGGATACAAACAGATATCATGAATAAACCTAATGGTCGAAAGAGATGGTCGGAAACCAACGATCAGAGGAAAAAGGAAGCTGGGCATTAGTAGCAGACGGCTCCATTAGAATAAAAGATGGCCCGAATTTGTCTATGATACCGTAATAGTCTAAGATTGCTGTGTAAATTGGAGTGGAAAAAGCAAGTTTGCTCCAGTGCCGTGCTGCAGCTGCCATATTTAGCCGATTGGTCGAAGGAGGCGAGAAGAGGATAGTGACTGGAAGGTTAGCCGGTGGGAATTGGCAGTAAGGTTTTGGTAAGGACTCCGTAGGAGGAAAGGCATTCTGTTCGTAATGCCTTGTAGCTGAACTGCTGAAGTTCGCCATTGAATTGGTGTGGGCCCGTCAGAAGAAGCAAGTTTGGTTCTGGGAAGAGTAGCCGGAGTATCGACGAGTAGCCGTGCACTATTGACTGCCCTAGGCTGAGGAATTTCTGAATTTTTTCAGTGTGTTTTGAGTGTCCAAGAATGGACGTGGCTGAAGAATCAACGGAAGTGTGTGTTGAATGTCATTGGATGGAAGTGTCCGAAGAATCACCGGGAAGATTGAACTTTGATAAGCTGTATGGACGAATGCCGCGTATTGTGAGGTCTGCTTTATCTTTATTGTGAATCTGTTGTAAGCTCAGTTAGCCTATTTAGTGTAGAGTTAGTAGTTGATGAGTTAGTGAAAGCTCCAAGACTTATGCCATTATGTATTTTCTAAAAAAAGCTGAGAGATTTTTATTTAAGGCTTATTCGCAATAGCTAATTTAAACTGACTTGGTCGTTTTCGGGAATTTTTAAATCAGGATATGTGTGAGTTGGAGTAAAACTCTTGAGATGCTTGATGTAAAATCTTGTACTAGGTTGGTTTATGTTAATAAAAGAGTATTTTTTTTTTTGCTACCCAACATTTTATTGTTATTTTTGTATGAACCAGCCTATGATTTGAGTTACCCTCTTGTATTTTCCACACTTCGGATAAACCTGATATTGCAAATTTCCTTAGAAGGTCATACGTTGGTCTCTTTAGTTTAAACTTAATTTCTAATTAATTGCATTTAGTTGAATAATAAATTGAATTATAGTTTTTTTCAAAAGACCAATCGTGCATTACGTTATCACCAAAATTCCCATGATTCACATGATATTGATCTAGAATTGTCAGATAAGTGATGCATCATGGTAGGTATGTAGATAAATCCAACAAGCGCCCCCAATGGCCAATGGGGGCGCTGAAAGTAAGGCACTCAACGTTCCATTGATCCAGGACTGAAATGAGGTCGGATGACAGCCATTCTACAAAGAACTGGATGGACTCCTTCTGGAGAAGAAGTCAGCGTGGAAAAAATTCCCAACTTACGCCGGGGTCGGAGATTGAATCTGGCTCCTCTAGGCCGCAGTCAAGCGCATTACCACTTGGCTGACGGGCTCACAGTGCATCTTAGTAAGACAACTTTATTCATATCGTCCGCCACTCTGAAATTACTCTTTCTTGATTAATTTTTTAAAGGTTCGCTGATTTTTTTCCCCAATGTTATGCATAAGCTTAATCTACGAATCTCTAAATATAGTTTTCATATTCAGAATTTTATAAAATGCAACCGAAGCCTAATTAAAAATTAGAAATTAGGAAATAGAAGATTTATTATAAACTACAACATTTTTTTAAAACAATCGTTGGCCTGTTCCACATTCATATTTTGAGCAATTTTTAATTTTTTGAAAAAACTTTGGTGCTTCACAATCATTGAAGATTTAAAGGAAACATACGCAGAAACTTATAAAATGAAGTAGGCCTAACTGAGTTACTCAGCACGGAAACCGAAGATAAAAACATTAAATTACTTTTTTAGAAAAACAAAAATCATAAAATCGGAGAACTATGTTATCAGGAGAAAAAAATACTGATCTTCAATCAGTTAACATCGCTTATATCTGTAATGACCTTACAGCATTGTGCTTTGCCAGCTAGTACTTAGCCGCATTAATGGATAAATTACAAGTTACTTTAGCCCATCAGAGTCTCACACGAATGACTTCTTTGAAGTGACAGTGATTCTGGCAGCTTGGAATTGTCACAAGAACTTGCCAAAACCAGCCTGTTGCTATGGCAACTCCCTAGATGCTAAAAACCGTTGTTCTTAGTTTTCCGGTCATGACCGTCGCGCACCCTGGGGAGCAGTTGTCAAATCATCAGAGCAAAAGGAGAAAAGGGGTCGTGTTTCCACAGAAGAATAATTACCGGTCTCACTTTTACAACTTCATTCTTAGTTTATTAGCAACATTATATTAAGCCAACCTACCTTTACAATAGATTAAGTAACTAATAATTACATTTGTAGAAACTCTTTTTTTCCCATCATTTTATACATGTATAAATTGATTATGAAATGTCTTATTTCTAAACAGGTTCAAACGCTATGTCATTATAATAAAATGAGAGAGTGTAACGAATGTTCTACTTTGTAAGTGGGCTATTCTATAATATAAAAGTTTGCTGAACAATCTTAGGTACCGATATCGTTATGGTTATGCTCAGATCATTTAGAATGTTGTCTAATGTACACATGATATAATTACTTAACTACAGTTGCTTTTTCAATTCTATCAATCAACTTTGTCATTCATTGACTTTTTCTATGTTTCTACTGTCAGTCAATCATAGAAAAATATTATCTAGTCTATATATCTCTACCAAAATACTCATTGAAAAATACAAAGAATTATCTTTTTGCTTTTGTTTTTTTCATTATTCTTGTTTTTCTAAAATTGTTTTTAATTTGAGTTATATTATTATTTTCAATTAATTAAACTGAATTAGATTAAAGAAAATCGTCGAAAAAATATTGTAGGTTTTGCAAATCTTACTTATTTTAAATGGATATAAATCAGTTTTATTATTGCGAAAAAAAATTAGAAATTCCATTCAGAAATCTTTGGAGATTTAGCATCGACACAATCAAAACTCTCAGAAAACAGTAAAAATAATTTCCGTGAGAAACCTTTGCTTTTTTGTTTTGTTTTTTTGTTTTTGATATATAACTTAAAAGGGAAGCAAAAAAGTGTAAGAAATCGGTTTTAACAGATAATAAAGTAATTTTCTTTCAGAAACTGGCACGGGTTGGCTCTACTAACATGTAAAAAAAAATGAAAGTTTCTATACTTCTAGTGTTTTTATTATTTTGATTTATAATCTCAATGATATTAGAAACCTCTGGTCTCTGTACTGGATAATATTGTAAAATCCAAGTGTCTAATAGATCATGCCTGTTACTTTTTCAAATAGGAGTTAAATTACTTTTCGTTAAAAATGGATCTTTCTATCAATGCTAACAGAAGAATACAACACTAATCTTGAATCCACTTGTTGCTACAAAGTGTTAGTACAAATATGAAAAATTCCCAGCCGAAGAACGGGGTCACACTGTCATATCAAAATCCTCTGAAATGCTGAGAAAAACACATTCAATTTAGAGAAGATTTTGAAGATAACGCCTTTCTGAGAACACTGTCAATTCAGCGAATATCAATTGTCAAGTAGTTCTTTATTTCATGTAATGTTTACTTCATGGGAAGTACATTTCGGAGGAACTTGGCAGCAAATCCTCTCATCAAGGGTGTTATTATAAATTGACCGTGAGTAACATAAGCGGTTTAAATAACACGAGGCTTCACGGTTTCAGAGGATGATTAAAAAAAACGAAATTACAATCAAATCATCAGAACAGACTATTTCTTCTAATTAAAGATATTTGCATTCTGATGACGAAGGCCAGAGTGATTTGTCACAGTCAGTAACTTAGCACTGTGAGTGTCAGTTCACGAGAAAAAATCTCAACAACTCATGAATATGGATGTTGGAGTCTTTTCTTTCAATTAAAGGATCAAACAGATTCAGATGAAAGCTACCGTTTCTTTAGCAACAGCCGTGACGAGAAAAATTTACGCCATCCTGTTGTCACTTGGAAATATCATTTTTCATTTGGCAATTATTCTTTAACGCACCAAGATTAATGATTTTATATTTAGGAATTACTAAACGCTTCACAGTTATACTTTGACGAAAGAAAGACAAAAATGAAGCAGCATATATTCGAAAAGTAAACTGATTGTAGTAGATATATTGTATTGCTTATAAATATCAAAATTTCAAATAGAAGTAGTGAAGAGTCAGAAACTACAAAATAAAAATAATCCAATCTCGAAGGCTATAAATAACAAAAATATTTAAATTTCATACCAATGCAAGATACAATCATATGTATTTATTTAAAATATAAAATGAAAATATCTGGCAGTATATGAAAAGTGCTTGCAAATGTAAGATGGAAAAAGCTATTGATTTCATGGGGAGATTTGTGACAAAGTAAAAATAGTCAACCAAATTGATTGGTCAACGTAAAACTAGAAATCCTCACGTAATTCTAATATAAAGTGAGAATGGAATAGCTGCTATCAATATTTCCAAAGGGAAATTATTGAGATCACGAAGGTATTGGAAAGCGATAGGAACAATGGATATTTTCTCTGGAAAAATGAAATTTGTTAATATTTGTTTTTTTATGATCTGCTTGCTTGCTCTAATTGGCTATTAACGACATTAGTATAAAGAAATCTTTAACTGGTGTCTACTATATTACCACAGTATCAAAAGAACTCTCTCAAATACTAGATAACAGGGTTTTTCAAACCTCCGCTTCCGGTTAAAAAAAAAAAAAGGTAGATTTCTCCACATAAAGGACATTTTCATTGTTTATTGAGTCTGTTTCAAATCCTATTGCATTGGTTAAAAGCCGGCACTGAAGAATCCATTGAGTTACAGTTGGTACTTCCCCTGAATGATATCTTAATGCTGCAACCATTCTATGTATTCTAACTAATTTTATCTTCATCTTGTAATTTCAAGATACTAGGCTGCCAACTGTTTCGTTTAATTTCTTTAAATTAAGTCCATAATCTTGAGAAATGGAAAGATGGAACCTATTTATTAAGAAGGTTTTTGATTGTCTGACCATCTCCCAATTTTCCAGCTGCTGTTCATTATTTATATTTACTACACGAATCCTTTTGATATATGAAGATGTGATAAGAGTATTACAGAAAGCACATTTTTAAAAGCTGTCCGATTTGCATAATCCGACATTAAGATGTTGTTCTCGCAGTAAAAACAACTAAATTACGAATATAAATTTAATTAGTTGTTTGTTAGCTTGTTTTTTAACTCAAGTGTCGGTTATAGATGCTTAATTTGTTGTTATTTAGTATAGAGAACACTTTTAGTTTGCTTTTTTTTGTTAGAAAAATTTACAAAAAAAAACAAACAAAAACAATAAACCCTAAATCATTGTCAAAAGACTGAAAAATTCTGATTCTTAAACTTATGCATTTGGCTCTCAACCAATAAATTCATAAAAAAGTAATATTAGGGTATTGATCGAATTTTAATTTTATGAAATGTAGAGTGTGAAATGTTAATCTCCTTCTCTTCGAATTCGGTAAAACTGGTTATTTAGAACAATTATTGAGTTAAAAAAAAAAAAAGCAAGCATATGATAACCGCTAATGTACTCTTTATTAATAAGAAAATATTAGTAGAACTAAATTTCAACAGTTCTTTTGGAAGAATACTGCTAAAGTTTGATATCTCAGATTGACAAGGGAGCCGCATAAGAAGTCCGAAAGCTCTCACCACTTGTAAAGTATTTTTAAATTTTAATTATATATATTTTTAACAAACAATTGTGTGTGTTGGTGATTTCTCATTTAATCATACATGCAAATATTAGTCACTCGTTAAATTTATTTTAATAATTTATATTGTTAATTGAGAAATAAAAATATTATCGTCTTAAGTAATATCTTTTATAAAAAATCCTCCAATATAAATGCGTTCATCATTTCATTAAAACAGAAAGAGCCTCTGACAGTAATACATAATTTTTGTATAATGAATCAAGAGTTTACAATACCCTACATCTTGGTCTTGTAATTACTTCTGTAAATGATGGTGTTTTTTTTAGACCACTTACCTAAAATGAAAAGAAAAGAACATGATGAGATTCAATTGAATTCATTAAAAAAAAAAAATACTAAAATAAAATATAGAAATTCACGTGTGCGCATAGTAATTAAAAAATTGCGGAGCGCAATTTTGAAAAAAAAATACTCTAATATTGAATCAATTTATTTTCTTTTAAAAAGCATTGTATTTTATGACCACTATAATAAAATAAATTTCTATATTTTATTGTAGTGGTCATAAAATACAATGCTTTTTAAAAGAAAATAATTTGATTCAATATTAGAGTATTTTTTTTTCAAATACGTTGCTGATAAATCCAATTTGTGATTTTATTATGGTTTACAGTTTATGTATTTTTTTATTTTTATTTTTATCCTACATTTTACACCGTTAATATTCATGTTAAGAAAATTTATCTGTTTTGGACTGGATTAGGTTGCTTTAAACATTTTTCATAATTCCTGTATGTTTGAAGATAACTAATTATCTATTTTTTTGAGCAGTTTAAATAACGCTATTTTTATTCATTATTATATCCATATTTCTTAAGCGAAATTGTTTTAGATGGACTTGATCATTGCTTATGAGTAAAGATTTGAAATAATTTTCTTTTTCCTTTGTTTTTCAATGTTTTTAAAAATTAATCACTGCAGAAGCTATTCTTGCCACTTACAACAAGATCTACTCAGTAAAAAGAAATCCCTTGGCCCAGAAATTCATTAAATACAATTGGAAACCGTGTGGCAGTGGCCAATCAGATAATACGAACAGACCCTAACAATGTCTTATCAATCAATAAGAAATGGTTTCCCTTCCGTTGCAATACATTCGTCTTCATTAACCTGATAATCTGATGAAAGGAGGACTGGAGAACTACGGGGGAGGGGGTGGAGACGATCAACAGATAAGGAAACGAATTGAAGGAGACGATTGCATTTCATGGGGCAACCTGCAATCTCCCCATTCCAATGATAGAAACGTTGATCTACAGATATTCATTATGACTCAGCAATAGTTTTCGAATACTCCACAGGGCGAACCATTTACAAAGTACAACGGAAATAAGTCTACGTGGAAAACGGCACCGTTTCATAATTCGTCAATTCATTGGTTCAGAAAAGAAAGCAGTGCAGGAGTGGTACGGAAACGTGCTCCTCACTTATTCATTTCTCTGAAATGTGCTACAGAATTTTCAGATGGATCTTTTTAATGGCTTAAATTAGTTAATAAATAACTGATATCTTAATATAAATAATACTTCCTTAATGCTGCCCTCCTTTCGAATTAACATCGACTTGAACAGTAGTTTGCGGGAAAATTTTTTCAATGACGGGAGTCCGTTTTTCTTTGGTTGGATAGTCCTACTTAATCGGTGATTTTTTTCTTTTGTTTTTTATTTATTTTTAGTTGGATAGTTGGAAGGATCGCGATAAAAATTATAAAATTAGAACGGATTAACGGTTAAATAAGATTAAGAACCAAAGGACTAGAATAATCTTTCATTTTTTTAAATAAAAAAAACCTATCCATATAAATTAAGATATTTTTAAATAAAAACATTGAAGTGAAGAAAATTCTCGAGTGAAATAAAGTTTATCGCAAGAAATCAAGGTTACCACACAAATATATTTACAATAAGTTTAAAAATTAAAAATCCCAAACGTTTTCAAAACGACCTGCGTTCATTTTCAAGCGAAAATTCTAAGCAAAGTTTTCGAGATTCTCGAATGCTTGAAAATGAAACGCAGACTGTTTTGAAAACCTTTCTGATTTTTAATTTTTAAACTTATTATAAATGTAGTTGTGTGGTAGCCTTGATTTCTTGCTATGAACATTTTATGCACTTTAAGCTATTTAATATAAAATAAAGTTTCTTTTCTTTCTTTATTTTTTCTATTCGATGAAACACGTAAAATGAAACATCGTAAAGTATAACTTTCTTTTAGACTTAGAGCAGTTTTGGAACACTGGTCCTGTCTCAGCATTTCCTCAGCAACAAACGTACTGAATAAAGTGAGAAGCAAAGGTAGAACGTCTTTTAAATGTAAGTTAATGTGTTTTCTTTATTGGTACCCTTACCTTACTTTCTCATCCAAATATGATTAAATGAGGGTTTTTTTCCAGATTCACCACCCTTAGATGGTCCGATGTTGGTTATTAGGAAGCAGAAGCCACATCAATGTAGACATTTCTGAAAAATTAAGCTGTTTCTGGGTTTGCCCACAATTGTGTGGATTCAAGGCTGTCACGCCTTTCTGGTCGGACGGCCCAGGTGGGAGTCAGAAAGACAGAAGCCCAAGCAATTCACCTCCCGCTTACAACCAAATCAATTTGACGATCGTTGGTCATCAAATACTCTCCGATAACTTCATCATAGGTTCAGTGAATAATAAGGATAAATGGAAGCCGCCTTCATGTGGAAATAGAGAAATACAGAGACACCACCGCCTTAACATCTGTGATTCCACCTTCATTCATAAGCAAAACACGTGGTGCCAAGAATTTTCCATTCTTTCTGAATGGCAAATTAAAAATAAGAGTAACTCATAAAAATGTAACCTTCTAAATAAATTTCAACCCCGCAGTCAATGAATTCTGACTCCATTCAAGAAAGAGAAAAAGAAATGAGCTTTTTGTAAATTCTCTACAGAAATTTCCATTTAATTTACAAATAAATCCAAACAACATAGAAAGAACTTCGATTTTTACTCAGCGGGAAAAATAGAAGCAAAACTATTTATATATAAATAATAAATGATTATACTTATTTCTGACATTTCTATAATCATTGTCGAAATAAAAAAAAAAAAAAAACAGGTAATAGGAGGACTATGACTTTTAGTTTTGCTTTTTACCGTAAAATCTGGAAATACTGGATTAGTAAAACATTGGAAAATAAAAGGACAATCTTTAATAAAGACTTAAAAATTCATTCTAATATTCGGTTATGAATGTCATGTTTAAAATGAAATTACATAGAAAGGAAAAAAAGAAATATATTTGCATTTATTTTGTATTTCACATATTTATATGATTTCAATTTATTCAAGATTTATCTCGTTGAGATGCTTCGATTGCATTACAAGTGCTGGTTAGCTATTGGTAAAACAGTGGCTTGTAAAGCCTGTATTCCTTAAAGGAAACCATTCGATAGGAAGATACTCTCGTTTTCCTTTCTTTATTAAAGTCTATACTGGTAGAAAGGACGCAAACCACTGTTATTTGGCATATATTTCGCGAGTGTGTAAACTTGGATGATATTTCCCAGAGACAAGATGGAAGCAACGACAGTTCATAGACAGCTGTGTTAAATAGGTCTTAATTTTCTTAAATCTACTTCTCCGTCAAAGCAGATGGAGTCTTAACCAAATAGAAATGCAATGCAAGTTAAGTTGACAAGTTAGGCTTATGTTAATTCCGTCCATTACCCAACCAAGTATCAGACAAGAACTTTGTCAGCTGAGATTTATTGTTATTGAAGATAAAGAGGTAGCACTCAATAGACAGGAGTACAACTAGTAATTTCTCATTTCAATGGATAGAGCATCACCTGCTCTCCCTTGTCTTTCAACCTGCTTAATTGACAAATCATAGTCGTTCATACAATAATAAAGCTAGTATTTAATGGAGCCAGTGAATACAGCAGCTGATGGGTCCTTTCATGGATTTCGGTTCGTCTGGCAGCACTAGAACCAATACATTGGGGAACTACAGATCCAAGTTTATTGTTGTGTTAGAGATCAGGAAGTTTAGACCTAAGATGGTGGATTGAATTGAGAATTTTTTTTTTCTAATGATCTTTTAGAATAAAGAGTATTCATCACTGTTATAATCGTTAGATTTGATGACGAATTGAAGGAAAGTCAGCCTTCTCCTATTTTCTCTTTTTAATTTTTTTCTTCTTGAAGGTTCTATTAAACAAAGACAAGGGATACAAGTATGTTTACTCCAGCCAAAAAAAAAAGGACCATTTAATTCGAGCGAGTGACAACAGAAAGCGATTAGAGAACAGACAAACTTCCATTTTAAGCATTCAAAACATTCCAGGAATAGTACATTGGAAGAAAGGTGAAGTGACGATTCTTCTCGCAAAGAGAAAAAAAAAAAAAGAGGAATCAGAGAAAGAGAGAGAGAGACCTCCTTTCCAAAATGAAAAAGAAACGAAAGTAGGCATTTAGATAATTCTTTCTTGCTAAGTGAAGTTTTTGAGATCAGCATTTTAAAACATCTCCATTTCGTGATTCTGAATTGTCAATAATTATAGTTCGCTGATTTTCAGTTAAGGCTTTCCATTTAAAATTAACATAAGTTAAAAAAACTGTAAAGGCATACATTTTTAATCATTTTTAAGCCAATAACAGAATTCTACTCGAATTCATGAGGATATGTTATTATATTAAAAAATTTGCCTTTGATCTTTTTTTCTCAAATGTTAACTAAACTCCGAGGAGAAGAATAAATATATTTTTGAAGAGTTAGAATTTTGAGTTTTGTAAGTGTCAGAAGCAATGACTAAGATCAAGGTTTTGCTTACTTAGAGAAGACTTTACATGTTGAAAACAACGGAAATTAACAGAGAATAACTTTAAATTATAAAACAACAAGTGAACATAAAAATCAAAGGAAGTTACTAATTTACAAATAACAATTATCATTACTGAACTGTTTCCAATGATTTTTTGTTATAAGAAAAGTTTATAAAATAACATGTTTACAATTCTCATTATGATTTTGATAATGTAAATTTATGTTTCCTTTTATTGTCTGTTATATTCGTCATCTAATATAAGATGAAATTTCATCTGTTAAGTAGAAAGAAAATAAAATACTAAGTTTTTCTTCTAAGCTTTTAAACTGAAATTCTGCAAAAATAGGAAGACCTTTGATTCTTACGATGTTATTAACAAAACCACAAATTATAATTTACTTTAAGAGTTCATTTTTTAATACAGAATTCGTTACAAAGAATTAGTCACAAGTTTGTGTAGATTGAGGTTATTATTACGCTGTTAAAATAAAATAAAAAATATAATGCAACAGTGCTTATTATTAGGTGTTTGTAATGAATTAGTTACTTAAAAATAAATGGTTGTAAACTAAAACCAAGAAAAGAAAATACGAAACAATATCAAAGTAGTTTGACTTATAACAATTTATTATTCATATAATTTTTTAAACTAAAAATTCTTTTTAAGTGACTTTGAATTATTCGTTTTCTGTTTCTGATAAATCAAGTCTAAAAATGTGTAAATTTGTCTAAATTTTCCGTTAATGAGTACGTATCCAAAACATTCTAAAGCTGATTTACGTAGAAAAGATCTTTTATTGCACATTTTTATAAATTTATTTCTGCCTTACGCCTTTTCATTTTACCTACTTCTTTTTTGTTTATTGTATTGTCGACATTGGTATGAATCCCTACTGCAAACCACTCGAAAAAGGAAAGATTATCCCCAGCAACGGCGCACAATGTGAAATGTGATCTGGTGGACGGCGAACGCCAGAAGCGCCAGCCGAGGGCAGGCGAGGCGCACATGGAGGCGTCTTGGTCGTCCCTCCGTCTGGCGCACAGCAGAGACTCACGACCTAGAGTTGTAATGCTGCTGTGCTTTCTCTACAATAAGGGGAGGGGATCAACTAAACAAAAGCCAGTGGCAAAGCCCAAACATATGGATGTCCCTACGCAAACAGAAGGTCCCTTATACGGACTGGCCGCCATATTCGGTACCCTCCCCTTCTAGCAACATATTTCCCCCATTGATCTCAATGTTTACGGCCGCAACAGGCAATGATTGCGCCATTCTGCAGACAGCTGCACCACCACCGGCCAACATCAGAATTGTTTTATAGCTGCTTCTTCCGTCAAGTAGGTGCGATATACCGATGGTATTTATTTTATTTCGCCTAAACTGCTTCAAGGAAAGAAATCTTCAAACTAGGGAATGAAAAACAATATGAAAATCTCTAAAGATTTTGACAAAATCGCTTATCATATAAGGATGTGTATGCTTACATTTTACAAAAGTTGCCTGCGAAACTTGAATTTCATTCTTGCTATCTTTGGTATCTAACTTACATAAAAGCAAATATTGGCTACAACTGCAATAAAAAAAAGAAAAGAAAGAGAATTGATATTAGGAGGAACAGACTCTATTATTGGTCGAAAGTATCCTAACTCAATAAGTCATCATAATTAAAATCCTAATACAACTCGAATTGAAAACTTTGCATGAAAAAAGTAATTTATTAACATAAGAATCGGTATTTCGCAGAACTTTTCCCGTTTTAATTATTATGAAACGTTAAACTGGTGAATTTTCCTAATACGGAGGGATGGCATTTAGTGTATGTTATTAATTAGGCTAACGGGAGATCATTCATACAGTAGCAGAAATCGTTTAAAACAAGAGAAAATATGGCTTTCGTGCAAAATAATTGCGTTACTTTCAGGAATTAAATGAGAACAAGTGAATTCACTGAGAAAAGATAGAAATGAATTAATTCGATCTCTAAACAAATCTCTAAATTTAGTGTTTAATATAACGAACAAACTTAATATCGAAATTCTAGAAATACAAGAAAGTTTCATTTATTTCCTTATTATTGTTGATTTCTTGAATCATATGAGAAATATCCCATCCTGTATCACTAGCATTAACAATGCTCTCTTTCTAAACCTGGGATGAATTGTAGATGTGACTTTTCAACGTACAGGGTGTTGGCGTTCCCTCGCTCACCCACATCTTGAGAGAGATTCGCCTCATTTAGTTAATCTCCCCCTTCGGAAGTTCAATTAATTTTCATCAATCTGATGCTGAGAGGCCAAAGGACTTCAGTTCCAACGGTTGGAACGAATCATTAACGAACCAGGTGGTTCGAATTTGAAAGGGTTAAGAGAATAGGATTCCTAATGAAGTCCTTCGTCCCTCCAGAAGAACACTTTGTCATTGAAAGATTTTTATAATTTCAAACAGATAAAATTGTTATTTTCACTTGTAAAATATTAAAATGAATGTTATTTTAAATTAGTAATAAATATGAAGAAAATAATGGAAACGATAATGGAATACCGGGGTAACGGAAATAATTCACGAAACGATAGAAGTCTACTATTTCTTTATGCTTCGTAAGATTCATATTTAAATTATGTTTTTCTTCTCACTTAAAGAGATTTTTACTTTAATTCGGAAATATAGAAATATACTTATTTCATCGGTATATTTCTGAATAAAATAAATGATGATTAAGCAGAGACGATTAACAATTTTGTGGAATAACCTGCAAGAAATAGAACATATCAAAAGTAGTTCTAAAATTTGAAGGATATTAGTAGTAGTGGTGTTTGTGGGAGAATCGTTGAAGATTTAATCGAATTTTTATAAGTATATTTTTATTATGCATTGGAAAGAAAAGGATTAAACAAGAAATAAAGTCTTACAAAGCAATTTTAAGTCGAAATACGAATTTGTCTATCTTGATCAATATTAGGCTAAAATTATATATCCTAGGAAGCTGAAAGTTTCGTCATATTAAAAGAACAAAAAACAAAAAGAAGATTCAATTCCTATATTTCTGATGATTTTGATATTTAAATGTTGGATCTACAGAAAAAGCTAGGGATAAAGAGAATCAAACACAAGAAACCTTTACTTTAAGAGTGATTCGTATTCACTTGTTACAAAATAGAGAAGGAACTTAGATGTAAAAGATTGATTACAATCACGATAATCAAAACCAATTTTAGATTGGAAAACTCAAACGTTACTTTTCAATGACTTCATTTGTTTACTTAATTTTAGTGCAATTTTATTAAAAAAAAAAAAAAAAAAAAAAAAGCTGTTATCAACAACTAATTCTAGAAAATATGAAAGTTAAAAGATGAAGCTAACACTCAAAGAATTATTTTTGGAAATTACTTTTCATATTTGCGAAATAATACCACAATAATTTTTTTCTTATTGAGAATCGTGTTATTCTCATAATATGGGAAGTCATCAACACCTAAAAAAATTTCTTTCAGTTACTGGTGAGTTCAATAAGTCAAGTAACTTTCATAATGAACTTTTTCTTTAATTTTTATATATAGAAATTTAATGTAATGAAAAAAAAAAAAATACCACAAATTACTAAAGCAATTATCTACCACTTTTTCTGTTTAGACAGAAGACATCTAAATATGAGAGAACGACCACGAAATTGAAATTCGAATTCATCGTGATGGTTCTCAGAAAATGAATTTAAATTTATTTTAATACCTTATAACCAGTCTGTTATAAATAGTGACTTCATTGAATGATTGATGATCAATTAATACAGCATTATAGGCCTATTGTATATTTCACCATTTTTCAAAATTCATGGTAACTTAGTTCTAATTCTTGAAAAAAAATTGCTTATATTAAGAGAAAATTAAGATATTGCAGTTGTGCAGTTGAATAAGGTTACTTGGGACATATATTGAATTTCCTATTTTAATGTTGTTGTTTTTTTTTTTTTTTTTTGTTTTTTTTTATCTTTTAAAATTTTTATCACTTTTTCACTTCAATTCTTTTGTATTTGTAAATATGATTATTCTTCCTCTTTTTCTTTTTTTAGAAAGAAAATGATCCTCAAGACAAATAATAATTATCCTTCAGACAAAGAAGCGTCCAAAAGTTCCCAAGCAAGACATTGAAGCAAAGATTATTCCTTAATAGTTAAAATCAACTCCGCCTACAACAATTTCTGTGTAACTTAATCGTTTCACGAAATTTCAGTTTAGGATCCTCCGCGTTTTCTTTCTTTCTGTTTTTTTCCTTCTTTCTTATCTCGTTGAATCGTCTTCTGCTCAGATGCAGATGGTGGAGAGAATCATTGGAGCCAAGAAGATTTAATGCGCATTCAAAACCTCTGGCTTCTTAACACCAGATAAAAAGATCGTAAACCGTGTTCTCAGTATTTAATTGCCGGTTATGTAATTAGGTTGGTGAGAGCAGTAATTAATATATTATGTCGTGGCTCATCCTTAATTATGGCTCGGATTAAAGAAACTCACAACAAAACCTGATCCAATTTGAACGTGACATTGGAAGGAATGGAAGAAAAGGAAGCACCTGATTGCAATCAGTTATTAAAAAATATGAGTCAGATTCAACATCAAAACAATTTTTCTGCATCGAAGAAATCAATGACAAGAGACTATGTTGTGAATCATTGATCGGAACTACGAATTTCTTTTGATACAGAAAAAAAAAAATTATAAGATACAAGTATTTATTTAGATAACTTATATTAAGTGTATTAATATAAGTTACTTAATGTTAAAAGACAGAGTAAATACCGCAGTTAATACTCTTATCCATTTAATGTTCTTTATGTAATATTGTATTATTGTATATAATTTTCAAGCAAAGTGTTTGTTTCGGGATTGAAGCGGATATTCATATTTTGAGGTCTCTAGAGTCAATAAAACTATTTTTCGACTTAAATACGAGTGTGAGGAATATATGTGATTAGGTCTCTATCTGTGATGGACGTTTTCAGCCTGAACTACGGGCTGCAGGATTTGGATTCTTTCCGGCAGAGGCTGGGGATTTTTCTTTTCTTCCCAAGTATTAAGATCATTTTAGTTTTAAAGTTTCATTTAAAGAAAGCAAAGTCATTATAAAAATTTATTGTAATGGACCTTCCCCCCACCTCCCCCTTTAATAAAAACCTGGCTACGTCCCTGACCAAACCCTCTGTAAAATGGTGGTCGGCTTTCTTTCCCAAGAAAAAGATAGGAGAGCGTTGGACTAATCACCTGACCCCAACTTCATTCTGATTGTTGTAGAATGTTGGGCCTATATATCTCATGCCCCCGAAGACCTATAAAATGGAGTTCTTTAGCTTAATTTGATGTCCAAGAGATAACAAATGACACATCAGTCTATTCCGAAGTTGCCAATTTAGTAGATTTACGTAAAATGCTTAAACTTTACTTTTCATTCCGACTCGAGCATTTGTTTTTCTTCCTGATCATTTCAAAATTTGTCAACCAAGCATCTGTATTGAAATTTCTAATTTACAATGCATGAAAAAAAAAATTGGAAATAAATAAAATTTAAGAACTACAAAATTCGGATGAGAGTTTAAATAAAAAACAAACAAACAAAATAAAAATCTAGTTAAATTCATGAAAAAAAAATCCAGAAACTTAGCATCGATATACTTTTATAAAATTTTCTTAAATTCTTTTTAAAATTATCACTGATTCCTGGGACACTTCCCTGAGTTTACCAATTTTCTTCATTATCCTATAATTATTTCCTGGAATGATTATAATTATTATTATTATTATTATTACGTAAAAGTTTTAAACCATGGGTTTCCTCAGCAAAGATAATATGGCGGGTCAAGGACCAAAGCAACATATTGCCAAGTGTATGAGTGTTGTGTTGAGTATCACAGCCTTCTGGAGTTGTGCAT
>JAFIDM010012231.1:149553914-149670694 GCA_023159025.1 Thereuonema tuberculata
AGATGTTGTAAGTGCTTACCAAGGTTTTTTGGTATAGCACCCAGTGTGCCGATAACCACTGGAATCACCACTGCCGGCTTGTGCCATAATTATTATTATTTGTAATTAATTGTAATTTTGTAAAATTTGTAATTAATTGCTCTTTTTTTTCCCAATGGCTGAAATAGATCGAGAAATAAACAACATAATTAAGTCAAACACAGTAATCCTAAAATCAATCTCAAATATAAAAGATAATTCTGATCTAATGAATAATATCAATAACCCTACAAATTCTTCCAAAATCATGCTGCATCTAAATATTCGCTCACTCAGACTAAACTGGAATCTGTTTTCTTGCAAAATAAATAATTCTCTTCCTGTGATTGACGTAATAATTTTAACTGAATTAAACATAACTAACAATGAGAAGTACTTGTATAAATTAGAAAACTGGAATTCTTTAGTAAAAGTTAGAGAAAATAACAAAAAAGGGGGAGGAATAATCATCTTTTTTAAGAAGAAAGAAACCTTTAAAGAAATCAAAATTAGCACAAACCACTGTGAAAATTGTATCGCAGAATTCAAGGATTCAACTAATAACGAAACGTTTATAGTTATTGGAATATATATACCTCCAAATTTAAGTAGAATATCTTTCATTGAGGAAATGAATAATTTACTGAATGACAATATAAAGAATTATAAGAATACAGT
The DNA here is from genome assembly GCA_023159025.1 of Thereuonema tuberculata. Taxonomy (NCBI): domain Eukaryota; kingdom Metazoa; phylum Arthropoda; class Chilopoda; order Scutigeromorpha; family Scutigeridae; genus Thereuonema; species Thereuonema tuberculata. The sequence continues at coordinate 149,554,611 of JAFIDM010012231.1, forward strand.
TTTTTTCATTGGAGATATCAATATTGATCTATGGAAGAAAAATAAAGATTTAACTACTTTAAAATATCTGGAATGCCTATATTCCAATGGTTTCAAAAATTGTATAAATGGTGTAACCAGACATATCATAACAAATAAAAAAGCCACCAAATCCTGTATAGATCATATATTCTTAAGAGATAAATGTATTAATAGTAGAAGTACGGGAATTATATGTAAAGATGTAATATCCGATCACTTCATAGTATTTGTTCAAAATATTATCTCTAACAACACAAATCAAACTAAAAAAAATAAGGTTGAAAATAAAAGAAACCAACAAAGCCAAAAAACTACATATTTGAACAAAAATAAACTAGAGTTAGGCATAAAAAATGTAATACAGGAAATCTCTGAAAATAACATTAATGATACTAACGAAATCTATAATAAGATAATAACAGAAATAACTGAATCAAAAACAACAAAATATATTAAACTAGAGAACAAAAAGAAACGAACGAACAACAAATCATGGATCACCGCAACATCATAAAAGCAATCAATGAGAGAGACTATTTGTTTAGGAAATGGAAAAATAACAAAACTAATATGAACTTTTACAATGATTATAAATTATTAAGAAATAAACTAAATAGCAAATTGAAAAGACTCAAAAAAGAATACTATAAAAATAAATTCAATAATGAATTAAATTCTCCCCAAAAGCCAATGGAATGAAATAAACAAAATATTAGGGAAGAACAACAAAATACCTGAAAATACAGAATTAAAACAGCTAACGGAGAGCATTAAATCTTACAATAAAGAAAAAAATGTTTGTGACAAGTTTTGCAACCAATTCTCAATTGTTGGAAGAAATGTATTAAAATGTGATAAAAGATTATGCAATGAGGTAAATTTATACGTGCAAAACTCTATTGTCTTTGAGGAACCTAACTATCAAGAAATGTTAAATATAATCAATAAGCTAAAAAACAAAAAATCCGTTGGTTTTGATAATCTCAAAATCAGAGAAATCAAGGATAATAAAGAAATTTTTGCACATATAAGTACGTTGCTATTAATGAAAATTATAGATAATAAAAAATATCCAGACAACCTAAAAATTTCAAAAGTTGTTCCTATCTACAAAGGAAGTGATATATTAAATTTTAAAAACTATAGACCAATTTCAATTCAGCCGATAATAAATAAAATTATCGAAAACTATATTTGCCTAAAAATGAATAATTACCTAAATAAATATCAAATCATAAACTCAGAACAATATGCATACCAGAAAAACAAAGGCACGAATAACTTATTAGAAAACTTCTCAAATAACATAAATAACAACCTAAATAAAAATAAATTAATTCTTCTTATATCCATTGATCTAAGCAAAGCATTCGATAGCATTGATACGAAAATACTATTAAAAAAACTGTACAATATTGGAATCAGAGGCTCACTATATGAAATTATTAAAGACTACTTTAAGAATAGAAAAATATTTGTTTCAATTGACAATATTTCCAGTGACATGAAAACTATTCAAAATGGAGTTCCTCAAGGTTCACAACTAGGCCCTTTGTTTTTCTTACTTTTCATCAACGACATATTTCAGGTAATAAAATCGTGTTACATACATATTTATGCTGATGATATAATGATCTATTCGAATGGGAACTGCACTACAGAAATAAGTGATAAATTACAAAAAGACTTAATTCGAATCCAAATTTGGTTCATGACAACAGACTTCAGATAAATGAAGACAAAACAAAACTAATGCTAATATGTCCAAAAAAAAAAAGACTAATAACAGATAAGCCTAAAATCTTTTTTCACCATCATAACTGTCTTCACAATTCACCATATGAATGTAAAAGCTGTCCAGAACTGCAGTACACAAAAACAATTAAATATCTGGGCTTAATAATAAATGAAAAATTTTGTTGGAATAATCACATTAAAATGTTACACAAAAAGCTAAACAAACTGTCATACATATTCTATCATACAAAAGACATACTTCCAACGCGGATTAAAATGTTATTATATAATGCTTTATTCGATTCGAACATAAATTACGCGGCTAACATTTGGGCCAACAACACCAATGACAGTTGTTTAAAATCTATAATTAATCTGCAAAATAAAATTTTAAAGATAATTTTCTTCAAGCAAAATGTAAAAGATAAAAGTATAATATTAAAGAAAAAACTTCAATACTAAATCCCAAACAAAAATTCATATACAACATACTAATTAAAAACTATTATAAAATCTTTGAGCACAAGAAAGAAGAAAAACAAAAATCCTCATATAATCTAAGAAACAAGAAAAATATCCATCTTCCCTATCCACTAATATAAATGACTATGGAAAGAGGCATTTTAACTATATACTTGAAAATATATTCAACACTATAGATGAAAAAGAAATATATATAAAAAAAGGAAGAATATTCTATGTTAAGAAACTATTAAAAAAGTGGCTGATAAAATGTAATTAATATGAATTTCTTTTGTTTCAATTGTTTTCTTTGTAATTGTAAATCCTGTTTGTAATATCTCATTTAAGTATTTTGTTCAATTTACTTCCAATGTCCTTAATATTTATTGTTACTAGTTCTTACTGTACTCGACAAAAATAAGCTAAACACAGATAACTTTAATATACATATGTAATAATTATGTATAGAGTTAAATCAGAAAATTATTTTAACTTTTAAATCATGTTACTGCCTAATTTAAAATTTTTGAAAATATTCACCTAGCGGTCTACTTGACAAAAATCACTTGAAAAAACAATACTATGTAAGTCATTTGATATTTTTTAACAATGTATTCAAAATTAATTAAACATTTGTAGTATAGCTATATTCAGGACCTGTTGATAGGAATTTGTCATTCCTAACGGGACTGTAACTTTTGTATTTAGAATCATAATAATAATAAAAAAAAATATTATTATTATTATTATTATTTTAAATTATCAATAAACTAAAAAAAAATTTTTTTTTTTAAATTCCATATCGTTCTCTTGCTTTTAAAGATATCTCAATTTAGAAAAAAAAAAAATCGTTTTTTAAAGATTAAAATTTGAAGAATGATTTTAAGTTAAAAATATTCCACTTTTCATTAAACTTGGAAGAAAACATTTTTAGAAAGACGTCAAGTGTGTAATTCAGAATTCAAAGACACTTTCTCATTAAAGCCAGTTGAGAAATTATTTGAGAAGCTCATAAATTCCAAGCCTAGTATAAAGGTATGACCAATGTAAATCCTTGCGAATAATTTTTCCTGAAGATGAATTAATCGCAACGAAAATAACAATAAATCTTGTCGAATAGTAATTCAAATAAATTTCGCTGCAATGCTGAGGACTCTTTTGTTGGCGGAGTTTTTCTTTCACAAAGGCATGTGAGCCACAGTCTGATTGCTTCGCTTTTGTCCCAATCTGCTTACTCATTGCGCCCGAGATAACTGTGGTTGAAAAGGAAACTAACAGCAATCGAGAAGAAGCTACGGTAAATAACTGCCTGCTTCCAAACCCCAGAGGGACAATACACTCGACCCAAAAATCATCCATCGCATTGAACGGTGAAATGATAGATAGGGATTTTTATTTAAGATTTTAAGACTCTCCTTTTCAAAAAATAAAGTAGGTTAAAAATTTGAAGTCGAATGTAATCAGCTTTTTCGTTAAACTACGACAAATAGATATGAATCACTTAAAAATTTAGTGTAAAGCTATTCTTTACACCAATGACGTATTTATATATAAAAAAAATCAAATATAAAAAATATAAGTATAAAAAATATAAAAAAAGCATCAAAAATATTTTGAATTTTGGACTACTTTTCATTTTTAAGAAAGATGAAAAGTTGAAATATTACAATAAACGAATTAAAAATAGGCTTTTTAATTATTTTGTTAGAATCTTTTAATTTTGAGTGCTTCGGGTGGGGGTATTTTTGACGCTTCAACAAAAAAAAGCAAAATCAGGTTTAAATTTTCTCTTTGTTTTAGTGTAAATTATATGAACGGTATAAAAACCCAATTTTTGAAAGAGATTAACTTAATAAATTTATTAGTAATGTAACTTCTTGATTAGTAAAACTTATTGCAGATATTATAACTTTAAAATTGTTCGTAATTATTTGTTTAGCTAGATATCCTGATTCAATCTATTCAATAGAAAATAAAACTACTGAATTTCTCAAACTGTGTAGCTGCAATTTCTCCTCATTTTCTCCAGTTTTTCAGCTTATAAAATGTTTTACTTATTCCTTTGTGTTCACTTTCGTATTTTCTTTTAATGACTTACTCTTTTGTTCAGATAATTCAGTGAAGTAGAAGCTACAAAATAAGTCCCATTTCGAGACCTCCCTCCCACTGCACAGAGGGATACCTCCTTCCTTGTCAGTTCCAGGTCATAGCATCTCCCGCCCCTATCCCAGTGACACTGCATCTGACCTGCACAAATCCGATGTTCCTGACATTTCATGGCTGCCATTGGCTACAATGCACTCATCACAATCGCCAATAATTACAACCATCTCTTCAATTTCAAGGAAGGCCATTGAAATACAAAGATCATTCAAGCCGTGACTTCAAACTTTCTTAAGGAGGATCTAAAGACAGCACACCATCTCTCTATAGCTTATTAATATTTTACACAGTTCATTTATTTGTGTGTTGATCTGCGGAAGATATAGAAATCTTAAAATTTTTGCAAGACCTTTTCTTTGAATCCTGTAAAAATTGTAAGTATTTGAGTTACTGATATACATGTACTAATGATGAAGCTTAAATTCAAATATATTTAAGTACATTTAACTTTAAATCTTAAAAGTAAAAACATCTTTAAAGTAGATTTTAAATTCAAGTACATTTAACTTTACTAGGAAGTATGGATCGTTGAAAGAACTAATGATATCATTGAAATAAAGATGCCAAATTCAAATTCCCGAAACAAAGCCAAACAGATTGTAATAATTTCCTTATTTAAATTATTTAAATAGACTTTCTTTTTATTATTTTTTTCCATTTACTTAACATGCTCGTACATCTACCAACTTTTACTGCAAAATTAATAATAAAATATCTTCTAATGATATCATTAGTGATTCTAAGAGAAAAATTTCTAATTGTTATCTAATATTCCTTATTAATTATAAAAAATAGTATACTTTTTTTTTCAGAATTCAGGAAAACTTGCTTAATTTTACACACTCGTTAAATAGAGCTCAACCAATCGAAATTTAATTTTCTAAATTTTTAAACTTGTCAGTGAATCAACAATCTTCAAAGAATTTCTAATAAATTTTGATTTAATTCACAGAATTGACCACTTTTGTTTATTTTTAATTGTTTTTATTTTATGTTTTTTTTATTTTTAAGCAACCAAAAAATATCAAATAATTACACACATAAATATATAGACATAAACCTACTTTCAATGAATAGAATCTTTTTTTAAAATCCGCAGTTTGGTTTGTTTGTTTGTTTGTTTGTTTATTGTTTGTCTCTGCCACAAACTTCTGAATTTCAATGAATAACATTAATTAATATTACTTAATTTTATTTAGAAAGTTTCTGAGCAGTATTACGTATGAATCAAAATTTTGAGTTCATGCCGAGAAAGCGGAATTGAGGCATAACTCTCCGCCAAGTAGGGCAAATATTTGTATCTTCTCGGCTGTTGGAATCCTAGAATGTATTCAATTAGACTCACAGATCTATAAAAACGCTTTTTAACAAAATCTTGCTTTTTTTTATATTTTTATATTTTTTGTTTATTTGTTTGTTAAAAAAAATGTAATTTTGGTAATTATTTCCTCGTCCCCTTTAATCAAGAGTATTTTCCATTCTTTCCAATAATAAATTTACAATAAAAGAAGATGGATGAAATTAAGCGAATCACAAACAAAATACTTCCACTTTGTGGTTTACAAACTATAAAAAGAACCACCTCGTAAAGATACTTTTCTAAAGTACATATTTCAATCAGATTCTCTGTAGACAGTAATTTCTCTTTTTATGAGAGAAAAACTTATTAGCATCAAAGGTACAATTAATAACGGATAAACCTATGTTTACGATGTGTTTACAATAAAAGCAGACAATATTCTATGTCCTTTGTCTTTTTTATGGATTTTTAAAAGTATACTCGTTATACTTTTAGAATAATATACGTGGGAGCAAAATCCCTTCACCGGTCGTTAAATAATTCAAGGGGAAAATGCAGGTCTCCTTGTCATTCAAGTATTTCGAGTTGAAGACAAGGAAGGTGCACACATCTCTTTTGTCAAAAACGAATAATGAAAGGTTAGCACAAAACAGGGCCACAGAATCCACACCCTGTGAGTGCAGGACTCAACAGCGGCTTATGGTAAGTTTATGACAATTTTTAATGGCGCTGCTTTTTGCATGAATCATATCGTGTAATTTGTAAATGGAACACTGACATCTCCATCAAGACCTTTTCTTTGAATTAATAACAAAATACAAAAAAAGATGATAATGTAAGATGGCTTTGTTTTATTTATTCGAGGTTCTACAAACCTAGATTTAAAAATAAAATAAAAAAATAAAAATCGGAGATAATGAAAAAGAACGAAAAAAATATTAGTTGTTAGTAACTTATTATTAGCCCGAAAGCAGAATGTTTTTTATCTTTCTGCAACGATTGATGCTAAGACGAAAAACTTTCTGCAGGTGCAGAATCTTCAAATCGACAACCAAAAAAAAAAAAAAAAAACGGAATCTCCGAAATCTTTCTAGAGCCCTCAGTTTCGTTCTGCGACATTGTCGTGCCGTCGCTTGATATTCTGCTTTGGGGATTATTAGTAATAGCATTACTAAAAAAAGGCTGGAAATTGTAAGTAGGTATGTAAATTATAAAAAAAAAAAAATACAGTAAACCCTCTCAAATCCGGCCTAATGTGGCGCCCAGTAGGCCGGATTTCAGAAAAGCCGGACTACCGAGTGTGTTCTTAAAACAACTCAATAGCTTAATTTTTGTGAAGACACAATGCCAGGTTTAATTAATTTAAACCCATTTTTCAAAATTTGGACTCAAATGTTTATTAAAAACAATGTGTTTTATTAAAAACGTATTAAAAACATTAAAGCTGTCCCCTCCATGAATACCGGCAATTAACGCTGCGAGCATTATGCGACGATATTTACTTTTGAGTATTTCCAGGACTCCCTGGTCCATAGGTTGGCAAATAGTAGTTACATTAGGTGGTAAAAATAAACGCGCCGGCCGAGTTGACGCAAAGTAGGGAAACGAATTTAATTAAAAAAAATTTTTTTTTTACTCGGGACCAGGCCGGATTACCGTGGGGGCCGGTTTACCGAGGGCCGGATTTGAGAGGTTTTACTCTATTACAAATGAACCTTAGATAAACGTACGAAGTATATCCATCTTAATACACATTATCTTAATACTTTCACTATGAATTAAGGAGATGTTTAAAAGTATCAAATTTGATTAATTTTCATAATAATTCTTTCCGGATTAACAAAAATAAGGTTTTCAAAACTCAATGATAAATTTTATTCAAAAAGAGAGAAAAGAAATGTAATAATAAATATATTTGTTTCTAATATGTCTAAATGTGTGAAATTTTAAATAAAAGTTTATAAAACTCTAAATTCCATTAAACTTATAAAAATAGCGTCCAATGATTTCTGATAACTAGAAAGAAAAATTAAGAATAAGCGAAAAAGTGTAAAAATTCTCTTTTAGGAATGACGCCAAATCAAAACATCTGCCATTGCATTTTTTTTTATCACAAAATCATTGGACTTCTGGTTATCAGAAATATTGCGTTCCTAATAAACCAAAAATAAATTTGATAGATAATAAAATACATAAACGTACTTTTTTTTATAATTCAAAATAATAATCTTTGATTATTGCAGTCAAATTTAAGAAAAAAAAATGGAACCTGTTTATTTCATTTAGTTCTATTCACATTTTGCTTAAAAGAATTTCAAACTACATTATAGGAAAATTGAGACAACACTAAGAACTTAAGATTCATAATCATAAGTTAATGTGCTGATATATATGTAATTATTTATTGTACAAATAACTGTAATAACACAAAAGGGGCCTAGTAAATATAAAACACATTAATAATTATCTCACCATATCAAGATATTGTTTATTTTTTATTTAAAAGAAAGAAGAGATATAGACTGTTTAACTACCAATTTTATCATACATTACTTTTTTTTAAAAATTTTATTCATTCGCAAGTTTTGGTTGGATAAAATACAAGAACTATTCAAATAAAGAAATCATGGTTTAAATCATCTCTGTTCTGACTTAGGATTACGTTATCTACATTTATATCTTTTAACTTATTATTATTAACATGTAGAATTTGAGTTGTAGCAACTTGAATCATAAATAAGTTATATATTCATTCTTTGTTTAGAGCACGAGCTGTAGATAATATCAAGAAAATAATTCTCAAATTATTTAGCGGAAATAGTGAATTATCTTCAATTATTAGTCACTAAGAGAAAAGGTGATCAGGATAAGTAACAACTTCATTTTTATTTATTTACGATTGAATAAATTTAATGCTAATCAAGGTTTTTAAAACTAAAAATTATTGTCTTCTTCTTCGTCTCTTCACTAATTCGGTTGTAACTTCTGATGTTGAACGACAGAAAACTGGAAATAATCTTATGAATTAGATGGTGGCAAATTAAAGGAAATTAGCAGACTATTTCATCTGAATCCAATCAGGTCTTGTTCTCATTAAATTCTGACTTAAGTTTGACTTAAAATTATATCTAGCTAATAATTTTAAAACAAAGTTACCTACAACATAGGTACAACTTCATGTCGATGAAGTTTAATTAAAGCTGGGATATATTTCAAATCCGATTTTACGAAAAAGTAATAAATAAAATATAAAAAAGAAATTATTAAATAAAGAAGAAAGAAAGAAATTAAGAAAAATACAAAACAATTAGGCCTACTTAAAAAAAAATATAGATAAAATCCTTCTATTTAATCGATGTGTAGGTTACCCTTCTTATATCGTAAATATATTTCTAAAATACAGAATTAGACAGATATCAAAACATTATTATTTTTTTAATCACATGAAAAATATAATTTATTTGAAGACGTGATACTTGAAAGTAAATCCTGTTTACTTAACAGACGATCTGAGAAGCCAAAAGCTATTACTGTCAGTAGCTGTTTATTTTTGAAATTCATTTTTCTCCTGTGATCAGTGTTGACTTAGGTCGAGCAGCGTTACGAAACGTTTCGGCACGGATTCTCCTATTTCTCTTTGAAAAGAAGGTTTTATTTCATGTTTTTTTAAAAAAGCCGATTCCACGCCAAAGCGAGAGGATTTCATTGTCGTCGGTGCAGTTGCTCAGTCGTCGGTCGGTTGCCGTCTCACGATTCCCATTTCCTCTGACTCTAAGCTGATTAGGGCAAATGGACAAACACCACCGACTCCTCTGGATGACCACCCACTCACCAACGCAACACCAACGGCCAAAAAAAAAAAAAAAAAATAGTCTAAATAGTATAGGCCAATACGAAAAAGAAAAAGGCTGCTTTGACATCATAAATTTGTCTCTAAAGCAAATTTCTGCTACGAGTTTGACGGCGAAAGTAAATCCGAGGGTTCAAAAGTTAGACATTAGTCATCAATCATGGTCGAACCCGAAACTGCCCTAAAAAGGAGTTTCTAAGATGACTGAGTTCCTCATCAAAACTGACTCTTATAAAGGCTTTGGTTCTTTTTAAAATCTAATTTTCTTTTTAACTTAAATTTAATTCATATTTAAAAAAAAAATAAATTTAAGGACTAGTCAGACAATGGACATTCATTTATCTTCCCTGAACAACTTTGCAAAATATTTCAAAAAATAAGAAGTCTTGTGATTTGATGCACAGAATGCTGCAAAGACATTTTATTCAAGTACAGTAGAGCCCCGATTATCCGCAGAATTGGGTGGCAAGGGTTCCGCGAATAGTAAAAACCGCGGATAACCCGAAAAAAGACTAAAAATGAGGTGTAAACACGAAAAAAAAATATTTCAGCATAAAAACTACGTTTTATTATACAAAAAACATAATATGCAAAGCTTTTAAAATATGTACAGTACAGCAGAAACCTTTGTGCACAGCAAGAGCCTGCCACTCATCCACAAATTCCGAGAAGGCCTATAGGATCACGATGCACCATAAACCTGTCAGTAATTTTCGACCTTCTCACTGTAGGGCCTATTGTACTTTCCTTGTTGTTGGCTTGGATTAAAAAAATATTTCAGCATAAAATTTTTTTTTTTTTTTTTCAGGTTCGTAATTAAAAAATTTTTTCTTCCATGTCCCATCGGGGCGTTGAAGGTAAAGCTCCAACGTCACAGTGACCCGGACTGAGATGTTCAGCCCAACACTCGGCCGCCTGTACCACCGGGAAACAAACCAGATACCCACTCTACAGAGGGCTGGGTAGACCCTAGGACCCGTTTGGAGGAGAATGAAGCGTGGAACAATCTCCGCCCTCCGCCGAGGCCGGGGATCGAACCTGCCACTTCGGAGCCCACAAATTTAAGATACTTTACCAAATGTTGAAAGAAATCCGTAATATGATCAGAAGAAAACACAAGAAAAGGGCCAAAAAACAATTTATCTCAAATCATCTTACATGTTTCGGATGGTGGAGTATCCATTTTCAAAGAATAATTTCAAATCATAAAATGCAAACGAAATTGAAATATTAACAATAAAGTTACAGTGCAACAAGATTTCACAAAAATTATTGCTAATGGGAAATATTGTTATGCTGTAATTTTATTGTTAATACTTCTATTTCATTTCCATTTTATGATTTAAAATTATTTTTCTATATGGATCACCCACGATACGAAACATGTAAGATGGTTTTAATATACTTTATATTAAATTTTGTTGCTAATATATTTAAAATAAAAGCTATTTAATTATTTTTCACAAGAATATGTTTCTTTCTATTTAATAAACCGTATTAATACGTATTTTTTTCCTACTATTTTTTATGATTCAATGGAAAATAATAATAAGCCTTCTCTAATTTAACAAAAAATGAAATTAAAATCAAAAGGACTTATTTCGTTTCATCTTCGTGGCCTTTCTATTCCTCCTTCCAATCGAATAAATCTGTTCTACCACTCTTTCCTAAAGAAAGACCAATGTTTTAATTTAATGCTAAAGCTAAATTCTGTATAACACAAAGCAATCTTATAACTGATGTTTAAATCTCTCTTTTTCAACTTCATATCAATGAAAATTCAGCCAAATTATGTCTTTCAATTATTAGATGTCTAAATCTTGATACCTTTATTGTGTGGAACGGAATTTATATATATGAGATATTAATCTAAAGAGATTCTTCGTTACACAAACAACCTACTGAATGACATTCCAGAAGATTTCCAAGTTTCAATAAAACTTATTTGTTAAAATAATTGATTTTAATGTCCCTTCTTCAGTTCTAGTCAATTCAAATGAAGAAGATTCATTTATTTGAACTCAATTTTGAATTTGGTTCAATCGTGAGGCTTCTCAGAAAACATTAAAATACTTTTCCACTGAGATTATTTTGGGCGAACACAAACAACCAAGTACTGGTTCCATTTAAAATACATTCAGCCCAAGGACAATTTCCCCCTCATATTCGTTACATATTCAAGAGAAAAATAATAATAAAAAAAATATGAGTCATGCAATGATTCTCCTTTTAACCGTCTGAAGTCGCCACATCCTATTCGGCTAAGTTAAATGTGCAAACAGTAAATTTTGTAGTATAATATAATAGATGCAAACATCACTTTTCTTATCTTAAATCTACTGTTTGTAGATCGGGACAGGAGCTTATGTATGTAATAGGTTTAATGAATAATAAAAAATGCAATAAATTTATATATAAAAATTTTGTGGAGACTTCAGACAGTTAAAATGAAATTTTTTTTTAATTGCTTAATAATTATTTTAATTTGCTTGATTAGTACCTTATAAATAATTATATCTTAATTTACATTAATTTAGTTAAAAAAATAAATGTCTAACTACAATGACATAACTTCAGTTCATGCTATTGATAATTTATTGCAATATAATAATTTATTGCTTCGAAGTTATATTATTATCCGCCTACTCTTCTATCTGGCTCTTCTAGCACCTGATTGCACAATTTCTCTCGCTGAAAATTTTGTAATATTTTAGATAATTTTGCATGCTGCAAATTAGGGCAATGTTAAGAATTTTTAAAATAAGCAAAAGAATTGCTTATTATATTCGGCATTTTCTTACAAATTTCATTACGATATTTTATCGAAATGCACATTTGAACATATAAATGTACAGGCAAAGAACTTCTGTATAAATATTTGAAGATATCGAGTACTTTGATCACTCATGGGTGTTAAAAATCTATTTGAAGTATTGCCTGATTTCAAGTTATAATATAAATCTATAAGTTAATCAATATCAGAGGATTAAATCAATGTGTAATTTAAGTTAATTCTCTATCAAATAATCTACTTCTCTACAAATTTCTCTAGCTCTTTTATACTACATAAATTTAGAGATGAAAGTCAAAACATGTGGGTATGTATTTGTTCATCTATCTGCTAATTTGAATCAAAAAGATAGCTCCAGTATTGTGAAAAAAAAAGAAAAAAATGCTTTTATTTTTAAAATATAGAATACCTTAAAAAAACAACAACACAGAAATTTAGAAAAAACAGCTCCTACTTTCATGAGGTTTGTTTCTTTGTTTATTTATTTCCTTCAGGTTGGAGAGAAACTCGGGACTAAAGAAATAATAAAGCATGATTCTATCTTTTGTTTTATTAACAAATTGTACAAATTTGCAAAGAAAAATTCTTTGCCAACCGTAATCAGAAAGTTTGTTCGTACTTTCTTTAAGGATTTGCTTTCTTCCATCTAACTACACGCTGGAATACTTCTTCTCAATAGAAAATTTATGTCATTTCTGTACAAAAGAAGACTGCATTAGATTACATTTATTGCGTGGCTGTAAACACGTAAAATAGAAAAGTATTAAACCTTACTATCTTTCCTTTCCATATCTTTCGAAAATTTCTTTCACCTGTACAAAATTCGTCGATGTGAGTATTGGAAAAATACTTGTACGTCTGCAGTCTGTTTTTTTTAATACTTGTTTTAACAACCATTTTTTAAAATTAATAATAAATTAAAAACATTAACAATTGAAAGAACAACTGGATGATAAGAAACTAATTTTCCTTCTCAATTCAGTCATTAGAACAATGATTTTTGAATTTTTTTTTTCCCTTTAAATCTAGTATCAACGAAATTCGGCTTTCTTGCTTAGCAATCAATTGCTTCAATAACCTTTCTCTACGTAAACTCTTAGCAGCGAATCTACGCAGAATAACAAGTGGCAGCGTACAAAGTAATTTGCACAAGAAGCTAATAACCAAAGTAATGACACAAATATGCCAGTAAACTCTTGCAGAATAATAAGTAGCAACGAAAAAAATAATTTGCATAAAAAGCCAATAACGGGCTTAATGACACAATATGCTTGTAATTTCCACTAATAATAAAGATGTTAATTCTGATTCGGTAATAAGCAGGTTCTCTTCTACCACCCAATCTGAAGGAGGCAATTGAAGATAAATTGAGTCATTGCAGTTGGGCAATTTTTGAAGACAAATATTTCTTAAATAAATGATTTCTCTTCTGAGGAATTCTGAACGTCAGTAAATGGTATGAATTCAAACATCAGAAGTATAATTATTATTTACCAAGACAGTGATTAAATCGGGAAAAGAAATTATTATGTTCAGGGACAATTGTTATTTAGCTATTTTTGTTTTAAAATGGAAACGACTTATTAGGTAAGACATTATTCAAGTCCTTACGTAATTGGTAAATTACCTACAGGGAATGCAATTGCTGATTGTCTAATTTCAAATGAAAAAAATAAATAAATAAAAGTTTGCTACTTTTTTTTTATTTAAATTATAAATAATCACTATGTTCTACGTATTATATATACGTATGCATTATACATAGTGATTATTTACAATTTAAAAAAGTAGCAAATTTTATTTTGCTACTGACAATTTTCTACCTTGTAAAGACTGTAGTTATAAAACAAATTAAGTAAATAAATAAATTCATTTAAAACCTTTTAATTTAAAAAATTAAAAGTTTTTTTTTTTATTTAATGTTAACTTTGTAAAAATTTTCCTTGTTTGATTAAAACAGAAATAAAAATTATGCTCAAAGATTACAAGAAATTTATAGTTTTAGTTATCTATTTATTTACTTATTTATTTATTTACTTATTTATTTATTTTATTACATTTTTTTTTATTGCAGAAGGCTCCATTTAATTTTGTTTTTCCCATTGAAATTGAAATTTCCTAATAAGAAGGATTTCATTATCATCTGCTTATCTATCTAATTATCTAGTCTTGAAATATAGCTTATATCCTTCTACTTCTGAACTCATTTAAGATGAATAATGGAATCTTGTTAAATGGATTAATAAAAAAAAATGTATAATTTTGCAGCTTAGTAAAAATCGGAATAAATTCAAAGCAAATTGATTTACATTAATGTAAAATTTCAGAATTTTCTACCCTAAATTTCAATTTCTGTCTACTTGTTTTGATTTCTGACATCTATTAAATAGTATTAGAGAATGGTAGTTAAAACTGTACAATGTTTAAATGCTGCTATGAAAGTTAATCATTCCAACTATTTAGTGATTTCAGATCAGACTATTTCATATCACTAATCTTAAAGTTCTTTTAAACAGTTATTAAATATTAGAAACCGGTTTTTTGGGTTATAGGTTTATTAAAATTAATAAAAAAAATGCTTTTTTATGATTCCAAGTTCACTAGTAATGTTATCTGTTTAATGTTATCATGTTTTAATCCAATCTTCTTACAGTCTCTCAGAAAATTTCTTCTTCCGTATATCACTGTGAAATTCAGGACCGTTTATAGCTTTCGAGGTCTCAAAATATGCCCCGAATCGAGTAGGGAGAATTCCTCGTCCCTAACAACAAATCAATGTCATATGACTACGAGAAGAACCTGCCCAGAGAGACCCATGAATTCCCAAGGAAATTGCTACAAATTTCACAGTGCTGAAGGAGTGCTTTTTTTATGAACTCAACCCTGATATGTTTACAAAAACTATTACAGTCTTTACAGAGTTTGCTTCGACACAACATTCACAGCCTTTGAACTGTTGCCATTTCAAATGTAAGTGATGTCTGTTTCCAGATATTAAATTGTTCTCCGAAGGTTAATTAATGTCACATATTTTTAGTATTTTGAAAAGAATTGTTTGTTAACGGATAAAATGGGGAATCCGAGAATCTGTTTCACATTAACAAACAGTTGAGGGCAAACGTTCCTTTGTTTCTTCTTTTCAAAATAGACACTGTTTCTAAACAGACTACAACATAACTTCGAAGAATTCTAAAACAATCAGATGTTTTCTTGCAGTAAGTCTTGCAAGTCTTGGATTCCTATAATTTTAGATATTTAATTGATTTTTTTGGTTTTTAATTCCAAACAATTATATTTAATTACAAAATTTTAGATTACATAATTTTAGATTAAAATTTTGTTCCCTAAATTTTCAATGCAGATTTTCAGTTGATGATTTCATTTAGGATAGCTTAAAAATAGTAATAACATAAGATATTTAATAATTTTAAATCCAATATTAAATTTAGACTTAAAAACATGAAATTCTAAAAAGACTTCGCAAGTATCGTGTCTGTACCAACAGATCATAAAACCAATAATATTTTACGAAATGAAAAAGAGTTTTTAACTTCATAATGGAAGTTACTCAAGTTCATAAGAGTAAAATTCTTCATGGAAGAGTTTCGAAATACTTATATAAAGTTCATTAAAAAGATAAGTAAAGCAAAATAAAATAATTTTATGGTCAAAACATTCTTTAAAAATTATGCATACTTTTTGATGCTCGGATTTTACAAAATTAGATTTTATAAAATTAAAATCCTGTTCTAAATTTGCAATTTTAATGAAAGAATGGTAGAAGAAGCATTAAGACTTAGAATTATAGAAAGTTTTAATGAAGGCTCCTGTAAAATAATTACAGCAAATCAAGTTATTAATAAGCAGACGAGCGGTTACGTTTTAAATATATTTAGGCAATCAACCTTTGTGGATAGGCAGAACTCGAGTACCTTGTCTAATGAAGCAGCTAAACGCCCTTGTAGATGCCATAATTAAAACCCTAATTTGATAAATGGTGCTTGATAACGTTCTGGGTGTTTACCATCGTTTCTCCTCTTGGGAATGCGCGGCCATGGGCCGGAAAGAAGAATGAATACAAAGATGAAGAAGGAACTTTCTCATTTTTATAGCGGCGGACAGCTCATTTATTTCCACCGCCTGTGAGGACTTAATTACAGCTGCATCAAGAGATTTCCCCGTGTGGTAATTAATGCAAGGCCAAATTCGTGATTGCAGATAATTTGTTTGGGAGCATTCCTGGCTTCGCGACATGTGCAGACAGTCTGAACAAATGACGAGAGGTAATGGGGTGTAGAAGTCGCTTTGCTACTCTCACCCAACGACGCACAATCTCTTGGTTTGATTACAGGCAAAACACGAGACGCATTGAGAGATGGATGTTAACTACGGTCCTTGTCATAAGAAATGCAATAGCGATACACCGTCTAGTCCTATCGAAAATAAAGAGCAGAATTCTAAGTACCTATCTATATAGAGAGACATTACATCGTCCAACTTATATCTGCATTATTTTTAATTTCATAATGAAGAAAATAAAAAGGAGAATAACTTTTATAAGTTATTATAATAGTTATATTTTTTTTTTAAAGTATAATAGAAAAAGAAAATCCATCATCAAATTGTGAAATAAATTCTTAGAAAACAAGATCTGCTACAAAACTTCAATGAATATTAAATATACAAAGAAAGTAAGCAACTTTAGGGATTTTCCTACTCCGCGAAACTTTGTTCAATATTTCGGCTCCGGTACTTCAGCCTTCACCAGCAGACGTTTGAGAAGTACTTTACAAGAAAGTCTACGCCGTAATAATGTAAATAATGGCACAGAAATATTGAACGATGTTCAACCATCTGCATAGTAGGAAAATCGCTCATCGAAGCCTATACAGTGAAGCTCGGTTATATCGCGATCTTTCGGATCCAAGATCTCGAAGATCGCGATCTGCCCGAGCTTTTCTTACTTCGCTATGTCAAATGTCGTATACTCGAACCCTATTATCGCCCACACGATTCCAAATCGATTTAAAATGGTCATTTCGCGATTACGTACATCATTCAGAGCGATGTGAGAGAATTTTATACAGTATTTATAAATATTTATAAATAATTACCTTGTCAACACTTTGATGGGCTATATTAGCCAAAATCTTCATACAGTATTTCTGTTTTCTTACGGCTTGGCGCCGCCACGCCGCTGTCTTGGTTCTTGTACAAACGACGATTGTACAAATCGCAAGCTCTAAAATTAATCGGTTTTCGTATTTTTTGGGCGAAAATATGGTAAATTTTATAATTTTACAATTATACACCTTTTCCAAAATAGAAGGGGTCCAAGACCAAATCGCGTTATATCCGAATTCGCGATATAAACAACCGCGTTATAGCCGAGCTTCACTGTATTATTTGTATAGTCAATAGTATGACCTACTCCTCCTTCAGATTTTACTTAGATGAAATGATATAAATTTCAGATTTCAAATGAAAATATTAAAAGTTAACGTATGTTAGCTCATTAGTTGTATCTTGAATATCTCTGTCGCACATCTACCGCGGTAAGTGTTTCCCAGAGGTCAACCACCTTGAAATTTGTGAATAGTATTTGTTTTAACATATCAATATTTTAATAATAAGTTTGATATTCAGCCATCCGAAGTGAATTTTAGTTAAAGCAAGTTTTATCTGAAAAAAAAAACAAAAGTTATTCACGTTACAACTTGAGGTCATGTCCCACTTCTAAGCTCCACTCCCTAAAACCCGTGAACAGATGTCGACTTTGATGTTACTTATTTGTAGTTACATCAATGCCCTAAAAGCTGTAAGAAGTTTACTACAAAGGCTGTAAAAACAACGTCAGGATATGGGTTTTAAGATAGGAAAAACGTCAAAAAAGTTGAAATTTCTATCAGTTGCCATTTTGGAACGGTTGATTCGATTTTTGGCTGAAATATAATACTAGCCGAGTCCTTACGGTTATCTAGCACCCACAAAGTTTTAGCTCAGAAGCTCAAAATTTACGGCAGTTATCCACGTCACAACTTTGAGATTATGCCCACTTCGAAGGCCAACCCCCTAAAATCCCATGAACTGATTTCGAATTTTTTGATGCTTATTTGTAGTTCAACCAATGTCCTGAAAGCTCTGAAAAGTTTGTGGCAAAAATTCTAAAAACAATTGAAAATAGGAAAAAAAAAGTCAAAGTGGAAATAATACTTATATATATAAAGAAAATCTTCCTACTGTATATCGTGAGAAGAAGAATTTGAATGGCGTATATAGTCGCGATCTTCGACCCCTAATCAGCGTTTATCGCAATGTCCCTGGGTCATCTGTTCAGAGAGAACACAATAGTGTATTTTCCCCTTTGGAAAATACACAACATAGAAATTAATTACTTGAATAATAACAAAAGTTTAATGTGCTGCGAAATTGGTTAACATAAACAAAGAGAAGAAACAAAAGAACTGCACCTGAATCAAACTCAAATTGCCTTTCCAATTCAATTATTAGGAGAGGAGTTGGGTACGGCCGTTTCGTCCTTCAACGGACTCTTTAGCCCAACCCTGCCTCTCCCGATAAAAGACTCGGAAAGGCAAGATCCTTATGTCATGGAAAAAATATATGTCAGAAAAAAAATCCTTAAAATTTATTAAGGTCAGTTTTCACAAGGCAATTCAAGAAAATTTGTTAATTTGTTCAAAAGTTAATAATTAAAATTCATTCGTATTGGTCATTTTACCAGTTGACACTATTTCAGTGAAAAGAAAGTCATTGGTAGAATATTAACTGATTTTACCCAATGGAATTTTTAGTAACGAAATAATACAGTCGATTTAAAATACTTAAATATTATTACTTTTTTTCAAAGTAAGAGTCGGTTGGTTTCATTCTGAAGGGTTGACAGCATGCATTAGTAGGTGGACGCATCGAAATAAAGTGGATGTCAATTGATGGATGCCAAATGTCTTAAAAGTGTCAAAAGAAAGCATAAGGATTGGGAAAAAAATTGCAAAAAAGACGAACTGACAAACAGAAAGATGAATACGGGGAAACATTTCAGGAGTAACTTACACATCATTCCAGCCTTATTAACAATTTATAAGCTAAATATATTATTACATTTTAGGCGGGTTTTTTTTTTTTTTTTTCTAATTTACTATTACAAAAAAGTTTATACGTTTGTAAGTTTAAAAGTGAGTCAACATAAAAATTTAAGATTCCTTATCTTCATTAAAAGAATTTTAAGCTGGAGACTTCGATTTTTCTTTTTAAATTCTGTGAAATTAAAAGTTTTATTTTAAGGTGAAATCCAATGCTTCTGCTTTACTGAAACTCAAATCATGAGGTTGTTGTGTTATTCCACTTATTAGTTTGCCAACTATATTTGCTGTGGGTCGGACGAAGCCCTGTCTGATGTTAACGGTGTTGTCTGTGATCTGTTGGCTATTTGTAAACGGAAGAGCTCATTACGACCTGTCACTCACAATGCGCATAGCAATGAGTTAGAAAAGAAAAACTCATCCGACGCTTATGTCTCCCTTCTCCTTTTAAAACCAAGGTGCTATAATAATAAACTGCTTCTTCTGCTAAGAAATTCAAAAGCAATGACTTACTGATGGGATATCTTTTAAGTTTTTTTTTTTGTTTTTTTGTTTTTTTCAAATTGCTAAAATGATGCAAACGATATTATAATTTTAAATTTTTTCTTCTTTTATTGTCTTTTTTTTTAAAGATTTAGTTACCGTGATCTTTATGATAAAAAACAAAAACAAACCCAAAGCATTTATTTTAATTTAGTAATACTTTGTTGTTATGCAAAGCTAACAGCTAATTAGCCTATATAAAGTCTGCTATCTTCGCACTTCTGACGTCGAAGTAGAAGGTTAAATTTTAAAACCCGTAAAGAACAAAAGAAACCAAATAGAATTGATATTTTGATAGATGCAATTTATGAAAGTTCTCCATTGGTCTGGGATAAAGTGCAAATTAACTAATACCATGTGAATTTCTTTCTGTTTAATTTATAATCAGGTTTTTTAATTATGTCAACTCGCATCCAATTCGAATCACTTAGATGTCGAAAGAACAGCTAAGAAGGGGGGTCAACTGTAATTTCCATGTAAGTTGCCGAGAATTATTTAGACACGTTTTATACAAACTGGAAGTCTTGGGAGACTTCTTAGATTTACTATATTGAGAAAGTAAGCAAATTAGTTAACTTACAGTTTTAAGAATGTGAGAAAAATGCGATACATATGAGCCGTTTATTTTGAAAGTGACCTAAATCCATTTTTCAATTATTTTTTGTTAACTGTAGTAACGGTGCAAATTCCACGTTAGCAGTCATAGACCACATTTTAGACCAATGTACCACATTAAGCAGTGTGGCGCATTGGTATCCAATACGTATATTTTTAATTTTATTGAAATGCAAATTCTTAAATATCTCAATTTAAACATAAATGGACTTAGGTCACTTTCAAAATAAACGGCTCATATCTTAACTAATTTCTCTTATTTACCAAAATTAAAAAAAAAGAAATAACTCTACGTTAATGAAGTCATTCGTCGTTTGCTGTAACTATACAGGCTTGCTCAAAAAATTAATAACTCGATAATTATAATTATTTCCAAGTTATTTCATTTTCAATAATAATAATAATAATAATAATAATAATAAAACCCTCAAAACTAATTTGCTGCTGCAAGTTTTTAATCGTTTGGTATTCAAAATACATTTTATATTTTTATTTAAAAGGAAGAAATTCTTACAAACAAGAACGTAAAAACTGAAGATTAAAAAAAAAAAAGGAACATTCTTTTTGGATCATTAATGTTCTTGACTCAAAGAGTTCACCATTTCATGCTTTCTTCAACAGTTGATTGGTTATTTTTGTGATTTTTTTTTCGCTTTCCCCTTCTTCCTGTTCTTTAGTAACAATCCAGGTGTTCTGTCTCAAGAACCCCGAGTATTTTAAAGGCTGTATGTTTCCCAAACACTCCCTATATGCTGCTGCCATGGTTTAGTGTCTGCATTTCAAATCACTTCTCGAGGGTGACTTAGTGAAACATTAATGTTCTGGAATTCAGGAAGCAGAGGTTAACTGGCAAAGAAGACAAGAAGTCATATGTCGAGAATTCAGAGGAAAACAAAAATATCAAGTTTTTAATGGATGTGTATTTGGAAATTGAAGTATGGTAAAAGTTAGATTAAGCACAAATATTTGACTACAAACTACTACAGAAGAATCGTTTCTGAATAATTTCACTTAAAACATGAGAATTTCTGAAGTGCTATCGTAGAAAGAACAGTGGAACCTCCAAAAATTAAGGAAAATGGACTCTTACTACATTTATTAATATTTTGAAATGCTAACTTTTGAATACATCCATACGTAAAGAGATCACATGAATAACCCTGTTGCAGATTTGAATGAATGCAATAATCTTACAATTTATACCACTGTACTTTCAGATTCATACCATAGTCATTATTGATTTAATGTAATAATGGCAAATTCTAACAAAGGATTTTTTATCCCAAATCTTCATCTACAATTGAAATCCCTGAAATAGTAAGTACCATCAAATCTATCATCAACTTCAGTTTTCTACGATTTCTAAGATCCTAGCGAGTCCTCTTAAATAAATATTTATATTTTTAATTTAAAAAAAGCTGTATTAATTGAAACACCTTAATTACTAACACTACCTTGATGTTGTTTCAGTAATTATGACGGAATAGAATGTCTATTATAAGAAAGTCGCCTAACCTAATACAGATAAAATAATTGCAAACAATTGGCTTGAAAAGATCCTTAAAGAATTATTAACTAAAACAACGATTTCTTGTTTCTGATTAAAAAAAAGATGCAATGCTAGATAAAAAAAAGTACATGAATAAAAATATAAATTTTTTGATAAATAGAATAAAAATAAATTACAATGAAACAATGAGAATCTAAAATGACTTTCAAAACTTTGGCAATTTAAATTAAATGGCAGCAATTTTACTTTATTGGCCTGTCTTAATTTTTTTTAGAGAGATAAATATTATAGTTGAACAACCTATATTATCATAATATAACAATCATATTATATAATTTTTTTTTTACAAATTTTCTTTAGATTTGACTGCGAGAACGATGATTTATTTTGATTTTTACTAAATGTTTTAACTTGTTTTAAAACTGCTAAACTTTCCTGAACTAAGAAACGAATATTAATTTCTTAGTCTATTAGTATTGATTTCGAGGGGAAAAAAAACCCCTCACCTATCCCGAAATTTTTATTCTTAAATAAAACATCGAAGTGCTTTAGGTGGATTCCCTGTGAATAATGGATGGATTCCTAGTTCTGCAGACACAATTGTGTAGCACTGCAAGTCCTTAAACCATATTTGTCGATGGGATTATGGCCATCAACCACTATTCATGCGAGTAAAGTAACTCAGACATTCCACTTGCTTTCCCTTCCGTGAGTTTCATTCTCAGAGTCTTGCAAGAAACTTACATTGCCAATGATTTACATCTCTGAATATTAATTACTAAAAATATATCCAAACGTCTTTCAAATAAGCATTGCCAGTCACCTTACATGAATAATTCTTGTACTAGGTTTCAAGCTTTATAAGAAAGAACTTGAAAGAAGCCTAATTTATTATTTTTTTTTCTTTATTTCTCTCTCTCTCTCTTGATAAGTCATGAAACAATACAGAAGAAAAGTCTCTGTATTTGTAATTAATACTGCGCTACATAAATTATCATCTTAAGTTGACAAAAATTGATTAGATTCTCTTAATATTAGGTTAAGTGTTATATGCAAATAAATGCGATAGCATATACATGACTACGATACATTGTTGAATATAAATACAATGTTTTACATTCACTTCTATTGATTTCTTATTTTCATCTTTGTCGACAAAATGCATCACAAGCATCCATATTATAAATTATCAAATATAAGATAGATTATCCTTAATCCATTCATTTGTTTCCGGAGAATTCATTCTTTGAATAGTTACTTAAAATTAATTTCCTCATGATTTTATGAGAGTAACGTTATTCAGTAGATTAAAAATATAATTAAGTTTTAAAAAATGGAAATTTTATATCGTTTTTCTTCTGCAAATATTATAATTTGGAAATAACCATAGGCTATTCGTTTTTGTCGTTCTCGGGTCTTACATAAAAAAGAAAAATAGGCTTTAAATTCTTTCAGAAACATCTGGAATTATTACGGAGTAGCATTTTTTATTAAAATACATCATAAATTAAGATATCTCTAGAGTTTGACAACTGTTTCTTTGACAAATGCATCAGAACCAATTAATGTACAGAAATCTGTTACAGAAAAAAGTATGTGGATAAAAACATGCTAAAATGTGAAAATGATTTTCTTAAATTGTAGATACAGTTAAATAATGCCGTGGATTATTGTAAAAATATTTTCAATATCTGATGGCTGAAGCAAATGAAAACAGATTGAAACTCTTTGAAAAAACCCGAGGCATTAAAATTGTTTATTTTCACTAAAGGAAATTTACATAGGGAAGAAAGCTATAAATTGTTTCACCCTTCGACTGATAGTTGATACGATGCCACCTTTCTCCTCCATTAACATTGCTTAAAACAACTGATTTAATCTGTCGATTGTTATTAAGGGAAATCAAGTTGTAACACCATTCAATTCAATTCAATTCTAACTTATTCTTTGTTACCTGTATACATAGGCAACCTTAAACCGAAAGAATGATTCAAGTTTTTGTAACAAAAAAACTATACTTTTTTCCATTTCATTTTTAATTTTCATAGTTTTTGATCTTCATAAAGGAAGATTTGAAAAAAGTAAAAGTATCAGCAAAAAATAAAAATAATAAGAAACAAATTGTTAAAGTCCTAACTCAGATGACTTCGGAATTTGGAAATTTTCTTTCAGCTCTGTTTCAATAATTTCTAAAAATAAAAGTCAAACATCTTGGAATGTCTTTTTTTATGTCTGGTTTGGAAATAAGTAAATAAATATTTATTTCCGTTTATTTGATTTTTTTCCCCAACCAATTAGTAATAACCGATCAGAACTAAGGTAGCAGCAGCACATCGTACTAATAGCTTTACAGGAGAAAATAACAACTGTTAAGAATAACAATTTAATTACACGGCTCTTGCCGAGAGAACTATTAAATCAGGCTGACTCATAAATCTGATTAGGTTCTGTTAATCACAGAGGTTAAGGGTATTAATCCTCAGTGTCTTCACGACCTTGCTTAACTGAATGACAATTAAGTTGTAGGATGCTGTCAGACGCTCAGACCACTGACCCCATCCATATCCCCGCTATGCAAATCACTCGAGACAATAAAATTACGGTTATTTACTTCCTCTCGTCTGAAATTAATAGCTGTTCGTTTGAATCGACGAAGTGCAAATAGAGAGATGGCAAATGTCAGAACTCATAAGAAGGAAATTGAACTTGATACGAATATTAAGAAAACATTAGGTAGAATTCCTCAAGCGAAGAAAGATGCCTTAATATTGACAAATATTGATGTAAAGACAAAAAAAAAAAATCTATAAGATTTTAATAATAAAGGGTCAGTCTGAATCCTGTCTACAATTACAATGAATTTTATTATTCTTTAGCAAATTAAAATTTAAAAATATGAGAAAGCTTTTATCAACTTCAAATGAATAATACAAATTTTGGAAGTAAAATGAAACAATTTAGAATTTCATGAATTAAATTATTAATATATTAGGAATATGCTTTTATCATTATTACTAGCCGAGTACCGTCGCTTCGCTCCGGAACCCTTGCGTATATAGCATTAAAAAAAAAAAAACTTTATTTATTTAGCAAATTAATATTGAGATCGGAGAATATACGACTTTCCAGCCCGTTGTGCCCTTCTCCACTTAACTCAGGTGTATTGCGGGTTGGCGCCACACACCTGGGGTTGCCGCCATACACTTCATCGTCAGTTTGCCAGATTATTCCCTATCCCGAATTTCGAAAAATCCGGCCTTATTCCTTGTCTACATCATAAAGGAAACTTCTGTGCAAAATTTCAGCTTTCTAGATCCAAGGGTTTGGGGTGGGCGTTGATGAGTCAGTGAGTGAGTGAGTCAGGTCTTCTCTTTTTATATATGTAGATTTTCATGAATTTTGTTTTGTTAACATCATTGATTAGTTCTTTATAGATTATATTTGGATCTGTTATTTTCTCATTTTCAACTGTTATCCGATTCGTTCTTTACATATTATTCCTGGTGTTTTGATATCATGTTTATTTATGAAAATATGATCTATATTTGTTTTCGTATTTCCATGAATTGTACAGTTTCTTGTTGTTCCGTAAAGACGATTTTTGAAACCATTATTGCACATAAGTTTTACGTATTTCTGTACTACATTGTTTTTATTCATTTTGAAAATATCTATATTTACGTCGCCAATCAGTATAGTTGGACAGTTGTTTAATATATTTTCATTTTTTATGAATAGATTCTCTATTTCAGTAACATTTTAGTAATTTATAATTTAGCATTTTGCTTACAGAATGACAGACAGAATAACGTTTTGTAATATACGTTTTTATAATATATAATAATAATAGCCGGGTACCGTCGCTTCGCTCCGGAACCCTTGCATATATAGCATTCAAAAAAAAAACTTTATTTATTTAGCAAATTAATGTTGCGATCGTCGGAGAATATATAACTTCCCAGCCCGTTGTGGCTTCTCCGAATAACTCGGATGTATTGCGGGTCGGCGTCACACACCGAAAATTCACATTTTTGCATGTATCTTGCAAACGCTGAAGCGTTTGTGAATAAGTGATATATCGTTCGATATATTTCAAATACCAACATTTTCTCAATAAAATGTTCTCTTCCATCTTTTATAGTTTTCGTTTAAATTGAGAAAAAAGTCAAAATTTGACCCTTTAAAAGGCGCCATCTTGGAAACCAAAAACTTTTTTCGAAAGATTTTTGTAGCATTTTGTTTGTCTTAAAAAGATCTACATTTTATCCATTTACATGACCACTCTATCTCTTATAGTTTGGTCACAAAATTGGAAAAACATAAAGTCTTATGCCAGACAAAATAACGCTTTTATAATATATAATAATGTAATTGAAATAGTTATGCAATTTGTTAACATAAACAAAAAATCACCGAACATTTACAGTTAACAATTACATTAGTTAATTCATGTGAATCTATTGTAAGTTATTTACAACGCTTTCTCATATTGTAGTTTTAATTTCTTCCTTGATAAATTTGGAAAATTCTCTATAGTAGCAGTTATATCCTTACTTATTTATAATTTAAGATGGATAAGTAGAAGTAAAGAATATAGAAAAGAAAACAAACAAACATAGTTAACATGTCTGTCTGCTGTTAAGAAAGTGATTTTAAATATTAAAAGAAGAGAAATATTAATTTTAATAAATATTAAAAATGTAAATGCTAATAAAATTGCTAAATTATTTCCAGTCAAACATTCACTTCAGACAAGCAGTTGTGTTCTAAGGCTGAGTTTCTCAACCGATGCCACGAGAAAATTCTGAGTGTACATCTGTCATCAAGTTGTACTTGGTCCAATGCTTATAGAATAAAGTCTAGAAGTCAAATAACCTGGGCAAAGAGAAATATCAACTACATTCTGATTCGTTCTAAGATAAATAAAGTATTCAATCACACTCATATGCTTTAAAAAAATATTTCAGGTATTTAAGTATTTCATATCTTTAAAATACTTAAAAAATCTCTCTCTCTCTCTGGTGTAAACTGTCTTTACGACAGGTTTCAATTGGACGTTCTCCATTTTCTTCTATCCTGTGCATCTTTCTTCAATTGTTCATACTTTCTTCCCCTTTTAACATCATCCAGCATTCCAATCCTTCTTCTTCCTCTTCCTCTCTTTCCTTCTACTTTTCCTTCTATTATTCTTTGTTGTAGACAATTTCATCGTAGCACATGTCCTAACCAAGATGTTTTTCTCTTGCGTATGGTTTCTAACAATTTCCTTTTTTCACCTATTCTTGTTAAAACGTCCTCATTCCTTAATCTATCCGACCATTTCACTTTTAACATTCTTCTTCATTCCACATTTCAAAACTTTCTAGAAATCTTTCTTCCTTTTTTTTAATAGTCCATGATTCACTACCATATAACATCACACTCCATACAAAACATTTAGCAAACCTTTTCCTTAATTCTATTGAAATGCCTTGTGCTGTCAACAGTGCTTTTACCTTTTCAAATGCTCCTTTACCCATTGCTATTCTACTTCTTATTCTACTTCTACTTAAAAAATAAGACATAAAAATAAATTACCTTCATTGGCAAATCCTAAGTTTTAACAATTACCGTTAATAAAGTAATAAATCACATGGAATCGGCTTGAAATCGTTTAAAATAGAGTTCCATATTCATTTGTAAATCGTGAGTATTTTCCTGAAGAGATTCTATTATAGCAATAGAAGAAATGAAAAAGTTTGTTGTTCCTTGGGATTTTAGGAGCAAGGAAAAAAGTGCGCCGTGAAGCAAAAAAAAAAAAAAAGGTTACAAAGCGCTGCTCTAAAGATTTAGAGATTAAATGTATTTTATTTCCCTCATCTCTAGCAAATCTCTAAAAATATATTCAGAATCAATTTATTGTTTACGTTACCATCCGAAGCTGAAGTCAGCTTCAGCAATATACGTATAAAGCTTACAATGACAACATATTTAAAAAGAAGACAAATAAAAAGAAATCATTTTGTTAAATATAGCCTATAAAAAAAAAAAAAGCGAAAAAAGCTTTTGTTGTTAGTCATTTTCCAAATTACACTTAAATGAGAAATATACAGAGTGATATGTTCTGCAATGCTATATAATCGGAAGTTTTCTCAAATGGTTGACCAATTTCTTGCTCTTATTAAAAGACTTAATTACAATTGACTGAAGAAAAAGGAAAAATATAACTTTGGTAAAGCAATTGACATTCAAACTATTTCCCAGCTTAACAAGAGGAAATTTCCTACAACAAAATTCCTACATTATTTCAAAGTAATTACAACGATTTGAGCAATAACAGTGTTGCTCACTATGAATTCATGGAGAAATAATACATACTGAGCAATTTTCCATTGAAGAATAAATTGTTGAAAATTATTGAAGAAACTGTTTGAAGCTGAAATAGTGTTAAAAACGAATGAATTATATTTTGAAGGTCGTTATCAGCTTCGAATAAGCCAAGACAAGACCTTCAAAAACTGTCGAGACTTATATTTAAGGTAACTTCTTGCTGCTACTTTTGTTTTTAAATAGGAATGTTCATTTATAAAGTTTTTTTTATTACTATTACGTTAACTGTAAAAGGCCTTAAATAGTTTAAATGAATGTAATAGGTACATCCCTAAGTTGAAAAACAGAATTCTCCTTACGATGCAGCTCTGATTCCTCTGATGATTATGAGGAGTCTTAATTGACACAAAATGGAGAAAGACGAGGAATCTGTGAAGGCATCACTTGACTTCTTAAAGGCTGTCTGTGACAATTGGTGAGATTTATCTTCCCCAAATAACAGCCTCTGAGTCGGGCAAACTCTCATTAACTTCACCTCAGTCGAAGGAGTGGCGCACGTGGCTACCTTTCAAGATACATTCTGAACAAGATCAGCTTTCCGTTTCTACCCCCACCTCTTCTTTTTTCACTTCTACCATTCTTTTACTCTCCCTTTCTCCTCTTTTAAGTTTTCATCTTCTTTACAAATCTATCTTTGAAAACTAATATGATACTTGAGCGAGGCTGCACAAGTAAAATAATCATGAAATAATAATAATAAAAAAAAATTCGATACAAATTTTAATTTAAAGACAGATTGGTAGAAGAGAAGATTTGAAAACATACGGTATTTTTATGAACTATACACAGTTAAATATTAAAAACTTGCTGAACATATTAAAAGGGAAAAAAATGGAAAATTGTGTACTTATTCATGAACCCACATTCATTGATATTGAAAATGCCAGAAACAAAAGAAAATTAGAGAGAGACAACATATCTTCAAAATTTGCCGAATATCAATAAAGATTAACGAGGAAATATTTCACAGATAGTTCTCTGTTTCATTAAAAATGAGATTAAATCTAATTTTAAAAATTATATTACATTGACATAAAATTAACCAATTTTTATAGAAAGATATCATCAATAGAACATGAATTACAGTAAAAAACACACCTAAATTTTATATTCTAAGTTCAACAGTAATATGATAATGTAAAAGTTGATATAAACAGTATTTACGTGTATTATTTCTATTAGAAATGATGCGTTTTGACAAATAATAGTATTTCTAACTTTAATTTATAAATATTAAAAGGCGAAAAATGATGAGTTTGAGTTCTTTTCATTACTTTATTTACGATACTTCCACATAAAAAGACAGCTATTTAAGTAAGTCGTGATGTACTTAAAAAACGTAAAGATTTAAACAATTATTAGCATGTTTCATATTAAATAATCTATTTAATTCTTTTATTATTTAATTCAGTTTGCTGTTTAACTATTTCCACACTTTTATTAGAAAAAAACCAAAATCAAAATGGAGAAAAAAATCAATTAAAAAACTAACTGGATATTATTTAAATTACCTATTGAACTCTAAAGTATTCACGTGAGAAGCCAGAAGAAAATAAACGTTCTTAAATTGAAGCAATGAATTTGTCTTTCCTCCTTTTTCTGCAGCTGGGTTTCGTTTCTTTTACCAACTGTCTTTCCATATTTACACTTCCATCTGTTTCCATTCCTTTAGTGCAAGCGCAAATGTGGTAATCTGGTTCTTATCTGTTGGCCAATCATATCTCTCGCGGTTTCACAGTTGCAACAAGAAACTACATTTTCTGATCCCTAGAAATTATTAAATAGAAAAAAGCCCTTTCAAATTTTTTAATATAAAATCATTTAACAGAGGAAGTAATTTACCGTTAACTTGCAGATTATTCTAAACCAAAGGCAATGACAAGAGCCTACTTTAACCAAGCCATTGATTCCCTAATTCCACATTTTTTGTTTTAAACATGAAGCATTTGGAAAGAATATTACTAAACAGATGCAGTCTAAACTATTATTTTTGGCTATTTTCTCAAACATATCTACAACTTTTATTTTACCTAACAAAATTAGAAATTAAAATGTGCAATGTACCGAACTAAACATTAAATATATATCTCTTTAGTATATTATAAAGAGTTATATATTTAGTATATATTTAATAAGCCTATATTATAAAGAGAGATAATTACTTCAAATTGCTTCGGATCGCTTTCTATACCAGCGTTATAAGCTTAGTTATTAAATATAATTAGGGTTTTCTATCTTTCTTATTCTTTTATATCCTTCCTGCATCGCAGAAAAAACAGAAAAAGAGAATAAAAATTTTTGAGAATGCAATTTTAAGTTGATGTAAACAAGTCCGTCTTTTATCAATGTCAGTGACAGATTTAGATAATCCACTAAATAAAAAGACACCTGACCTTTTTTTTCCTTCTTTTTATAAGAAGGTTTAGAATATAGTCGTCTATACTAAGTTACTAATTGTATCAACAATCTGATTATCTAGTTTTTAAAATACCTTATAAATTATTCAGAGAATGAAAACTGTGTATTTTTATTTTTACAGACGAATAAAATTAAAAATGGAAATAAACTGCAGTTAATGAGAGTCAATGATCTTGGAAAAACCTATTCTAGAGTCCCTCCCCCAACTCTTGTAGGAAAAAAGACATTTTACATAAGAAATACTATTTTTAGTTTTACTAAACCTTATCTTATTAAGCTAAATAAATTTTTTTTTGAAATATATGCTCTAACAATGAAAATAATGATGTTGTTGTTTCTTTTTTTTTAGTTAAAAAACAAAATAAAACTGAATGTGCTTTTTTAAGGAAACAGCTTGATAAATCGAATTTCAATTTAAATTCATCATTTTTTTTGTAATGTTTTGGATATTCCATGAAGAATAATCGAGCTTGATAGGAGTTGTTAGTGATTTTAAGAGTAGACATGGACAGAGGACAAGTGACAAATGTCACTACTAAGTTTCTCATGAGATACTTGGGTGAAAAGGGCACAGGAAGTTTACAGGAAGACGCTATCGAGTGAATAAGTTTGCATAACTTACATCTGCGACAACTTTGTGGATCAGTAGACATAAGCTTTCATGTTTGTCTTCACTGTTCTCGCTGTGAAGGAGGAGGAAAATGAATCTAATGACTTAAGAAAAGAAAATTACTCTGATGTTGATTAATTAGACTAAAGAGATCAGTTCCAAGTCATCAAGAACTTTATGATTCTAGAAAGTTCTCACTACTGATGACGAAAAGTTAATACGCAATTACCATTGATTATATCATTTAACAATGAATAATATTATAAGTTTCTAAAAATGGATAAGTTTTTAATTTTTTTTAATAAATATAATGTAATATTTTTTAGCAAATACAGGACTGACTAAATTGTAAAATAGATCTATTTATAATTACAATCAATTATAATAGGAATAACAAAGTATTATTGTAAATGCCTAAGTATTTATGACAGTAAATAAACAGAAAACCTAAGAGACTATTCTTTCGTTAGTAACCCATGTATAAATGTAGTAACAGATGTCTGGATATAGATATCTCATAAACATCTTGATTCTGTTAGTTTCACTGCTTATCCTTTCTATTATTATCCTTCTGCCTGTTGATAGGGGTCGGATTAACAATTAGGATGCCCTGGGATTAATGTCTTGGAAGATTCCCGCCCCCTACGATAAATTCATATTTTTTTTTCTTTAATAGTAGCTATAATTTATCATGTCATTTTTTTTATTATTGTTGCTTAAGTTCCAAACCATTTTTTTTAAGACTTTAGCAGTTTATAAATAAAGATGCTTCCTTCATTAACTTCAGTCCAATAAAAAAAAGATCAAATTCACATATTCAAAGGATTAAGTCGAAATAATAATTAAAGTACTATTAGATTAAAGATTTTAAACTAAAAATTTAAACGAATGAAACAACCTGAATAATATGTTAATTCGTTTTTCTATCCTGGCTCTGGATAAATTGGATGGAAATTTAAATCAAAAATCTTTTTTTTCGTGAATACTTTAGGGCAATTTTTGAGTACCAAAAGTTACTGAAATAAACATTTACTTCAACATCCACTTTCGAACTAATTTTCGTACAATTTTATGTGATATGTTTTTGTTTAACTTTAAATAATAATGCAATGTAACTGATTTTGGATACTCAAAAGCTTTAAATGATAAAAATCTAAATAACTACAAGCAAATTCAAAAATGAAAAGTTTGTCTTACATTTCCACTTACATATTTCGATTTTTCCTTTTATAAAACATTTGATACCACAAAGATTCAACTGATGTCTGCTAACTTCATTGGCCGTTGTCTCTTATTTCCTTTCAGTTTAATTAATAAACTTTGGAAAACTAATTCTTGTATAACATGAGAAGGTCCTACGAAATCGTACATTAATGTCAACTTAGCTATTTTTCTTGTTGCAATCTCAAAACAGCCAACTAAAAAAAATAATATCGAAATTCCTGCAAGTGATAACATTAATTTAATTGCTGCCTTAGATTTTACTTCTGAATGAAATTTATGTCGTCCTATATATCAGAATAGCAATAAAAAAATAATTGGATCTCATTTTCACTCACTGCAAATCTTAATTAAGTCTCTGAGGACGTAAAAAAAATCACCCACCCAAGATTTCCAATGTCGCATCAGAGTTGTCCGGAAGTCAAGTGTGACATCCAAGTCAAACATCCGAAGGGCTCTGGAAAATTTACGGTCTTTCAAAGTGCAAATTGAAGGCAATGAAACTGAAGTGCAATAGCCTTCTGCTGATATCCTAAGATGTATTGAAAACATAAAAATTGGGAGACATAAGCAGTGATTAATAACTAATGATAAAATAAAACCTAAAATAACACTTAAGTTTTTTTTGTTTTGTTTTTTTCCACTTTTAATTTTTATCCGCAAGATTTGTTAAACTATGTCCAGAGATCTCCATGAAAAAGAATCTTAAGTTACACGTACTTTTGATTGCCAATTTTTTTTTTTTTTTTTGAGATGATGTCGCAGCTTGAAAATAATTAAAAAAAAAAGAACTCCATAATAATAGCTGATTTATAAAGCTATTTTACCACTGTTTTCAATTTAAATTCTTAACTTACGAGAATCATTTTATTTAGAAGATGTTATAAAACAAAAATGAATCTCGAAGCAAAGATGATGGAGTTAGATGGCCATTTTTCATTTGTTTCTCAGGTAACCTTTCTTTTTTGTTCCATAAAAGACTGCTAAGTTGATTGTTAAGTTGAAGCCTGTTATTGAAATCAAAATTTATTTAGAGAAAAGACGGAAACAATCAAATAAGTTCAAACTTAGTATATTATTCAACTAGTAAAATGTATTCGCTGCTTTTTCGGTTGATTTTCTTTCAATGTTTCGTCAAAACACAGGCTGGAGGCCATGTTTTCGGTTGGCCCCTCGTGTAATGATGCCCTTTGATCTGAATTCAACAGTTCGTGGGAGACATTGTGTTTGGTTTGTGGTAATGAGGGCACGTCACCTAATCTCAATAAATTAACAGACCCCAGGATGTGATAAAAACATGACCAAGGAGGGGAGAAAGCATTAGGAAGGGAATAGAAGGAAGGGGAAATAAAATACCAGCCATAAGTTGGTTCTTATCAGGGTATAAATTCATCAGTTTGGCCGTCACCAGCAATGCTTTAGATGTAACCTCCTCAAAAGATCATTTCTATTTGACAAGTTACCAAAAAACATTCGATATTGCTGGGATAATGTTACCTTTATACAGCGAATCACGGCAAAGCACCAAGAAATACTTTATGGATTCGGTTTCTTTCTCAGTTCCCTGAAGGAAGCACTTACCTTTGAAATAATTATTCTGGCAAAAGGAAAATTCAAATAGGCCATCGCGAAAGCATCTTTTCCTTACAATTCAACGGGTAAATGAGATTTCATATCTATATAAAATCTGCTTTGTTAATTAACTTGATTGCTGTTTACAAATTAAAGAATACATTCCAAAACACTGATAAGAGTGAATGAAACTCTCATAACTCGTGCTATATGCAATGACCAAGCACCGAATTTATAGATATTTTTTTGTTTCCTATCTTCTTACAAGAAATTTGATGAGTACAGATTTAAAGTTCATGAAGAAAGTGATGAATAATACTTGAATTCAAATTGACAAATAATAAATAAAAATAGATGAATCTTGTTACTGAAGATAGGAAATTTGTTAGTGCCTTATTGCTATTATTTATCCATTTTTAATTCAAGCATTTCTTCCATGAATATGAGCGCTATTGAAGTGTCGATGGTTCGAGATTTAAAGTAATCACAGATCATTCTCAAACTAAAGAAAATAAAATAAAACAACAAAGTTTTCAACATCGGAGGAACTAAAAAAGGAAAGATGATTAAGCAGAAAACAGACTGTTTTTGATGTTTGTTCATTTAAGCTACCTGGAAAGGCACTCGTGCTCTTTTCTGTAAGGGTAATTAATGTATTTATAAATTTTTTAAGGAGGAAAATGTGAGAATTTAAAATAAATCATTGTTATAAATTGTAAAATTTTAAAACGTTCAATTTCACCTTATAAATTTAAATAACATAAATTGAAGTAATGTCATTTACTCAGATTCACGTTTTCATTAGAATTTTGTAAGTAAATTGAATGGAAAGTATTTTTTTTTTAACTGATGATTTTCAATATTATAAATACAGTAGAGCCCCGATTATCCGCGGGATTGGGTAGCAAGGGCTTCGCGGATAACCCGAAAAAAGACTAAAAATGAGGTGTAAACACGAAAAAAAATATTTAACCATTAAAAACTATGTTTTATTGTATAAAACGCATAATATGTAAAACTTTTAAAATATGTACAATAATGCGGAAGCCTTTGCTCTAGGTTTGCATCCACAAATTCCGAGAAGGCCTATAGGATCACGATGCACAATTTTCGACCTTCACACTGTAGGGCCTATTGTATTTTCCTTGTTGGATTAAAATTGTTTTTTTTAATTGAGGTTCGTAATTAAAAAAAATTTTCACGGCACTCGCGGATAATCGGGGCTCTACTGTACATCGATTAATAAATGTGGATAAACGTTTCGTACAGAGACAGTCAACATTTCTTATTAGATAATCTTCCGGATTAAATTCCTGATTATGATTTATTTTTCTTTTTTTTTTTTTGCATAAAGCTGTTGCCAAAGCTTGTCTTTTTCTTGTGAAGTCTTATGTTAAAGAGTTTCTTTATAGTGATTGAAACTCGTCTTGTGGATATCAGACAAAGGAGCATCCCAGGGGAAAAAAAAAAGAAGGAAGAGAGAGAGAAAGGGATTCGAATTCACGTACACCTACAAAAACCCCAGTTACAGTAATAATTTTCACAGCATGTAATTTAAAAGGGGATGGATGGCAGAACGGATGGGAGAATGATTGAAGATGCACAGAAGAACGAATGGAGGAGGGATAACTGAGGTAAAAGACAATAAAAAAAAAGGCCCTCAGTAGAATTATGAGTGAGGGAGTTATTTCGGTCTGGACAGAAAGGATGGAGACGAGACTGAAGGAATGACAAGTGGATAACCGTGTTACGTATAGCCAAAGAACCAAGGCTGACAGATATGGATTAATAGGAGACGAACAAAAGAAACCAACAACTGCAGCGTTTCTTTTGGTGTCCCGAAACATTTTTCTTTGCCTTTGAAGAAGAATGGTGCTACTGGTCGACCCGTTCCCTTAGATTGAGCTCAACCGTTCAACGGTAGGTCTACGATTGCAAACAAAAAAACTAAACCCAAGTGGCAAATACTAATCTCATCTTACAAAGAATGAGCGAGAAAGGATTGTTTATATGATCCATTGCAAAGACAGCGAGAATTAGGTTACAAAGAAAAACACCATTGCCAAATCACCCAGAATTCATCCAGATTCGGATTAATGGTGCAACTAGAATTATTTTAAAAAGAGTTATTTTTTACTTGCTCAATTTTTTTATTGTATTTACAAATAGTTAAAAGAAATAGTAATATAATTTAAAAATTATTATTATTATTATTATTATTATTATTATTATTATTAAATAATTATAATAATTTATTATTACAAAAATTATTGTTAAGGATTTTATAGAATAGATAAAACTTTTATGCAGATTCTAGGTAATATTAATGGCGATGCAAAGGATTTGTTGTATTGTATTTTAGATTACAAGTTTGCAAAAAATGTTATAAAGGTGCTTTATTTAATAAATGAGTTCCAATTGTTAAAGTATAAAAGTTAGTGATTAAAAAAAAAAAAAATCTCTCTTCCCTCTTACAAACTAAAGGACTACTTTTTGACCATAAAGAAAAATTTCAAATTAAAAAATAAAATAAAATTAAAATCACTATAATTTTGGTTTATAGATAATCTACTGTAGTCTACTGGTTTTTTTTTTTTTTGGTTTTTTTTCATGACAAGGAAGCTAGCGGTATTGGTTACATTGCTGCAATCAACTTATTTTTAGAGAGAATAAAGTTATTAAAAGTTAAAAATTATAAAGTTATAAAATAGTTTTCTATAGATCCCACATAAAATGTATTTTAACATTTATGTTCCCATTCCAAAACTAAAATTTTCATAATTTATTCTTATTGCTAATAACCCTATGAACGCTTCAACAACGCTAATGCTTTTCTGCAAAAAACACTGACCGACTGTACTTTGGATTGTGGGTTATTAATGGTCGACGGACAATGTGGCCAAGTACAAGGTAATCACAATAGTGGCAATTGACACCAGACGCAGAAAAAGGAGAAAAACACAAGAGAAAGAAAGACAGACATCAACTCAGCTCTGGTAATCGAATCCCTGTTTATATCTGAGTAATAACTGATGTATATTACGAAGATGTTCTTCTGTCGGACTTGATTCTTAATTGCTAACAAATTGTTATCAAAATAATCCACTTTTTATGATAATTCATAGGATTTATCATTTAATAGCGTAAATGAAAGGACAAGAAAACATTAGAGATATTAATTTCCCGTTATTCTTTCTTTTCTTTGTTTTATGTGAACAATCAGATGCTTTAGTTTTACAAGCTAACCAATATGATTTGTAATAGAAATCGCTTATACGATCATAAAAAGTTAAAAAATAATAAGAAATTAAAAATCCTAAAAACTTAATCCCTAACCTTTTTGCAATTGTTTATTTACCATTAAAAAAAAACCCTTATTAATTTTAAAAAAAAATTAAGATTAAGTGATTTACGAAATCAAAAGTAATTTCATTCCTAAACTTGAATGAAAATTAAAATACTTCCATTGTTTTCACTAACTTGAAAAATTAGAAAGAGCAACTACGATTCAATATCTTGAAGATTTAATATCCCCGTACCAGAATTACAGGGAACAGTTTCTTTGATCTCCAGACATGTCTGTTTCCAACAGAAGAAAACGTTAAAATGTCAATTAAGTTAAACCAAAAGTGCTTGCAGGGATCATAACAAAAGCTCTGAACGATAGATAAGAGACAGCTATGGCTGTGGGCCGCCATTGCTGCGATCTTCACAATGACTGCCAATCTCGTGATGAGTCGATGGCCACGAGGAAAACTGATAAGCTACATTCCTCCAGTGCAAATGTAAACACTTAGCAGCAATGCTTGTTTATTCACCAAGTACTCCTCTGACATCTGCATATGACAAGTGGATTTTGTTATCAGTGTCAATTCAATCTCAAAAGCTATTACAACAAAATATAAATCAGCCAGCGTTGTATCCACTGGGCCTTTTACAACAGCGATGGCTCGGAGTGAATTGTAAAAGTAAATCCATTGCCTAAGATTATTGTATAGATTGCTACATCTTAAACAAATAAAGGCTTTCGTTCAATATTATGCAAACATGGTAAAAAAATCCGGAAAAAAGATTAAGAAAAAAGTTATTGAAGTTAAATAAAATATTAACGTTAAGATATATGAAAAAGTTTTGTAAGATTCTTTTTATTTATTAAAATGTAATAGGGAGAATAATTAAAATTAAACATTCTGAAATGAAATAAAAACTTATATAGTTTCAATTCACATACATTTATAAATATATTTACAGTTTAAGTGACTTAAATATAAAGGAGAAACAGACCACGATAATCAGTATAAAAAATACTTATAAAGAGTACTCGGTCAATCATTCTTATTTTTATATATACTGTATATCTATGTAAGCAACGGTATTGATGTATGTACAAGGAGTGTAGGCCATAATCCATATGCAAATTCATATTTCTTGAAATTATTCATAACAGCCAAGTTTAAATTGTAATTTAATGTAATTTAACTAAAACATATTTAAAAGGATATTAGACATTTTCGTTAATGTTTTTAAGCATTCCTTCGTTGAATCGAAAAAATGTTTTTAAAATGCAATTTTAAGAGAAAATAAGCATATTGTTTCCTCTAAGAAGCTGAAATTTTAATGATAGGTTTAAAGTAATAAAAGAAAGCTCGGGCAAAAATCACCAAAAGAAGTGAAGTAATCACGACAACTCGAAATCTAATTATCTTAAAAAGCTGAAAAATTGGATGGTAGGTCAAAATTACTAGGCCTATTTGTAATCTCTTACTAATTGTGTAATAAACTGGACACGAAGATATAGAAGTTACGGCTAAAAATTATCAATACAAATTCCCTTAATTTCACTTCAAAATTATTAATAATAATTATTTATGTGGATTTTGTTTTTCAACAAATGTTACGAATTTGCAAATAGTCGAAAATTAGCATATCAATTAAACGTTGTTTTACTCTTAAAGGACAAAATTAAAAGGCTAATTTCAAACAATTTAAAGCATCCTCCCACTTATCAAATTTTATAAATCTAAATGTAAGAAAATTACTCAATATTTTATAAAAAATTTTTTTTATTTTCCTAAATTTTGAACTTATTTAACTTTAAACATTGTACTTGTAATTTTGTTTTTACTTTCTAAAGTAACTTATTTTAATGCTAAAAAATAGCTTCTAATAAATAATAAAATAAAAAAAAAATCAGTTTATATTTTGTCAATATAAACTTCAGTATAAAATGTATAAGCAGTTCATAGAATACTAATAAACTTAAAAAACTTCCATTACTTCAATTTCAGACAACTGTCATGAATTCACTACAATATTTCACTATTTCTTTAATATACGGTATATTATATACGTAATACATTTTTATGTGCATTAAATTATGCTACTTATTAATTATAAAAAATCTAATCAAAAAAATAATTATAATTAAGTTAATTTTAATTTATGATTACTTTTTTGTTTAGATATTAATTCTAATTGTGAGAACTTTTTTGTAAATAAATTTATACATTTTTAAAATATACAATTTATAATTGCTGTACATTAGACAGACACATGTAGATATAAATATATTTTCACAAATAGTCTTTCTTATTTCAAGAATTTTATTTAATCTCTATTTAAACTATTGTTAACTGTTTTCAATCAATTAACTCTTGATATATCAAAAGGCTTCACAAGAGATAATAAAGACAAGAAAAGGTACAATTATTCAGTCAAGTACCTGAAATATTTATCGTAGAAATTTCCTTGAAAGAAATTTAAGCAAACACTGATATTAATTAAAATAATTTTACTTCAATTATAAAGTCAAGAAAATATAAATAAATGTTGCAGACTAAGAAAATTATTTTTTTTTTTTTAATAAAGTATCAAAATTATGCTTTTCTGCCTGAAGAATAAAATGGCTGATAGAGGCGGGAAGATAGTCTGAAATCGAGACATCAGTTGAATAGAGCTCTTAAGATTGCCAGGTAACAATCGTCCCAACCCAATAGATTAAATTGCCTACAATTCTCAGGATAATCATCGTGAAATATATCAAGGCGATGGACCTGCCCCAAGCGCCAATCGCGAATCCTGCGCTTAAATCACGCTATCTGTTGCGCCGATCGCATACCCTTTCTGCTGCGTTCACCCAGAGCCAAACGGCTTCGTAATTTACGTGTTAGTACTTGGATCGACCAGTGTCCTCTAGACCCGAGAATTAGTTTTGCACCTCAACCTGTGTGGGAATTCACACAAGCGATTGAAGGAAAAATAAAATCAGAAAAATAGGTTTCACTGGCTTAAACTTCTTACTTTAAATAGTGAGACTTAGTGTCATTTACTTGAATTAATTAATTTATACCATCAGTGGCCGTATTTGTGAATGTATGTTGGTGGATATATTAAACTTCTTGCTATGTAGACCAACTATATTTTTTATGATATTTGTAATTTCCTAAAAATCATATCATTATTTTCAGAGTTCAAATCCGATGCCCTGCTCTATTATATTGGCCATAGAGCATCAATCTCTTATTTATTTTTTTGTAGTCTGATGATGAAAACCGATACAGGTTTTCGAAACTTGTTTTTAATCTTTTTATAATGTTTTGTGCAAATGGTCCCTTCATATCTATATTTTCCCAGTTTTCTTAATTGTTTATTTTTATTCTTATTACTTTTAGTACAAAATTATCTCCATAAATTAAAAAAAAAAAAATGCTCAAATGAAACAAAAACAAAAAACTGGCCTCTTATAGTTTGGTCCTGAAGGCCTCTTGTTCCTGAACGACAGTTAAATCACCCAAATGCAATTTCTTTTGTATTCCATTGAAAAGAAGACACTGACGAAGCTAATATTGGAATAAAAATGAAGTTCTTGAAAAATTTTAACCGTTAATCTTTTTTATTTGAACATATATTATTTTATTGAATAAGGAAAGAAGTGGAACCTCCATGACTATAAACTAAAAACATAAAAACACATTAAAAATAAAGGAAAAGAAAATTTATGTTCTGGGCTCTGCCAGCCTCAATGAAATTCTTATGCGCATCAAAATAAAGGAAAAGCGCCTAAAAGATATGTAAACACATAATTTATGTAAACACATTAAAATGTGTTTACATATCTTTTAGGCGCTTTTCCTTTATTTTGATGCGCATAAGAATTTCATTGAGGCTGGCAGAGCCCAGCACATGAATTTTTTTTCCTTTTCCATTATTTTTAATATGTTTTTATGTTTTTAGTTTATAGTCATGGAGGTTCCACTTCTTTTCTTATTCAACTTCCAAGTCACCTCCGTTATGAGATCTGACTACCCTCAATTGATGATCGCCTAATAAGCGTGAAACAGGCTTGTCTTGAGATGTCAGTTTGAACATTGGTCTTAAATTTTAATATATTATTTTGTTACAATAAATATGTTACAGGAATAAGTAATTAAGTAAGGTTTGAATGAGTTTTACATATTACGTTTTCCTCATGGTTTCTTTCTGATAAGACATTATAACAAGTACTTAAGATTTTTCAACCATGATGTCTTTCAGAGAATAGATAATAAGAGTTAAAAAAACTCAAACCACTTAATATTTTTAGCAAATTCCTTTTCTTTCAAATTTGGACTGATTTAGAAGCAAACTGAAATCCGAGATTTACATAAATAAATAATTCCAACAAACAGATCTTGGCAATTTTACATATATTATTTTCAAAATTAAAACGATATTCTTTTAAAATTAATAATTGCCTCTTCTCAGATTTCCAGACATTCCAAAAGTGCCTTTAGTTTTTTTTGTAAACTATCGTTCCGTTTGAGTTAAAAGAGACTCAATCCCCTGCTTTGGCGGGATTCCACAAAATTCAAGTTCGTAATGAGGCAACGACACGTTTCTTCCATTTTATTTAGTTTATGACCTGTTTACTACGATAATCCTCGGCTAATATATCCTCCATTATTCATGCTTATCCGACATATTTTGGCCATAAAAATAGATATCTCCGATGTTGCATGAAAAGAGGGACCAACCGCAGCAGCTGTTAGGATTTTTTTATGTTCCACCAAATATAAAAATCAGGCGACAGGAAGAAGCCAATTCCCAAATAAGCTATGATCGCTTAACTATAATCTTTAGCTTAGAGCACTTTTATTGTGCATTAAATTGTTGACTCCCTGAAAATGATAAATGACGAGTTCCACTCACAATCCTTACATCGGAATTTCTCGTTGGGAGAAAAGGGCGGATTAAGAAGAAGCATTTGTCCGATTAAGATTCATCTATTTATTTGAAAAATTAAAATAGCGTTCTACCTCGTCGTCTTTAACAATTATTCAGTCATAAAAACGAAAGTGAGAGGAGCTCCTGCGGTTTCGCTCGCCAACACCCTGTTAAAAAAAGCAGCATTTTTACTTTATAAGTCTAAATGTCAATAGCTACAAACGCTGGATTTGGCATGCAGGTAGATCTTCTTGGGGATAACTTGGCAATTGCAAAAGTCAGTGTGTCTAGATTTCACGAAAAATAATATTATTTTTATTAAAAAAAAGAACATATTAAAAAAAGAACTTTCTCTATACTTACTATATATAAAAATGTAATGGAATCCTTACAACTAAAGTATTTTATCAAAGTCGAATAAGGATAGTAAATAAAACCCACTGAGACTATTAACGAATCATTACAAATTTTTCAAATAATTTATGGCTTATATATGATGTTTGGAATTCAGAATTCTTAGTTACAAAATATTGATATACGTTTTTGTGAAGTGTTTAAATGGATTTAAAATAAATACTGGACTTTCGTTTCGTTCGTGACTAACTTCTTTGTTTGCACTTTTGTTCTTCAGTTAACCATTTTTCATTCACGTAATTGCAGCAGCTGAACATTAAGCTAAGAGTTGAGACAACAGGGTTCAAGATATCAACCCTTGAAACTGTAAGGTGATCCTTCTCGATGGACGACAGCGTCGGATTTCTCGCGAAAGTTCCAAACTACCAGAACGTTGGGTGGGACGCTAGGAGAGGGTGCTGACATCTAGTGACAGATTCGGGTTGGCCAACGAGGAGCCTTCGTCTTTCCAATAGTTTGCTGCAAATGTCCCTAATGAAGTGGCTTTAATTTCTCAGTGCAAAGTCGAGCTCTGACATGTTCAATTAGCACGCCAGGGGACTTGGGTGTTCCCCTACAGTCACGGGGACTCCAACGAAGCAGGGGGGACTTAAGGGTAGTGTCTCCCATTGCCAACAGTTGGAACTAATTGCATTCTCCTCACTTCCCAGAGAGGAGAGGACCTCATTTATTGACACAACTATAAGCAGCTTCACAATAACAACAGAAGCCTTTGAATACAAAACTGCTGAGGAGGAGAAAGGAATGTTGGCTGTTGACAAATACCAGAATTCCTTTCAAACGGCGAACATTTTGTTTTGTGTCCATTGACATGTGCAGACAAAGCAGAGCCTGAGACCTACCGATCTTTTACATTTCAACAGATGTAAGCTGATTTACGGGGTTGAAGTTTCTTTAACAAATGATTGTTACAGTAATTTACCTTCCACTTCCTGTTAAATAGAGTCATTCGAATATTGAATAAAACTCAAGTTGCTTTTTTTTTTCCATCTTTATTTCTCCCGATAGATGACAAGTTTACAAAAGGGATTATGAACTTTGTAGACTAAAGAAA
The DNA here is from genome assembly GCA_023159025.1 of Thereuonema tuberculata. Taxonomy (NCBI): domain Eukaryota; kingdom Metazoa; phylum Arthropoda; class Chilopoda; order Scutigeromorpha; family Scutigeridae; genus Thereuonema; species Thereuonema tuberculata. The sequence goes on from JAFIDM010012231.1 coordinate 149,598,563, forward strand.
ATAATAAGAAGTTTCGCTTTCTTAGAATAAAAAAATATCTTTAGCAGCAAAACCGACATCTCATTTTATAACATCAGAACATGCAATTTTCAATGAATTAATTCAGGCAATAATTTCTCAGCAACTTCATATAATTCCTCAGTATTTAAAAGAAAGTAGAACTTAATTGGTCGATTACTGGGAAATTAATTTTATTCATTATTTCTTAAGTCTTATATATCTTTGTTTGAAGGACACGAAATAATTACAGCATTCCTAGAAAAAGACAGTGTAGAATAAATATTTAATATGAACAAGCATTAATAAGTAAATCTAATTTAGCAAAGAACAATAATAATAATAATAATAAATAAAATCCAATCATTCTAAAGCGGTTTAAAATCAAAATCAAATATATGTATGTGACTTTTGTAAAGAAATTAAGGATAGCTACTATTTTTTAATATATAGATCAAATGCTGACAAGGAGAGGTCACGGCCTGTACATCGCAAAAAAAAAAAAGTGCCCTTTTGTGAGATGAACATGGAGTACTTAAAAAATATATATGAGTTGAGTGGCCAACTCTCAAGCGTTTTCGAGATATTTGACACTGTTAGCTTATTAACTTTCTGTTCGTTTGTAAGTAAGTGTTGTTGTGGTGCAGTTGGTTAAACCGTTGGTATAATGATATACTGATCAATACTCGTAGGTGACAAATGTCCTCTTTGTTTTTTTTTCATTTTTAATGATGATTATTATTTATTTATATAATTTCTTTTTTTTTCCAATTTTTTTCGTCCCCATTTGTTTTCTTTTTTACTTTAATGTAATGTAGGTTTTTTTTTTTTTGGTCTTTTTTTTTGTCCTGATTATGTTAGGAATATTAGGTAGAAAAGTAATATCCAATTGGAAATAAATAAATATGATTCTCTTTAACTTATTTTTTTATTGCTTGATGGGTAAGGTCTCGCACTCAAACGCTGGAGATTGTCGGTTCGAATCCGTAAACTTCCGGATTTTTTTCTCTTAACCTTATTTTTCTATGTCCACGTGGATGTTTTTTCTTTTTTGTTTTCTTATTTTCCTAACTTTTTTTTATTTTTTCCTGACTTTTTTTTAATTTTCCTTACATTAACGTACTTCCTTTTTGTTATTATTATTTTTTATTTTTCTTATTATTATTTTTAATTTTTTTTTATTATTAGCACAAAATTCAATTCACTTGTTTTCTCTCTCTCTCTATTGTTTTATTTCCCTGCTTCTTATTAAGTTCTCTATTCTCATATACACACAAATAAATACATCTATGTTCTTTTTAGCAGTTTCAACATTGATTTATCAACACTTTTTATCCTGTACGTCTTATAGGACAATGATGGGGGAAAAAATTAGCCATAAATTCATGAAGTGGTTTTAAAAATATTATGGAAAAAGAAAAGTGAAGTACTAAATTACAGAGAAAGAAGTCGAAATGTAAAATAACCTTATCGTGTTATTATAATTAATAAGCTGAAATTAGCTTAAATTCTTTCCCAAAGTGAAAGAGGAAAGAATTCAAATGTAATTTAAACCTAACGTAAAAATTTAAAAGTAATATTGTATTAAAGAAATAGGATTTATTAGAGCAGGTTTTCCCTGTCCCCTCTCCTTAGCTAACCGAATAGATTTAATAATTTAACATTTTGATTTAAATATAAAAGAAGTCTATAATTAATTCATAAGCTTAACTTCTATTTTTATGTACATTCAATGTATGATAAAAATTGAACATAAATTATTCTACTATAGACATTGTTTTACTCTATTTCTGTTGAAGCTTTAAATGGACGTCGTGGCTGTATTGTTGTTCTTTTGTTAACTTCACTGGCAGAGACAGTGGAAGGGAACCATTTAAACTTCCGCCTGGTGAGACTAAATTTAACTCGAGATACTCACAAGATAGAAGTGTAATGTCGACTAATTTAAGAAGGGCTGACTTATTGACGGGCAGATAAATGGAAAATTCAATTCGGGGATTGAGAATCGCGCCTAAAAGGCCAGCCATTAAAGGATCCAGTGTTGCTGTTTTAAAATTGCCCACCGATGAGAGAACTGCTTCTGAACTTCCCAGAATAGAACAGAACAAAACATGAATACGCAATAAAACTATTACTAAGACAGAATCAAGCATTTTATAATTTATTTGGCACTAGCTTTCGATAAAGTTTTGACATTTATGTTGAATCTGATGTTTTCATTATTACTTTGATGCAATAAAAAACGTTTTGTATTTAATTATTAAATAGCTCTGAATATTTCTTTATATCTTTTTATTAATCTGCTCTGCAATAATAATTACTATTAAAAAAAAAAAAAAAGAAATCATCTCTGAAAATATAAAAATTACTGAAACTTGGAATGGAATGGGGTGAATATGGGTGGCAGGGAAGCCGAGCACCTCGACCGTTGGTCTATCCCACGGAAATAAGTACAGACGGAGAGAAAGACTGAGAAAGAATAGTGGGAGAAGTGCAGGGAAAATGGGAGATCCCTGAGAAAACCTGCCCAGCGCGGATCGTCCACCATCACGAAACCCACATGAGAACCGAACCTCGGTACTCAGAGGTGAGATACCAATGACTTAGCGACAATGCCAACCGCGCGGTCTTACTGAAACTTAGCCTACATAAATGAAAAGAATAAAAGAAAAAAAAAATACAAAGGGCCAGTGATACAAATACTTACAAATACAGATCATATAAAATGTGTTTGAATATACTTGCTCGAGATTAATTAATTTGCATCATTAATGCTCTATATTTATACGTAACTGTAATGAAACAAATCATTTGATTCTCATTATTCAATGTTTCATATAGGCCTACATTTGAGATGTTTGTGCCGATGTTTTATTTATTTAAGACTTTTGAAATAAGATAATCGAGTCTTCCTATTCTCACAACCAATAAAGATAAATCAATTGGATTGTAATTAAATGCATGTATATATAAAAGAAAAGGTTACAGTAAAATAAACTAGTTTTCTAAAAGCTATTTTTTTAGCTTTTTAAACTCTCTTTTTTTTTTTTTTAATTTTATGGGATAGTTTTTCTCAAAGGATAGGTTGGGATGGGGGGAAATTGTCCAGAGTTCAAACCGCAACATTAATTAGTTAGATATTTCCAGTAAAAATATAAACAATCCTATCTAACACACCTTTTCTTAGTCCAACATAATTCAATCACATGAAATTTTTAACTAAAAACAAATAAGTAAAGATATTTTATAAAAGACAGAACGAATTGATGTAGGCTATAATGTTAATTTGACCAACAGCACAAAATAATGTAAAAACAGCTATTAAATATAAATTACCCGAATGAGTGACTGAAATCCAGTCTTTCAGACGGTGCTTCGCAGTTTAGAAGGGTACCAAAATATTCCGCCAAAAGTTGGCAGTTCTCTTTGTTATCTAATGCAAGGGTACCGTCCTGTCTTTGTTAAAACAGAGACTTGGAGGTTGGTACTGTTGTAATTCTTCCTTAAATGCTTTGTAGAATGCCCTAGTGTTATTTCTTTTGAAATTTTCTTCCAAAACTCTACAGTCGGGTTGCAAAAGAGTAATTGCAAAAGAGAAGAATTATAAATTCACTTGGACAAAGTTCCATAAGATCTTAGTAAGAAAAGATGAAAATTCATCTATAATAAAAATAATGAATGAAGATGACCTTAAAAAAAATAACCTAAAATGTTTAACTAATGTTTGAAACATCAGATCAGAAAAAATTAAATATTTACAGTGATTTTGAAGAATGGTATGTAAATAGAATAATAAATCAGTCTTCTGAAAAAATATTATACTTAAATATAAGAAGTATAAAAAAGAACTTTGATTATCTCATTTGTCATATAAAAAAATTTATAAATGAAATAAATATAATAATTTTAGTGGAAATAAACATAAATGAAAATGAAATTAAATATTTTACCCTGGAAGGCTATAGTATGATATATAATCTTAGGAAAAATAGAAGAGGTGGTGGAATAATAATGTATTATAAAAATGAATATACATTGATGAAATTTCAAATTGATACAATAATATTTGAAAATATTACATGTGTACACAAATCTAAAGATATTAATATAAGTAAAAATGATAATAATAAGAATTTAAAAAAGTTATTAATAATTTATAAGCCTCCTCTAACTAATAAAAATTATTTTCTTAAAGAATTAGAAAAAACTATAGAATATACTCATAAAGAATTGGAAAAAAATGATAATTTTATAATTATTGGTGATATGAATATTAATATTCTAGAAAAACAAACCAATTCTTTGGTACTGAAATATTTAGAAATTTTTAATACTTATGGCTTGGAGAATTTAATTGATACTGCAACTAGAGAAATACAGACAATAAAATCTTATACTTCAACATGCTTAGATCACTGTTTTACTAATTTAAAAAATAAAGATACTAAAAGTAATATTATACAAACAGAAATATCAGATCATTATATAATAATGTTAGAAATATATAATCAAAATTTAAGTAAAAGTAATCAAAATCTTAAAAAATTTAGAAGACACAATAATATAATAAATGAGGAATTATTTGTTAAAAAATCAGAAAACTTACTTAATAATATAAGAAATAAATAAATAATTGACCCAAATAAAATAATAAATAAATTTGTAAAAATTATAAATAAATATAAAAAACACATAAGCAATAAAGACACTTATAAAGAAAACCATGAATATCATTGTCAAACTAAAAATAATAAAAAGCAAAATTATAAACATGAATGGATAACAGATGAAATATATAGTCATATCAAGGAGAAAGATAAATTATATAAAAAACATAAAAACAATAAAACAAATAAAGAATATAGAGAAATTTATAGAAAAAAATGTAATTGGTTAAAAAACCTAATACAAAAAACAAAGCAAAGATTCTATCAAAATAAATTCCTAAATACTTACAATAATAATAAAAAGACTTGGAATAATATAAATAATATTATAAAAAATAATGAAAATAAAACTATTGATAAAAACAAAATTTGTAAATTTATAGAAAAATATAATTATAAACAAACTGATGAACTATTTGGTAAAACATTTAGTAAAGTTGTTAGTACATATAATTGTAACACTATAAGTAATAAAAAAGATATTGAAACTTTTACAAATTCAATAGTGTTTCATATACCTAACATTGAAGATATAATAAAAATAATTCAATTAATGAAAAATAAAAATACTGTTGGTATTGATAATATTGCTGTAAAAGATATAAAAAATTATATGGATATATTTGCAACAATATTACATGAACTTATAAAAGCCATGTTTGAATATGGAACTTACCCAAGTATTTGGAAAACTGCAAAAATAACTCCAGTATATAAAAAAGGAAAAATTGATGATATAAAAAATTATAGGCCAATCTCTGTTCTTTCCAATATGTCAAAAATTATTGAAACATGCTTAACTAATTCAATATATAACTTTCTGTATAAATATAAATTACTAAAAAAAGAACAATTTGCATATCAAAAAAATTTAAGTACTGATAAACTCTTTCAAGATTTCCAAAATATCATAAATTGTGCATTAAATAAAGGTTATTATATATATATATATTATTTTTATTGATTTTGAGAAAGCATTTGATGGTATTAATCATAAGATATTGATAGAAAAATTATTTCATATTGAAATAAGGGGCAACATGATAGAAATATTAAAAAACTATTTAAAAAATAGAAAAATAAGAATTAATTTAAATTCAAAATTAGGTAAAACATACAAATTAAAAACAGGAATTCCTCAAGGTTCAAATTTAGGACCTCTTTTATTTATTTTATACTTAAATACATTATATAGTACAATATCAACATCAAAAATTTTTGCTTATGCTGATGACATCATTTTAATAAATATAAATGAAAGCTATGAAACTGCAGAATACAACATACAAAAAGACTTTAATAGATTAATTATTTGGACACACAATAAAAAAATGAAAATAAATAGTCAAAAAACAAAACTAATGATATTGAAAACAAAAAATTAATTTTTGCATAAAAATCCATTAATAAAATATCATAATTATAATTGTTTATTAGATGATAACATAAACTTCCAAAGATGTAATTGTGAAAATATAGAAATTATTAAAACAATTCGATATCTAGGTTTATATATTAATGATCAATTCTCTTGGAAAACACATTATTTATATATATTAAATAAACTTAATTCATTAATATATATGTTCCAACATATACAGAGTATCTTTTCTATAAGATACAAGATGCTAGTATATAAATCATTTATAGATTCATTAATAAATTATGGATTGGGTTCTTGGGTGCATTTAGGTAATACGGATACTAATAACATAAATAGAATATTAAATAAAATAATAAATTACATAATACAAGATTACTGTATATTAACAAAGAATGAAAAAATACAAATAAGAATAAAATATAAAATTTTAATGCCAAGAGAAAAAATATTATATTCTTTAATAATAAAGAATGTTTATAAAATTAGAAATCAGTTTAGAAATTATAACTTAGAAAACAATACTTGAAATAAATTAATAAAGATTTTATATTATGAAAATCCTAAGAACAACTTTGGATTAAGAAATCAAAATCGAATATTATTAAAGATTTTTATACAAATTGAAAAAGAATTAAAACAAAATAAATTTAATAAAATAAGTATATTAAAAAGGCAAATACTAAAAAAAATAATACTTGGCGAAATAAACTGGAATATTTAGATATTTTTGATTATATATGCTATATTTATATTTTGTGCTTTTTATGTATTGATATTTTGTTTTTTGTTTTGGCGCAGCTTAGCCGCAGCTGCTTTTGCGCCATAAAACACCAACCAACCAACCAACCATATTTTGTTTATATGTGTTTTTTAACATTACCTGGATTTGAATTTGAAATTTAGACACCTGAACTCCTAATTATTATTATTATTATTATTATGTTTATATTTACGATTATTGTTATTATTATAATTATTATATAATTATAATTATTCTCTCCTAATTATTATTATATTAAAAATATATTACAATATTCTTGTTATAATATTATAAATATTAATTGTTATTAATTGTTAACTGATATTAATTGTAATTAATTATAAATATGTATAAATTTAAAATCTTACAGCACCTACATACAGATCCACATTTAGTGGTATCTCGTAGGACTGAATGTATCGAATAAGTAAATAAAATAAAAAAAAAAAAAAACAAAAACAAATGGGCTGGTAAAGTAGTATCCCTGATACATACATTACAGAATTTGTTAATGAATTAATTTAAGTCCCTAATGATTAAAGAAACCAGGATAAAATTACGTCAAACCATATTCGGTAACCATTGAAAATTTGGAACTTAAAAAATCTGAGAAAAGGATATACGTATAAAAAAGAATAACCTATCATTTCAAATAAATCACTGAAATGTGAAATCTCGATTGTTTCTGTTCAAATGTAAATAAATTCAGGTAAAAGCAATTGTTAATAGATAACCACAATCCAGACCTCAATCACAAAATTCAAGACAAAAAAATAAGAGTAACGAAAATAAACGTTTCTGAGTTCAGCTATTAGTTAACAGATTGCAAATGTCAGCATAGAAGCTCAAATAAATGCCCAATGGCCATTGAAACATAATAAATGGCGAAATAATAATAAATATCACAATCTTATATGAATTACTGACCTTGAACCTTGTCTGCTGCTTTCCTGCTGTCCGCACTGGTTGCTTTCTCTTTCTTTATATTATCCTCTTTGGTAAAAGAGAGACCATGGGTTTCCATGACCCACAAGGGATCTTTCACCCCTACAATGGAAAAAAAAAGGAGAAACTGTAAATTGTCATTGTTTATGAATAAAAAAATAAGACATCTACTTCAATATTTTATCTAGATCAAAAATAAAAATAATAGTTTTATTTTGAAATATTTTCGCTATACATAAAAAAACTGGAGTTAGATTCAGTACTTTCCCCTGATCATTTAATAAAAGCTTTTTTTGTTCCTAATTTTAAATGACTATGTATTTCTGTTAAAAAGATTTTTCCATCATGATTGTTAAGAAAGATTGTTGTTTTCTTAACTACACTTAATTAACGATCTACCTAACGATGAATACGGTTTTGGAGGCGGAACAACATTCTAACTGAACGGCTTCTTGTCACTGATGGGATTTACCACGAAGAAAACGATGAAAGAATATTTTCCTGAAGACTGAAAATTTGAATACTGCAGAAGTATATAAATATTTAATATATTTATTCGTAAAAATTTGAATAGCAAGCATTTATTCTTTGTAATAGAAACATTACTTAAAAGGGGCCTAGTATATTCACTTTGTTGATGAATTCTTGAATTTGTTTGCATCATGATTTATGGAAATAACAAAATATCAATTTAGGAGACCTGCTCGTAAATGGAATTTGCTTAATCGGATTCAGAGATATTCAGAATCAATAATTATGAAATTCACAATAATGATAAGTATTATATTATCTACTTTTGTTTTGTTGATTAGAAAAAACAAACAAACTGAATTGTTGCTGTCTGTGAAAGTAGCATAAATTAATGACGAGCAAAAAATTGCTGTTATTTGTAGAATTATTATTCTTATTGTTATTTATTTTCATATTTCTTTACTAGAGTATATTTATTAAGCTCTGTGGAAAAGAAAATTCTACAGAAATATTTGATGATCTTTTCATTTTTATTTCCTCCATTTGAATAAAATTTATAAATTAATAAACAAGATTTTTTTTTTTCATAAATTTTAACCTAATCGAAGGACTAAGTTTCCTGCTGTTGAATCTAGGAAAAATAATGAAGATTCCAAATTCTAATATCTTCTAAACTACAAGCAAATGCTTTTAAAATTGTTAAAACAACGAATCATTTATGTTTATTTCTTGTCATAGGAATTTGTGTAATTAGGAACTTCCCGAGACGTTGTATCTTCTTCCAGATGGAGTTGGTGGTATATCCACAAAACAAAGATCTCGGCAACAGATCGAGTTGCACCCACTTCGGTTAGTAGGGAGGAGGCAAGGCTTTTAATGCTGTTTCCGCCATTCATCATTGTCATTGGAAATTAAGACTCAACAATGCTACGCCTTTAAAGGAAGCTTCATCTTTTAATTGTCTACACCCTGGTGCCACCTCCAGTTTCAAGCTTTTCTTAAACCTGCTGAAATGATGGCAACGTCTTTCATAACTAAAATATGTTATTAATTGCTGCAAGGTTAAGTAACTACAAAGTACTATCGTAAATGCAGGAATGTTGCTGTAACAGTATTATTACTATCTCAACTAAATTGCTTTAACATATTTATGAGTTCTTTTTTAACGAGTTACGGACTACATTACAGTAATCAGCAAAGTAACACAGGCACTAGAGCGTTCTATTAAGAGAGCATTGGACTCAAGGATCTTGAGAGTTACAATCATCAGTCGCTTTACTCTTTAACAAATTTTTGACTTTTTCTGGTTAAATGAGATTCCTGAAGATTAAAAAAAAATCGAATTCCAATGCTTAGTTACTTTTAAATAATTATATTTTTATTAATTGATAAGTTCTATATGTAACAATTACATATATTGTTTGTTTTTAACATCTTGTAATTGCTATTTCTACATGCTGATCTGTTTTAACATCTGGTAAACAAGAAATAATTGATTCAAAATTAAATCTATCTTATGTCTGTAATACTATGAGAGACGATGTAAATATGATAAGCTTAGAGTTCCTATTCCTCTACATTAAACGACTGTATTGGATATCCATTTTTTAGCTATACTGCGCTGGTGCAATAAGTGCTACAATTCTCCATTATACATTATACTATGGTTGATCAATTAGGTTTCGAGAACTTAATCCTATCGAGCATATTTAGGATGTGTTGCTGCTATCAACTTCCCTCCCCAAAACTGGAAGGGCCGAGAACAGCTTTAAAGGAACAATGGTCATTGCTACCTTTTGAGCTCTTAAGACATTATCATCAAAAGCATGAAACATTGTTGTGAGGTTGCATTGCTGTTAATATGGCCACAAACACACCCGTATTGATATACTTTGGCTATTTAATTTGGATACCTTATTACTAGTTTCTGCGCTCACTATTGAAGCATGTTACATTAGAGATTACCATCTTTTTCATACAAATTAATCCCACATAGTTTCTGAATTATCGCGATTTTTTGTTTTTCTCCTTAATTAATGGAAACTAGTGTAAATCTTTTGTTAAAGAGCTAAAATTACAAAAAACCTAGAAAAATAAAAGAGCTCATGATAATTGGAACTGTTAAACACAATTAAAGGAAGGAGAGAGGAATAAATCACTAATATCTCGAAATTTACAAACGTTCGAGGCACATTTCTAAAAGTAAGCATGAAATTGGAAGGTCCAAAAAGAGGAAGAGTCTAAAACTAGCTCTGCTCAGAAAAGACTGACATACTCAGAAAGAAGTTAGGAGTCTCTCTATCAGGACTTCATTGAAAAGCATTTTAATTTAGAAAAATCTCGGCAGATGATTTAGAACAACGAAACCTAAAGAATCTTAGCAATCAAATCAAAATATGCAAAAAAAAAGTATTTATTAAAAAAATTAAATTTTAATGATTATTAAAATAAAAATAATTGAATTTAAACAAAAGAGAAGACTTCATTAAGGCTTTCTCTTATAGCCAGAACCCATAGATTGAAGGCTTGGACCGATCTTTCGACCTACTTCATCATGTTTCTACGATCTTTCACGCGCTTATGCAATCACGAGGAACATTCAAATATACATTCAACGTACAAGTATGCAAGAATCACAATATCTAAAAGTAAGCTTTTCTTCATTTTATAATAGTGTCTTATTTAGCTTTCGCACTCTTCGCAGGTGATGTATGGCACTTACGTTTTTCGTGGCCAAAATTCATTTGCGAGCTAAAAAAAAAAGACTGTTCCGAATTTCTACTATTTCTGTGGTCCTTAACCTGTCATCTGCTTTAGCAAGCTATGAAAAATATGAATATTAGTAGTTCGTTTGATTCAATAGTAATTGGAATCCCTAAAATTAATTTTAATTCATTTTCATTTAAATTTAACTTGCAGAGAATAATTCTTGAGTTAGTATTGTTTATGTAAGTTAGCAAAATAAAGAAAGTTTTTCCTTACACCTCCAATACCTAAGTTCGTACCAAATCAAGATGAAGATCATAAAGAAGTAAAATTAAATTAGGAAAAATTAAATTAGCTTTCTGATGACTTCAAATGAAGACGAAAAAATAAAAACAAAACAGGTATTTGCAAGAAAACACAAAAAAGTTAAGAACAACAAAAATTTCATCAATAAATGGAATTAAATTCATCAGATCTTACTGGAAACTTCCGAACTATGTTATCTTACTGAGAATGTGGACAAATTAGATCCATTATATGACGAAAGATAGACCACTGATCTTAGACAGCCGTAAGAAGAAAAAGAGGGAGACGGCGGTGTCAGAAAGATAGATAAACATCCAAGCCAGTCCCTGGAATCGAACATAGACGCAAATTGTAAAGCTATCGACTAAATCGCTCGATTCGCCTGATTGATTTGGGAATAATAAATATAGAGCAAAATTATTGTTCATCTAGATCGTATCCTCCTCGAGTCTAAATCATTTGCTCATTTGGGTATTTTGGTTGACGATGGATAAAAATCTAGAAACAGACGACTGAGTTCTCAATAATTTCATGAAATATAAAGCAAATTTTTCTTTTAAATTATTAAGAAAATCGAAGGAACAGGTGGAATAACAAGAATTAATAAAAGAAATCTTTCCTACAGTTCAGGAAGAGCTGTAATCTCTTAGATGTTGATCTGTTTTAAAGAACATTTCTAAGCTCCTTTTCGAAATGATTTCAATTTAAATCAACAACAAAAAAAAGATAATTGTAACAAAATTAAGTTATATATTTTAGTCTGCATTCTTATGATTCAAAGTATTAACAAAAAAAGAAATAAATAAAGTAAAATAAGTTTTTTTAACGCAATGCATCCTTTATTCCAAGAATTTTCTCCCAATAAAATACAAGTAGCCTACATTTTATAATTGGTAAGACAGTAATTCTAACTAATTCTAAAAAAGTGAAAAATCTGTAAGTTTGTATGCCGTTCAATCACACCTCAACGGCGCGGTTTTAAATGGAGTGCGTTTAAGGACATTCTTTGCAGGCGCGGAACACGATTAACTCATGAGTTACCTCATAATTCTATTAGGCGAAGTCTACGGTGATAAATATACGATACGGGCAATTAATACGTTGAATATTCTTCACAATTTAAACTTTAATTTAGAATATAACATTAATTTCTAATGATTTATGTTTTATTACCATCTGTGAAAATCAAGTGATAGGTGTGTGGAGAAGGCCACAAAGGGCACCGCAGTTTTAAATCGAGTACGTTTAAGGAGATTATTTGCAAGTGCGGAACACGATTAACTCACGAGATATTCTATTAGGCGATGTATAAATACACGATACGGTTAATTAATATGTTGGATATTTTTCTAAAATGTAAACTCCTAAAAATTTTAATATTCTCCTAAAAATAATCCACAAACGAACTTATAAAAAAGTAGAAGAGCAAATAGAAAATACACAATTTGGCTTTAGGACAGGCATTGGCACAAGAGAAGCAATATTTTCACTGGCACAAATAGCTGAAAAATCTATAGAACTCAACCAACCTCTATACTTATGCTTCTTGGATTAGGAAAAAGCATTTGACAGAATAAAACATGACCAACTAATGACACTACTACATGATACTGGTATGGATACTAGAGACATTAGAATCATCAAGGAAATCTACTGGAATCAGGAGGCAAAGATCAGACTGGGCAATGAGGAAACACAATGGATCAACATAAAAAGGGTGTGAGACAGGGATGTGTCCTATCCCCAATTCTCTACAACCTATATGCAGAAAAAATCATCAGAGATACACTAGAAAGCAGAAGAGAAGGCATAAAGATAAATGGTGCGGTAATAAACAATCTCAGTTTTGCTGATGACACAATTTTATTGGCCCAAAAACCATGTAGACTTGCAAACCCTACTTGTGGAAACAAAATTCTAGAACAAGTAGAGGTTTTCTGTTATCTGGGAAGGCACTTTAACTCAGATAATGACCAAACATATGAAATAAAAAGACGAATAGGACAAGCTAAAAATCATTTCATGAAAATGAGAAAAAATTTATGTGAAGGACGTCTAAGCATAAAGCTAAGAATAAAGACTCTGAAATCTTATATTTAATCCATATTGCTTTATGGCTGTGAGACTTGGACTCTAAAGAAAGAAACAAAGGACAAATTAGAGGCCTTCGAGATGTTGTGTCTTATTCGAATTTTGAAAATTAAATGACGAGCAAGGTATCTAACCTCAAAGTCCCTGAAAAATCACAAACAAAAATTTCATACCCGTATGAAATAAAACAAAGAAATAGAATAACGGAAAGCAGGAAAAATACGAAGTCAGAACATTGGTCAACATCTGCAATCACAGATTAATTTAAACAAGAAAACATGAACGATAAACCGAACCATGTTTTATTAGGTCTTCGCTTTTCATTGTTAGAGAAGGTTTTCACTAAACATAAACATTCTAAGTGATCGAAGCATTAGCTGTTTGGGGAAAAAAGTAAGTTTAGAAATTAACATTTTCTCTAAAATTTCCGTTATAGTTGATTTTGATCCTTAAAATTCGTAGTTTATTATTTATATAAAATTTCATGAGTACTGATTCAGTAAGAATGGAGTTGTTTCAAACTGTATTTAAAGTATGACATTAGCCTAAAACGGACATAGAAATACACAGAATAAGAAGGAAAATAAACAAACCAACAATAAAGACCTCCAGCTACAAGATCAAAAGATTAGGCTTTCTTTTTTTTTTTTTTAGCGACATCGCAGCAAGGAACTATTAGCATTCCCGTGTGTGTGTGTGTGTGTGTGTGTGAAACGCCCTCCTAGCTCAAACTGGGAGTCATAGCCCCATGAGTCATAACTCATTGGACTTCCCATGGCCTGAAGAAGAAAATTCCACTTGGGGAAAATTTCACTTCTCATCCACGTCACTTTCGGCTTTAGGTGGTCATTGTAATTAGGGCAAGTAATTAGTATAAATTGGGTCTATCTATACTAAATCGACTAAATGCTCAAAACAAACACGATATCCTCGAGTCAATGGAGCTACTTCAGGTTCAAGATAACCACTTACTCGGAGTCGCCCGAATGATGCCTAATGGAGGTCTAGATAACCTACTAGGCTACATGAATACACTACGGGCATCTCCTGAAATGGAAATTGATCCTTAGATTAGGGCTTCAGTAAATGAGCGTTTTGGGCGTCAAACAACAGTTTAGTAACGCAAGAGTTTGATAGACTGCAAATTATACAGAATCGCTTTGTTTTATGCTTGCTACAGAATTTCAAAATGGCTTGCTTTCCTTAAAATCGTGAAAAGAAACGAAAGTCTAACTTACATGTACATTGAAATTTTGATAGCTAATGCAAATATTAGATATTTTCCGTTTCTGAAGCATTAAATCTGAAATTCTTACTGTTGCTTAAATGTGATCATTTTAATCTTGTCGAATTGCGGCGAAATTCTTTACTAAAAAACTTACTATCCATTGCTGATAACATTGTTTAGTTTCGAATGTTTTCTTGTAGCAATTTTAGTCTGTTTCTCGTGGTAATTTCTCGACAAGGATCCACAGAAAAGAAAAAAAATCAAATATAAAAGCAAGAGCCCTGTTGCTCGTGACACATGCATAAACTGACTTGTGAGTGATTTTTATGAGATTCGCATACGTATCTCATAAAACAGTGGTGCTAAAAAAAATGAATTATATAAAGTGTAATATACTCGAATACTTATGTGATTTATCCATTACAGTCAAATAAGTATTCGAGTATATTCTGTATAAAATGTGTTATTCCTCTTTTCAGAATCTCCCTTAAATCATCCTATTGTACACTCAAAGAACGCCGCCAGTCGATTCTTCCAAATAGTTTCCTATTAATAACAGTTTGACATTCCGCCTAAGAGCTTCGATTATTCTTTTGTTGTGTCTTGGAAATGTCAAACTCCATTTGCGTTGGGAGTCACCTGGCAACTGTTTACATGACTAAGGCCGCGCACCTTTGCGCCCCAGTGGCTCGGAGCTCCCTCACCGCATGTGCCGCAATCATCAAGTCCCACCGCCAACAACAGAGAGGCGGCTACCCATCGGAGATGAACCCGAGATGACAATGGCACAAGGCCAGCGTCTTATCATTCTGACAGCTGGCTTCTCTTTGCTTATAAATGGCCCCGAAAATATGACAGGAGGGGGTGGGCTCAGGCGACGGTCATACTGAGTCGTAGAAAGATTCGCGACACTGGGGAGGAAACAAAAAAAGAGGGATGACGAAGAAGGAAAAAAAAAAAGAAGAGAAAACGAAGTAAGGACTGTCTCTTGTATGCGTTTTGGCTTCAGGCGACACTCAGGAATGAGAACAGAGCCAGGCGTCAGTTGTAGATGAAATCACAGCAGCAGACAACTGAAATCGAAGGATGAAAATTGCAGCTTCCCATTTGTCAAACCTTTCTTTTTTATTCTTTCAAGATTGAAGAGAGGAAATAAAAAGAAACTCTTCTATTACTTAACAACGTAACTGTTAGATTACCTTGTTTTAGCAACAGAAGATGGAATTGAAGAAACAGTTTTTTTAAAATTCAATGTTGAAAAATATTATCATTTTTAAACTGAAAATAAATAAATAAATAAATAAATAAATAAATAAATAAATAAATAAATAACAGCTAGGCTTTTTCAAGTTATCTTTAATCTTCTGTATAAAGTAATGCTTAATATTAATTTCTGTTTTTATATCTTGACTTATGCAAGAAATGGAATTTGTGTCATAATATTAACAATTTCTCAATTGAGACGAAATTTGATAAAGGCTATTGATAAATTTTGATGAAATCTGATAAAGGTTATCACACATAACTTACTTTTGATTTCTAAATTTCTTAATCTTTTACAAACGGTAGTTTTTATTGTCTGTAAACCAGTCTTTAATTCACTGAAGTGAAATGAATTAAACACTGGTTTTTAATAATGATAGATATCTCAGGACTGAATTCCACTCTGTGGCGTAGCTGAGTATTTAACATCCAGCGAATCAAAATATTGGGTCTGAAAGTTTTGTTTTCTAATAAAAAAAAATTAAAAAGTTATATAGTCTACCCAAATAGGGTTGAGAACACTACTACGTCATGTTTAACGTCTACGTAACGTTCCATCAACGTTTGCATTAATATCTCCTTTGAGCAATTTGCACTTCAACATACAGGTTCCGTTAAAAATCAGGGTCGCTATTCTACCAATATTTAATGAGAGTTCAATAGGAAAAAAAAATATTGACATTTATCAGAATTTTGGGGTGAAGAATTTAATAAAATTTTTGTTATTGTTGCTGTTTTAATTACTGCAATAAAAATATTTTTCTAATTTATAGTGTACTTATTAAAATTCGTCACAAATAAGCAAATAAGGTTGTATTTAAATAAAATAAAAAAGAAAAATAAATAACAGCCAATTTTTTTAACAAATAATGAAAATCAGAATTTGCTTTACAATAGGAATCAATTATTTTCAGGCAAAAGACTTAAGATCAAATGATTCATCAGAATTCGTTAAGAAACAAATTATTATAGTTGAACTACTTAATTATTATTAAACCAACTAAATTTGACTGAACGACATTAAACAGAAATTTAGTATTTTTTTTCTTATTTATTTTGGCGTATTATTATTATTATTTTACATTCATACTGTGCGTTTGGGAAAGGCAGAGTTACCACTGGCGGACGATTTTACTCCACAGAGGGGTGATACGCTGAGATGGATACTTTCCTAAGAAATTCTTTTGGACATTTTCGCTTTTAAGAAAAAAATAACGAAGGAGCATTTTTGCAATAGTATTTATTCTTTCCCTAATTCTTTCCTACTATTTGTAGGAACGCAACTATTTGTAAACTAACACTGATAAAAAGTAAACATCCACTCTTTATTTCTCCTCACCCCTATTTTGAAGAGATCGAAGGAGACCTGACGCATGCGCAAAAGCGTTGAAGGCTCTCGTAAACAAAACCGAACAGTACATTCCCAATTAATCAAGGGATATGAAAAGATTCAATAATAATAATGATAATGATCCTTAGCCATGCCCCTACACGTTTGAATATTACACGTGAAATTTGCAACACCCTGTATAAAGATTATAACTTTCCTCCGAAAATCACCAGAAATTTTAAAGTGAATCAATGCTAACAAGATACAATGAGTCTTTCTGAGAGAACATATCCTTTGCGACACCATACGAAATGTTTTGCAGGGGAGCCCCCCACATGTTTTACAGGCGAGTCTGGGGGTGCTACTTTGTTTGTTTTTGTTTGAAAAACTCGCCTGTAAAACACGTGTGGGCTCGCCTACAAAACATTTCGCATGGTGTCGCAAAGGATATGTTCTCTAAAAAAGGCTCAGTTTAGGACCACCTAGCACCTTAATGGGGCGTTTCCGGACATGGATTCATTAGGAATATATTGATCCTTAGCCATGCCCCTACACGTGGTTTGAATATTACACACGAATTTTGCAACACCCTGTATAAAGATTATAACTTTCCTCCGAAAATCACCAGAAATTTTAAAGTGAATCAATGCTAACAAGATACAATGATTACAAGTTTCTTTTATTTTTAACTTTTTTTTTTTTTTTTACAAGGATTTACATAATTCCAAGATTGTCCATAAGCTGTTTTTAATTTTTTCGTCAAATTTATAAAACAAAAGGCATTAAATTCGAAAAAGTTTATAAATCACGCTGCCTTTACGACGTTGCGAAAAGATAAGTATACGATTTCAAAGGTTATAAAAATTCAGAATCATATATCTAAAATTCCGCTTCTTGAGCAGATCCATTATTATTTTCATTTATTTATGCAGCTAATGTCTGATTAAGTAATTAAACTTGAATAGTTCGATCTTATGTGTTCGGCGATCTTGATATCCATTTTGAAAATCTTTGAGGAATACGTCTCTGCTCTCCAATGGACCCTTGAGGATACGCGGGACTTCGTAGTTACAAAATATCCCAACAGGCTACTGCTTGGCTTGTGGGATAAACAAAGCCATGTGCTTTGTTTTAACCCATATAGATATAGAGGAAATATTATATTAAAGAAGGATATTCCAAGCGCTTTTACAGAATTATTACAATAAGGAACTGCACAATACTGAACCATTCCGTCTTGAAATATCAAAAATCGACGATTTTTTTTTTAGTAATTCACACTAAGTTATATGTTTAGTTATCCCACATGATCTCTCAGCATGTGCTTAGCACGTCGTACGTGACGTCAGTAGGGCCGTAAACCTCAAGTGCTACATTGGCTTTTGGTTCACACACATCGGAATGGCTGACGTTACTTATCGACGGACGGACAAATACGTTTCTTTCGAAATTAACGAAAGTCCTTACGAGTTTCAATGTTTGTGGCCTTGAGGACTTAAGTACATCACTGAAGCAAATACTTTACATAGATGGAAACGTAAACATGTTAGTGCGCTCAGCCCAAAATTCACTTTACATTCCAGCCCTTTCAAATGCTGCTTTACCCCTATCCCTTAGTTATTCTACATTGCTCATCAACTGAGCTTTATCAACAAATTACCATCTTATACATATTATCTAAGCATTAATTGTGCATTAATACTACAGTTATTTTTTTTTATATATTATTTATGTGATAAGATTTAATAATTTCTTTTCAATTCCCGAGGTCTTGGCCTCATCAAGGGGCAAATTCTGTTAATTATTTAGCTGAATAAGACACCTAGAAAGAAACAATTCACATTATATCCGCAATTGCACGAAACACATTAAAGTTAAACACCCAACCCAACTTCAGGATTAGAATCACGTGTATCATTTGTCTTGACCTGCTCTCTCTTGTTCATAAAGCTAAGTTATATCTGAACGGCAGATTAAATGATATAAAATAAACGAACTCTTACTACATAATTTAAGGAGTAAAAATCTCAGAATAATGTTAGAAGCAGAAAAAAGTTACTCAGTGTATACGTTAATGATTGTATCTCTTGTTATTTTATCATCATTTTATCATTTTCAGCAAAAAAAAAAAAAAAAAAAAATCTAAAAAATTTCGAATATAGTTACTTCTTGCAATAGGAATTTTCGAAAACATGATTAAAAAAAAAGTTAATTAATATACAATAGATGATGATTAGATATAATTTAAAACTATTAAAATATTGATCATCAATTATTATATTGTATATTACTTTATTAATTACTAATTTATCATCAAGTAATCCATCTTGCTAATGCACATTCTCATGAAATAAATTATTATGAAATTTGAGAATACAAGGTGTAACGTTGTTGAAAAAAATAATTCAAAAAACGTCCAGAAACACAGTTAAAGTTAAAGTGTCCCTGTACAGGCCTGGACAGGCCTTTGGGGCGCGGGAGGTCAGGCTCCCAGCATTTCGTGACTAACGGGACGAAGTTGAGGTCGGGTGGTCAGCCCGACGCCAGCCCGCCTTTAACTCCCGGGAAAGAAACCCGGCACCCATTCCACAGAGGGCTGGGTAAACCCTAGGACCAGTTTGGAGGTGAAAGAAGCGTGGAAAAATCCCCGCCCTCTGCCGAGGCCGGGAATCGGACCCTTCACCTCCAACCCGTAGCCAAGCGCCCTGACCATTAGGCTACCGGTCCAGAAACACATAAAATATTTAAAACATTAAAATTAGGCGTGACCAGTTTAAATATTTTATTCGTTTCTGGACCTTTTTTGAATATTATGAAATTTTTCAGAATCAAATACCATTTCAATCGACATAATTTAATTCCTATCTTATTATGACATCTAGATCATTCCGTATGAAATTATAACAAATCTGAATGTGGTGAGCGTTTTTTCTTTTTTTTGTACTTGTACGTATGGAAGTAAGCAATATAAAGTGTTTTATATTTTTAAAAGCATTATTATTATGGATTCTTAAGAAGAAAGATAAGAATTTTTTATTATTATTTGATTCTTTGTGGTCCTTTTGAGGCAAGCGTAAGGCTGCCCAAGGTTTTGAAATCCACATTTGGTTATTGTTTTTTATTTTGCTTATGTTTAATTTGAGAGGTATCTTGTCCCATCATGAAAAGATAAGAAGTTTTGAAAAATTAAAAATCTATTTTCCTTAAAATATAGAAATGTTTATTTATCTTCTTTGTTTATTTTTTGGATTAATTATATCTACTGAATACAAACAATACAGATTTTCTATTTCTTAAATAAGTTGATTAAATCCATGTTATTTTCTTAAGTTATCTAAATTACTTTTAATCAAATCAAAACATGCGCAAGAGCATTACTAAATGAATTAATTTAGATAAATAAGGATTGTTTAGATGTTTACAGAAATCCAGTGAAATTCGCTTCTAATTGCGTTTCTATGGGAATTTCTTCACGAGAATTTTATTGACAGGGCTTCGTATGAAGAAATTGTAAAACGAAAGTCAATGTGCAAGCCAAATTTCAAGACGACCTATTCATCAGTTAAAGTACTTAGGGAGGGTCACAACATTAACACCCAAAGACTAACTATACTTTATGAGTCTCACTTTTCTAGGATAATATGGGTAAAATTTCCAATTTCGTACTCTAGCAAAACTATGGAATGCTTATATATGAATCCTTTATCATCCAGTTAATTCAATGATTTTAAAAATCAATATATTCGCAGTCAAATTCTTACTTGACTATCATTAACATTCCTTGACTATCATTAAGTCATTAACATTCCAAGATGTAAAATAAAATTTAATTTCACTTAAACACAACTTGTTACATTTGGATTTCCCATTATCATTAAACCAAATGTTTCTCAAAACTTTGAATTTTCTTTTTAAAAATGTGAAAGCCCATTTCGAGACTGTTCTTTCTCAAAATTGTAATTTCAATTCTTTTTTACTAATTTGATAACCAATGGATTCCAGTTAGAGTAATTAAATAATATTATACTTTTGGTTCTGTAAATTAATATTCAATTTCCCAGTTCGGTTGTGTCTCTTTTATTTTATTATTATTATTTTTTTTGGTTGGGGGGGGGGGAGGGACTTAAAGGCGAGGAACATAAGAAAGAAAGAAAACATAGACATACGATCTGACGCCTACATTGGATGCTAATGAGATTAGTAATTAACTTCATGGGCAATCAATTATGTTTGCATAAGATTTCGCAAATGCTTCATATACAGAAAAAAAAAAACTCACAGAAAAGAGAAGACTACGTAACGACCAATGATCTTTTGATTATGTATCGTCTTTTATATATTATTTGAGTAATGTTTTTTACCGATACTATAGTATTGAGTAAAATTTAAAAAGAACCTTATAATGTTAGGAAGTCGTTTATCGAAAAGATAGAATTGATGCAAACCTTGTTTCATGGAATATTTTAATTTTCCATTAATAAAAATTCTGAAAATTTTAAAATATATAATTCTCCAAACTCTATACATACTTTTTCATCTACTAATCTTTAATTATCTTATAAGGACGAAACAAAAAAAAATAATTTATAACTTTTTATTATTATCACGTTATCGATTTGCTTTTTTTTTTAAATGAGACCTCGTTAACATTTCAGTACAGCTGTTTTCATTTATTACCGATGATAATTAGGAATAATCACCTAAAGAGTGCTCAGTTCCTGATAAACAATATCTCACTTTTATAAGAATTTGGTTTTTCTGCGTTAGATTTGTGATAATAATTTATATTCCCAATTAGCCTTTACTTTTTTTTTTGATTCAAATTTAAGTCCTCTGTTGTTGTTATTGTATTTCTTTAAGAGCGAGTTAATGAATTTACTCAACTGACCTCCGAGTTATGATAATTTTTATTTTAAAAATACAAGTATTATAATTTGAATTTCTGTAAAACTAATAAAAATACCAAAAAAGCCAAAGAGTATAAAAATGCTTAGAGAAATCGAGCAAAGGAAATCCTCATTATTACCACGAATCTAACGAACCTATTCCAAAATAAACTGTATTGAGTTTCTTCCCTGTCCGAACTCTGGAATCCAAGAGGGGGAACTGGGATAGTCGGGAGGAGGAGGGATGGGCCTCGAAGAAGAGGCACAGTGACAAGCACCGCGCTAATGCCTTCCCACCTCCCTGACAGCTCCAGGATTACTTGCCTGCCAGAACACCTGCCCAACGTGGGCTAATCTCGGCTTAATCCTCTTAGGATTTGGTAAGAGCTTAAAGAGAAAAGTCAGCCAAGAACAGAAGCATTCCGAAAAATCTCTGTTTGTGGACGGCTCCAATAAACATCAACACATTTGTGTCTTGACTTCAGGTGCTTCTTCGTAATTCTATTCTTGAGTTACAATGTTAATCCACTCTAACTATCTGTGATAAAGATAACCCACTTTCCTTTTCTTCTTCTTCTTCTTGTCGTAACGTCCGTGAAACAGCAAGTCATCTTTCTCTCTCTCTATTTTTTTTTCCCTTGAAGATCAATTAAAATCAGTTCAGAGTGTCAACCTTTCATAGTCATCGTTGCATGTAAACTGTCAAGTCACCTGGCTGTAATTTTATCAATTTAATAGAGAAACTTGCAACTTTCTTAAGGAGGACAATGTCTCCGCATTCAGGCCCTTCAAGGAATTCGTTTTACGTCTTAGCTGTAATAAATCTTTCTTTTGAACTTAACCTGAAGATAATAGATTTATTCGTTGTAAATTAAATATAAAAGCTATCCTACATCACTTCAAGAAATCTATTTAATTCCGACTGTGATGCTGTTACGTAGTGTAATATTTTAGTGGAATATTTGACGCAAAACTGACGAAATCTGCAGGTTCGCTTGACTTGGGAAATTAATTCCTTAGAAACAAATCCTGATGGAGACTCAGAAACATTTCGTTGCCAAGAGATATTAAGTAAAGGAAACTCCAGTGTCCTTTTGGCTTAAAGTTCATCACATCACCCCATCTCTATTTTCCATTTCACGAAGACGTTGCAGGGATTTGGAATATTGAATGATGTCGAAAACAAACTACTCCAAAAGTTTATAATGGATTTCGTTTGCATGGTTTACAACTTGTTGTTTGTTTGTTTCATTAATATATAGTTCGGTGATATTTTAATGGGAGAAGAATAGTGGCGACGTTACAAGGGCCAGGCTGGACAATGCCCCCCTAAGATTTAAGTGTGCCCCCCCCCTCAGCTTCCCCCCTTGGAAAATTTAAAGCTTTTAATTTTCCCTATCTGGTGAACGATCAGGGATTCTTTAGTAGACTTAAACAAATCTTTATGCACGCATTTTTAAAAACTCTACAAATAACTCAAAATCATATATGAAGAATAGGGTCGTTGAAAGCCTACAATATTCCCACTTTCCCGCACTCCCGTTTCCAACAGCGTTTAATATGAAAGCAATAATGCTTCACTTTGCAGTCGCTCCGCCTTCGCTTGCCGTCGATAAGTATTTGTAGCAAAATGATAGAAAGTCTGAAGTAGTTAAAGCATTTCTACTGATTGTTAGCATTCCCGAGTAGCATTCATTTAAAATATGTAGACCTAAATGTTGCAAACTTTATACCATGGTAGTGACCGAAGAAGTACGAGCCATTTTAAAATACTTAGATCCAAATGGATAAAGCTCCAGAAATCCTAAGACCCTAGCTGATGGAAGAAGCATTGGGTCGAGGGGGGGGGGGGGGATTTAAAAATCTGTGATAATTGTATATTCGTGTTATCAACTTTATTCCTCTTTTCTAACAGATAAGCCTCCCCCACCTCCAAATGAACGTTGTGCCGACTTTTCCCTCGTATCAACGTTGTTGTAAAGTCGCCACTGGAGGACTATAAATTAACCCTAGCCGATGCAAACCGTAAATACAGGAGTAAAGTAGCAAAATATCTGGAAAAAAATGATAGAAACAGGAAACACGAAAGTGAATTTGACCACAGAAGACAGAAATAAAGACAAACATCCAGTTTTGGGATTGAGGCATAATCAACTGAATTAATTAAATAAATGCGAATAACATTTGAATTTATTTTAGGAAGTGAAATATCAGCATAAATACACTCGGATTCTAAAACCTAGAAGTAAATAACGCTCGTGCCATTAAATGTCTACCATTAATAAGTTAATTTTAAGACTATCTAATTACGTAGACAATAACTGAGTCTGATACACTCTCTTTCAAGATAATGATATAAAAAAAAATGAAAATTATTATAAAGATTCCCATACATTGAAGCAGTTAAAAAAAATCCCAAATCATGAAAAACACCGGTTGCTTTCACTGTTATTTGTAAAAGAAAAAAAAAATGGCTTTTGTAATTTGCCGAAATGCCAGTGGCAACTGATAAAAAGCCTCCATTGTCTGTTGAGTGATTAACGGCAAAGAACTAATGAACAGAGGACAACTTCAATGTCTAGGAATTACTGGGGAATAATGACAACGAAAGTTACTCAATATAAATTTGTTTCCAAGATAATTATCTTATACTCAAGGACGCAGGAGGGATGAACCACAGCAGAAGGCTTTGTTTTGCCGAGACTTAGAAAAAAACAAAACAAAAACGTTTTAGACTTAAGATATGCCTAATCTCGGTCATGCATTCATTTTTTCCATAAATTAAGAAAGATATCTCTCATGTTTTTTTTATTTTTAAGCGAAATGACATCCTACGTGAAGGATTTACAGACACAGCACTTTCTACTTATCATCAATTTCAATTTTGACGAAGATATAACGTTGGAACATAGCAGTTAATTTAAAGTTAAAGAATAATAAAAACTAAGAATTGATGGTATAAATTATATTCGATGATGTTTAAATTCGTAGCTGTGTTTTACTGCATTTTAAAGTGATTTCGTTTATTTTGTGAATTTAGAAAACTTTTAGTTAACGATACATTTTTAAAAAAATGCTCTTTAAAAAAAAAAAAAAAAAGAAAAATAGAATCTGCAATTTTTAGGGAATAAGGTTGTAAGTTTTTTAAGGAATTTTTTATTTATTAGACAAGTTAGATGTGAATTTAGGTGAACCATTCATTTTATTTATTTATTTATTTTTAGATAAACATTTGCTATCTTTATAAAGAAAGATAATATCTATTAGAATATTACAATTTAGGAGATTGAACTATTTTGGATATTTACTTGTACGTTCAGTTGCATCAAATGGTCAGTTAGAATATAACTATTGTTCTGGAACTTTCGTTTCTTAAAATAACTGTCCAACTGTAATTTAAATTCTATTCTAACAAGTAAGTCAAGCATAATTCTGTCACAACAATAAAACTTAATATAATTGAATTGTGGAAGAGCGTTATATTTCAACTGTGAATATCTTCAAAATATCCATTATTTTCCTTAAAAAAAAATCAATTTAATTGTTCAATTTATTCACAAAAATAGCCTTAGCTCTTAGATGCAATAGTGCAAATTCCTCTTGAGTATCAAAATCATCAAAATCAACATTTCAATAGATGAGAGATGAACCTTTTTTTGCATGTATCGTAATCGCCGCTGAGAAACGACCGAGGCCAACATCAAGATTTAAAGCTCTAAATTTGGCAGTTCAATTTGATGGCTACTGGATCTGCGCCTTCTCTACAACTCAATTGGTGAAAGGGATTAATGCTGACACGTGAGCTTCATTTCTCTTGCCGTATGGATAACATTCGGTTACTGATCGTCAATGATGCCAAAGTCAACGAAGGATCATTTCATCAGTGTCGGAAGTTGATCTATCGAAATCGGACGAGTAATCGAAATTAAAAAAACAACAAAACAAGTAGCAATAGCCATGGAACTCTATTTTGATCCCCCCCCCCTCTCCTTCCTCATTTAGTTATAATACTCATTTACACAAATTTTTAAGAGACTTTTATAAATTTGACACAACAGTAAGATAAATTAAAGATTTAATGAAATATTAATATAACTCTGTAAAAAGCAGATGGCATATACATATATAAATACAGTACACGGGCGTAATATTTCTATTAAAGTTTCTTCTTCATGGGAATCTCACAGATTTTAGGCTATTTCCATATAACATCTGAAATTATAAGTATTTAAAAAAGTCTATCTCTTTTTTTTTTCTATCAAAGAGACAATTCTGTTTTACATATCTGTATGTTTCTCAAGAAAATATTCAATAAAAAGCAAACTGTACAAGAAAATAGAATACATTATCTTATGCAGTCAAATAGAGCCCCTCCCCCCCCCCCCCAGATTTTTTTTCTTTATTTAAAACACTGAGTTTGTTTAAGTGAACATCATGAACCTGAAAGATAGAATAATAATGAAATGAAAAGAATGCTAATATTCAACGCTGTCTGTAGCAGAAATTCTCTTTTAACAGTATGAGAGAATTTTCGGATTCATAAAAAAGTTAAAAAAAACAAAAGATTAATTATGCATTTCTTAAAATTTAATTATATCTTATATATTGTAATTAGCTATAATTGATTTTAGAGTAATTTAGGCCATTTCTTTAAAAGTTTTTTATTATTTTGACATTTTCAAATAACTAACTATTTTCATTACTGATTTACGTGTTTCCTATAAGTTTTTTTTTTTATGTTTTCCTATTGGCTGATCTATATTTTTCCATTTTGTTTTCTTAGTTTTTCTTTCTTTAATTTATTTTAATCCCTTACGTTAGAAATTGTTTAGCTATTACTAATTATTACAATATACGTAAAATAGAAAATAAAAATTGAGAAAAATTGTAAAAATTAAAAAAATAGAATGTTATAAATTTTAAAGAAAACTCTTAAGTATTTAGTTCAATGTTAACTAAATATTTAAGAGCTTTCTTAAAAACTTATAACATTCTGTTTTTCAATTTTTTACAATTTTTATTCAATGCTATATGATATTTATAATTTTTACAGGACGACAAAGTGCTTTTGCAAATATTTATTATTGTAATAAATGGATTTACTAATGGAAAACAAAACAAAAAGAAATGATAAGCCAGTTTCGATAGCGTCTTAGTGAGTTAACTAAGAAACACAAAGATCCTTCGACACTAATCAAATAATTGGTCGTAAGATAGAAATTTAAATTTTGGAAAACAAGAAGAACACTTTCGTTTCCTGTGAACAAGTCTAGAAGTACTTCTAACTCATCTTTTGATTATCCATATTATTTCAGATTACAAAAAGACCCATGATCTCTGATTACCATAAGACAATCAATAAAGGAGAAACCGAATTCATAAATGCAGAGAATTTCCACATTTATTCAAGAGACAGACCTGATCTTTCTGAAATCATAATTTAAATCTTTATTGGTTATGCAAATCAACAATAATTACATTTTTTGTTATTTTATTGCTGGAAACCTAGTATCACAATCGCAATAATCTTGTACAATTCCTTAGATAAAAAAGTCAATTGCGTTGAGTATTGTATTTTTTTGTTCCCCCTTTCCCTTTGGTGAATCCGTTGTGTTCAACGTAGCGGAACTCTGCATCAGAAGACACAAGCCAAACCCTGAAATTTTGTGGTAAAAGGCTGCCATTAATGATTGCAAGGTATCATCAGCTGATAACATCTTATCTATATGATGAATTACATAAGCAAAGATGGTAGGGCGTTTTAAATACGGTAGACAGGGAGGTGTATATTAGAATTAAATGGATAATGTGGAAACTATGTCTATCGTTGGGTAATCATCTATATCACCGGACTCTCTAATGTATTTGCAGCTGCAAAATTAAGCTACACCGGTACCTCATCCATCTGAAACACCGTTGTATAAATAATGTCTTATTTAGAAAAACATTTGCTTAGAAAATGAAACCAATGTTGCCATAATTTAAAAGTTTTTATGTTGCCATAATTTTTCCAATTGGAATTCTAGTGGACTTTTTTATTTTAATAAATTTTAGTTTTTGTACATTAATTGTAAAATGAAAACTTATCAATAACGATATCTTATACAATCTGTTAAAGATAATTTCATTTTAATTTTGTTTCTTGCTAATTCAAAAACTTCAAACACTATTGGTCAGAAAATTAAACTGAATTTTTAGAAATATATTAAAATAAAAATTAATAAACTAAAATAAAATAATAAACTAAATTAATAAACTAAATCTTGAATTTCAAAATTTTTGGATATATAAAAAACATAATTCTACATAAGAATTAAGGACCAAAAATCATTTCCGCAAAATCCGAATTAAAAAGTTTTTCCTTGCCCTATTGTTTGATACAATCTTAAAGTTAAAGAGGAAAGAAAAAAGAAATATACTTCTTCATAATTCAATATCAAAGAAACAACTAATAGACATAGCAGAGATAATGCTTATACTTCTTCAGTCAGTATTCTACCAAAAAAAAAAAAAACAATATTCTCATAAAATATGGTAATTCTGAAGTAATTTATTTATTGGCTGCGCATAAGATGACTGTTTTTCACTATATTTTCCACTTATTTTTCTTCTCTGTTTGCCCATTTGTCTGATGATCTGTTTCTATGCAAATCACATTACAATGGTAGAATGGATTTCCTTGAAATTTATGGTCCAACGGAGGCCCATTTTTAAGTTCTTTCCCACCTCTCCTATCCGTAAATAAATTAATTTGGATAGTTATTCCACATGTAGCCAGTGGTCATTGAATTTTCTTGTCTGATGCAAAACATATGGTACAAAAATAGTCCGCCTACCACTTGAATTTCTCAAGTATCATCATCAACTTGACATATTAAGCCAAGAAGTCTACAATAGATTCCTGACGTCTATTTAATGGATGTCCCAAACTTCAACGATATGATTTATAAGTCAAGATCTGCTACATATCGACTTACATTCAGATATTTTTTTTTTCTTTTTGAAATTTCAATTGAATTTCATAATAATATAAATTTAAAGATAGGCTTGCTTTTCGTGAATTCTTTTCTACTCATTAGACCTTTTAATAGACTAGCTTTCAATAGTGTCATCGAATATTAATCATGAAATCAGTGTTTTTTTGACTGAGCACGCGAATTGTTACTGTTCCACATGAACATTTTCTTCTTTATTTGCGCATTTTTCTGATGGTCTGTTCTTATGCGGATGGATTTCAATATAATTTGATACATAGCTTATATATATATGGTCCAACTTAAAGCACAAATACAACTTACTTGGTCTCCATCTTTCAAGACTGATAACCGAAATCTTTATTAAAATGGCTGGATTGATTTCTTTAATACTTGATGTTTATTTAAGGTCCAACATAAAATAAGAGTACAATTTTTTTGTTCTACATCGTAGCGCTACATGCTAAATTCTAAATTCATCACTGTCACTTCTATGGATAGCTGAGCTTTACATCTTTTACGTTTTAAGCGAACGAAGACCTATCAGATCAAAGACTTAACCAATCTAACACATCTGACCAAAACATTCAGACAGTCTTTTGGAAAAGGGGACTGGACTCCATGGTATAAGAAAATATTAAAGATGATTACAAAATGTTCACCAGGCAAGCATTAGATACTGAAATGAATGAGTAAAGAGTTTGCTGAATGTGAACGTGATACCATAAACCTTTGTAATGAATCATTGCTAACTTGTAAAGAAGGACAAAAGTAAAACTAAGGAGACAAATGTATGGTTAAAGGTTAAAGGGCCCAAGGGCTCACGGGAGTTAAAGCTCCCGGCGTTTCATGACCAACGGGACTAAGTTGAGGTCGGGAGGTCAACCCGATGCCCGCCCGCCTTTAACTCCCGGGAAAGAAACCCGGTACCCATTCAACATAGGGCTGGATAGACCCTAGGACCCGTTTGAAGGAGAATGGAGCGTGGAAAAATTCCCGCCTTCCGTCGAGGCCGGGAATCGTACCCTCCACCTCCAACCCGCAGCCAAGCACTCTTATCCACTTGGCTACCGGGCCCCCAAATGTATGGTTACAAAAAGTAAATAGTAATAGATGGAAGAAAAGAACATTTGTTCTTTAAAAAGATTGAGACCCACTGTTTTACTAAGTGACATCCCAAGATAGCTATTTCACGAATATTAGCGTTGATCAGCTATGAATAGTCTGTTCCTTTTGACTATAATTCTATTCACCTCCGTATTGAGACCTTGTCGTTTTATTATTGACTATTCTCAGCTGATGAACGCTAATGAGCGTGAAATAGTTATCCTGGGATGTTACTTAGTAAAACACTGGGTCACAACCTTTTAATTTGTTGCTATACATTTTTAGGCGCTTTTATTTAATTAGGCACAGAAAAATTCATTGAGGCTGGAGGATGCCAGCACATGAATTTTTTTTTTTTATCTTTTTAATGTGTATTTTTTGTTTTTAGTTTAAATTTTTGGAGATACCATATTCCTTTTGACTATAATATCTGTTCTTTTTCAATAAAAAATATTATAAAAAATTTATAGTCGAATATCAACTTTCAGAATGTAATAGACTTAATGGGTAGTAGCTGTTGATACCATTTTATAAATCATTAGTAAAAAAAAAAAAAAAAATCTATTATCTATGTCCTATGTAATAGAACAATAAGTATCAAATGGTTGAAAATCTTTTTTTTTTTTTTTTTTTTTTTTTTAAGATACATTACACTTTAAAACTGACAAAACATGCAAAATACATGAAGATGTGAAAGTTGCAAAAACTTGTAAAACAAAAACAGAATTGAGCGTCTCTAAACAATTAATTTTAAAAATCAAATTACGTACAAAAATAATAATTTACTCCAAATTTCATACCGATATTTCGTCTTAACTTAACGTTAAGACTTCCTCAAGGTTCTTATACAAAATACAAATGAAAAGAATGAAATTATTCTTAAATTTAACAAAGATAACATATAAATATCGGTATGAGATTTGGAGTAAATTATTATTTTTGTACGTAATTTGATGTTAATGATACAGAAGTACTTGTATAATTAATTTTGAAGTTTGATAATTCGAAAGAAATTTATTCTGGACATAAAGATTCTTTCAGATTGTCTACAGGTAAATTCTGTGCTTTTCAGAATTACACATGCGAGACTCAAACTGTTACAAGTTCATTAGGAAGAGTTTTCCAGACAAACTATGATGATTCTTATGCTTTGATCCGCAATTCCGTCATTGATTAATGAGGCACAGGACGTTAAAAACTTGCCGCACGTAAGTGTCCGTCGTTTTCGACTTAGTTCAACTTGAAATGTAATTTCGCACCTGCACCGACCCTACCTCTCGCCATGATAATACCAGTATCCTGAAGATGCTTCTCGATAGTGAAACGTAAACTTTTTTTTTCTTTATTTTTTTGATGCTGTAACTTGTAAGTCAAGATTACCTTTATAAAAATCTGTTTTTTTTTTTGTTGTTGTTTTGTTTTAATATATTATAAATTGAGCTGAGCTAAGCTTAAGAATGCAAAAAATGATTTATTTTTTAACTCAAAATTAATCATTAATACTAAGGCTTAAAATTTGACCCATGTTATTATACATCCACTAGCCAGAGATTTCAAACTTTTATTGCACCTGTTTTATCTGAAAGGTTTCTAATTTTTTGGCCAGTATTATGTGTATTATTTCTTAAAGAAACGTTCCCATACCAAAAAATGACTTCGTAGATGATGATTAGTCTTATTTCCTTTTTTTTTTTTTTTAATCAGTCACAGAACAATTCCCTGTTCAATGGCATTTCGTTGTATATTCTATTTATGTACTTGTTCCTAACTTAGACATTTCCTCTCTCCATATGTCACAATTCTTTGCAAAAGTTACTGATAAAGTTAAAATGTCTCATTAGTTAAATACTGTTGTTAGATGAACAACTAAGTAGATGCGGAATCAACTTGTAATAAATTTGAGCAACAGTTATTGGATTTTAAATTTAAAATAAAACCAATATTCAGAAATTCAATATTATATAAACAAAAACATTTACACGTGCTTAAAAATTTATTAAAATTTGTCAAAACATTATATAATTTCCTCTCTGAAAGATTTTAAAGGCTCACCTGATTAAATCAATTCGCTGTTTAGATTGTATCCTAACGGCAGTATAAACAAGAGAAGCAAAAAGTCTAGTAAATAAACAGTAAATTACGCGTAAACAACGGCGTATCTACTTCGACGCTTCAGTTTACACACTTAGTTCTTTAAACATTTATAGTTTCTTAAGACAAATATTAGAGGAGTGAAAGGATGCTTTAAAAACTTAATCTTTATCTTAGAACAAGCAATTATTAACAATTTAGAATTAAAAATACAGTCATTTGAAGTTATAAACTATTGTACAAAGTAGAGTAGCACAAAACGACAGGAGATTATAAATGTGTTAAAACTGCAAGAAAATTTTGGTTTTTATTTGAAACATTACGTAGTATTTTAAGTTAATAGGAAAAAAAAGCAAGCAGAATTATTCTATAATTTTTTTGTAGAAAATACCGTCAACTATTTATTTCACTTCAATAAGATATGTAAACAGATAAGATAAAAATTTAAAAGATATTTAATAATAAGATTTAAGAATTAAAAAAAATGGCTAATGCAAACAGAGAATTTTGTGATTTTGTGGTTAAAGTTTTTAATGAAGGGGGTGTATATAGCACTGAATTGGAATAAGATAAAAGAGATTGATTACTGGGAAGAGAGTAAAACAAGGTATTAGCTAGAAATAGATAACCAACTTCAAAGAGATATAATGAACGAATGACTTCAAGATACAACTATCTTGTAACACAAGGATCTTGAAATACAAATAAATGGTTAATATAATATTAATAGAAATTATAAAAATAATGTTCTAAAAGAAATTTATTAAAAATTAGAAGTGGATGTATACTGAAAAAAAGTAGATATTGGTAGGGAGAAAAATTAAGGAATTGTAAGACTAGGTTGTTCCAGGTCATTAGATAGAAATTAAATAAAGCTGTTAACCAAATTAAATCACCGTTTGCTATAAGACACAGATAGATACAATAGATAGAGGATTACCCAGGAATTTGGATATGGATAGAGGTTTACCCAGGAATTTGGAATGGAAGGGCTCATTCAACTAAAATCAAAAACTCGTTGTATTTGTTTTTCTGGATGGGGGGGGGGTTACAAACAAAACGAAGACTTCCAACCAAAAAAATAGATCTACATCGCTCGATTTCTTCCATTTCGGAAGCAAGTGGGATAGCTACAATCCCTACCAACTCCTTCCCAATTTCTTTTGCTAATTACAGAGTAATAAATTAATAAAATTCACGAAAATATAAATAAAGCATGATAGTAAAAGTAAAAGGATTTGAAGCGTTTTATCTATTGGTATCAAAATGTGTATTGTATGAAAGTAGACGTCGTAACATGAATCGATGAACAACTAACACATCAGAATTATTGTACCAAAACCTCTTACTTAGCCTTTCTTAAAATGAGCATTAATATTTAGATTTGGTTTGGAAACAGATGTTAATATCAATAGTTTTCCCTTACATTTTTACTTGAAGAAATATTACTTGTACATAGATCATTAGTTTACAGAGATAGGCCTAATAGGACATTCTAACTAAGCTTGTTTGAAATAGCAAATAAATGTTCATAAGCAGTTTATTTACCCTCGCTAATGCAAATCCGCAAATCCTTTTTAGAATTATGTGCAAAAGTCAATTCCTAGCCATTTCGACTTTTAAGATTTAGCTAGAGACAAACATAAAGAAAACCCTTTTATTGATTGTTAGGGAAAAGCTTTTAAACAAGTGTATGTAAATAGACTTTGACAGTGTTCCCACTTGAACACGAAGTAGAGACAATTTGAAAAGGCAGCCAACAGGTGGCGGATAGGATTACGTTGGTTGTGTCGGACAGCAGCCTGACAAATCGATCACTGTCACAGCCACAATCGCTTGTCTACTGTGCCTTGCTCTCAACCCTTACCACCCCCATGCATCCACTGTTACGAGGTCTCTCTCGATCATCCCTGATGACTTGTGGTATGTAGCATGACTGGCCAGACAAGTATGCCTCTACAACTTCACTTTCTTTGCCTTACTCCTACACCTTCCCAAGTTAACAGGAACCCCTCCGGTGAAGAGGGATGCACAACTTAAGGAACTCAATTCGAAAACTGTGTTCGCCAATGATTATTAACTAGGAACAAAGAAAAGCTATTCAATCAACATCCTCCTATTAAGAACCTAAACAGAGTCAGTTGTATTCTTATTATTCCACGCAGTTTTTGCTTCCAATTTCCTTATATTTAATAAACAGTAGTTCTTTAACATTTAAAAATAGAAAACTCTTAGTAAGAATGTTAATAGTTTATTTAACTCTTTTTTCATTGATTTTGTATTTCTTTATAAGTTTACTAAAGACAGACAGTCTTCTAAAAATGATATTTGCATTTAACGATAAAAGAATTTCCTAAAAAAAATAATTAAACTTTTTGTATTTTTAGTTAACATTGGTAAGTAAATCTTGAATCTATTACTGTTGTCTTGTTTCGTTACCTACTTATCAACTTACAAATAAAGGCTTAAAATTCGCATTACAATAACTGGAATCTTTACAGCATCACGATTATTTTAATCTCAACCTTTGGTTTCTTAATAGTGAATTATAACAAATCGGAAACGAAACCTTTGAAATTAAATGAATTTAAAAAGATTTGATTCGTGTATTAGAAATTTGTATATTTTTGGCAAAAAATTAAAAAAAAAATCACTTTAATGTTATTGCAGAGCCTAAATTGATCTACTCAGCTCCTTAATCAAAGTTTTGAGTTTAAAATAAAATACAGGGTAAGTTTCAAAGTTAGAAAAGATTGTTGACTGTAGAAAAGACTGTAAAAGACTAGAAAGACTGTAGAAAAGATTATGCTCGTTAGTTGAATGTTGAGAAATTGATCAGAAAAAAAAAAAAAAAACCAAGATCAAAATATACAATAAAATATTAATGAGCGAAAAAAAACCAATTAAACTCGAGGAACCACTTTAGCACATGCCTGCTGATTGACCAGGTTTGCACGAAAAAAAAAAAAAAAAAGCTAAAACAAAAAACGAACATGTTCATGTTCCTATCAGTTATTTCCTGAGATTGAACAACTAATGAACGAAAAAAGGAAATACGTAATTATGACTATTAAAATAAACATTAAAATAATTTATTAAACATTAAAATAGATAGCTTCATTTCAAAGTATGGATATTCTTAAATCGTTATTCTGTGTCTGGAATATGAATTTCTTTCATTTCTCATGACTAGGGAAGGATTAACATACAATCAAATCTTCAATAAAAATCCCTCTCTGCTTATTGTAGGAACGCATTTCACACTTAACGTACTGAATAAATAACATTTAATTCAAAACTTACCGTTTCGACAATTTAAATAAATTTTAATATATTATGTTTCATATATGTATACTGGAGAGTTATTTTGTTGTTCGATCACTTGATAAACACAACTGGTAATATTGTCGAAATTAATAGTGTTCCTGTAAGTTTTTAATTAAATGTTAATTATTTCAGTATGTGAGATGCGTTCTTAAGAGCAAAATCCTTATCCACACGTTAAACTGTTTATATATCTCTCTCTCTGCGTTTATATACGTATATGAATTGGCTACATGTTAAAAATTTTTAAATGTTCTTTTCTTCCTGTCTCGCCTTTTTAGAAAAAAATGATCCACTTACAAATCTATGAAAAACAGAAAGAGCGAAACCATCCTTTGAAAGTGCATTTTCTCATAGCCTAGGTCTGTTGTACGTCTGACTCAGATCTATTCAATAAGAACATCTGGCATTGACAACTATTTTGGAAGGTTGTGGGAACTTAAGTAAATTAAGGAAATACAAAGAAAAGGAGAAGGAAAGAAGCAGAACGTGTGAATTTACAGGGTTCAGAAAAACTCTCTTTCAAGTGCTGTCATCTATTCTAAATGTGTTTTGAAGAAAACAACTAAAGCACGAAAAAAAAAAAAAAATGGTTTACAACAGACATCTACAGAAAGCATCGTAAATTAATGGATGAAAAAAAAAAAAGATCTGCTAACTCAGAAACTTATCTTACATGGAAGATATTTTTTTTTGTATGTTTCTCCCTGTTAAAAGAGAACGCTTATATATTATTATGAGACGGAAACTTTTTAGAGCAATCATTTCTGATGGTTTTAGTTCCCTACTTTTTATCTGGGTGTGGATTATAGCCAATTAATTTTTCTTAATTATGAATTTGTTTTGCCTTCTTTGAGACTAAAAAAAATAATAATACGACGAAAATAATAATAAAAGAAACGTTAAACTATTGATAAATTCCTTCCTTTTTTGTTGTTTAATGAAATGGTCTTTTTAGCCACATTGAAAACTAACTTGAGATTAGGCCTAAATTAGTTATGTAAATAACAATCAGCTTACAAACAATGAAAATGAGTTCTTTAATATCTGAAGTAGGAGTTTATCAAAGAGAAAAATTCATGATTATGGATGTCTTTCATTTAAAAATCTATTTAATCTAATCGTACTGTCAATTAATTTGGTTAATAATTTAAATTTAATAAATATTAAACTGCAATGAGCTAAGCACGAATCCCAAACTGTGTCTTTTCGTTTCTAATATTGATTAAAGTAACGTTCTTTCTAATCAATTTTTAATATACCGATAGCTCTGTTTATAAATGTTGATTTATTCATGTAACGGAATTGTAAAAAATAATTTTACCAAACGACTAAATTAAGTTATTTAATGTATGACTTAATAAAATGATAATTAAACATAGGTTAGGTTAGGTGTATCCCACTGGGACCCACTATGGCCCATAGGGGGGAAGGGCGATCAAGGTACGGTTCTCAACGTTTCATTGACCCTGGACTGAGATGAGGTCGAGTGATCAGTCCAGCGGTCGCTCGCCTATATCCACTAAGAAACCCGGTATCCATTTTAGAGAGACTGAAATTAAATATAAATTAAACATATTCTTTATAATTGCATAAGATGTAAACATTTAGCTTAAAAATGAGCTGAAACTATTATTAAAATGTCAATATTCATGATATAAAAATTGCAATTACATTGACATTATTCAAGCTTCTTGTTAGTTTTTCAGCTTTTCTTAAGCAAAAGCGTAACTAATTCCAAAAACAGAGTCGCAAATTAAAAAAAAAAAAAAAATCATTCTTGAATAAATTACAAAAACGCTCTGCCAAGATTCTTGTTTCCCGTTTGAGATTCACTGAAATTAATCTTGGTTAACTTTGTTATCCTTGATCATCTTAACTTTTACTTACAGGACTATGACCAAATTTGCAAAAAAGAAATCCTCACAAAAAACAAAAAACGAAAATCATTTATTAGTTGGATGAACTAATTAAAAAAATAAATTTATAAATTATTAAAAGAGATTATTAATAAGAAAGAGATTGTTCAAGAAAATGATTAAAACAATTTAAATTAATTTCTCGAACGAATAAAAAAAAAAAGATTCTGACAAGTATCTATTAAAAAAATAATAATACTACAATTGCTATTCTAAAGTAGCTAAAATCAATGAATATTTACATTAGTCACTACTCGGAATGCCTCTTATAAAAAAAGTTTGGAATAAAAGAATTTTCTAAATTTATTAAAAAAAATTAAAAAAAAGAAATACTGAATAACTTAAGTGAATAAAACATGACAAATTTTTTTTTATCCATTTTCATGTTTGTTTGTTTTTTTCCGAAATTTTTCAAATCATCCTTGAAATATTAAACAATTTCCAATAATTTTTTTTTCTAAATTAATCGTATGAAATTCCAAATCCTAGGAGAGCATCACCACAGGTGAGAAAGAACATTCAACACCAAGGTTTGTCTTTCAATGTTTCTCTTAAAATAAGAAGGGGAGGCGGCCCTTTTGTTTAGGCTTCGCTCTGAATCCGTTGGGAAAAGACGAGTCGTTGCCGAAAGACCAGGTCTGGGATCAACGAATTTTATTTATTTATTTGGTTTTTTGAACAACGCTCGTCTTTTCAGAGAAGATAAAAAAAACACACGCTTTAAAATAACGAAGATCAAAAGAATTGAGTATTTCTGTCACTGAAACACAAAGTTCTGTTTTTAGTTTGATGATTTTTTTTTTACGATTGAACAACACTTGTTAACACTCAGACACACTAAAATGGAATTTTTTCCCTTTTGATAGATTTCGCAAATATTAACTTTCCTAATGTTTTTATTCACTTCGCTATATCTGTTTAATTTGTATTCACCGAATTCAATTTATCTTCATCATTTCCTTTCATTTTTAATCTAAAGTAAGATGAGAAAAAGGTCAAATTTTCATCATCAATAATCTCGTTCTATAAGTTAATGTCTCTTGTAGTTGTTCAAGTGCGATCTTCGATATAAAGTAGGCTTCTATGGAAGGATCCATTGAAATACTCTGGGGCAAATACCACACAAGGGCCCCAAGACCAAGATGGGATTTTCCTTCTCACTTCGGAATAGATACTGAGGGGGTGGGTCCTTTACCTTCCTCAGGAAACCATTATGAAATGACTTCAAATATGAAGAGAAAGTGAAGAAGAAGCAGACAGACACAGGAAAGGAAATAAACACCCATGCCTATTCCGGAATTCGAACCCAAGTTCGTGGTGGGCTTGCCTGAACAGCTAGTGTCTCTTTTTTCCTTAAAATAAAAACGTATATATAAAGAAATTACACTGCCCGCTGAATATCAACTAAAAGAGCAATTAAATTGGAAAATATCTGTTGTCTAAATCAAATTAATTTTATCTTATCATGGATTATAAACAGATTAATATTCGTTGTTAGACATCCATAGAAATTCATTGCTTCGACTTCAATACTTTTGAATGGAAATTTTGCCACCTTCATGCCCAAATTTCTCTACGGGATTCACACGGAAAATTATTCAAATGGAAAATTCAGGCCTACGTCGTCTCCTATGTCCGTAAATAGGTATAGTAAGTTTCAACAAAATATATTCATTGGTTAAAAAAAAAAAAAAAAACACGCATATACACAGATATAAGAACAACAACAACAACAACAGATTAAGAACAGCAGTCAAAACAAAAAACAATCATAAGTAGCCTTACAGGTTATTAATTCCAAAAGAGAATACAATAAATTTTGAATATAGACATATAACTTAAAGCTAGTTATTCTATTAAATTTATGGATTTCTTAACATTTTGCATCTATTAACGATTTCTGCAATAAACTAATAATAATGTTGTTTTCAGTTTTAAACTCAGTAATTATTTACAGCTAATAGTTACATGACATTGACATTCCATTGCTTGAACATGAGATTAAAGTCAGAAACTGTGTAAATGCGAGTGCAAAAGTGCTTATGGCTGTTTCATAACAAGTTCCTCGTTTCTTGAACGTCAATGAACAAAAGAGTCATTGAGTTGAAGGGAAACTGATCTGGTGGAAGAAAAAGGGTGAAATTTTTCATGCATTCTTCATTTTACTGCGAAATTAAAATAAATATTTAATTCCATCTCTTTTTCATTGTGTAATAAATTTTACTGAAAAATAGAGAACTTCAAGAGTTAGGAATCAACCAAAGGACTGTAGGTACAACCTAAGAACTAATATTGTTATTTTATTCGGATCTCATTGTGGAACAGAAATTAAATTCTTGTAAATTAACTGGTTGTGAATGGACGAAATTTTTTCCTGCCTTTCTTATTTGTTTCAGAAATTTTTACGAAATAGGAAGCAAAGGAGAAATGCATTATGAGTATTGTTACTGATGAAACATTCTGAGCCCTGGTTTCATTTACCATTTCTTCAGAATTATAAGTTTCGAAACTGAAACTGATCCGTTTTAAATCCCATGGGAGTGCAATGAAACAATTGAAGCGATTTCTTTAATGAATTTATAATAAATCACAACAATATTTGAAGACTCTCTTAATCGTCATAAAATAATTGGCGAGAAAGAGTCGTTTTTTATATAAGATCGTTTAAATTATTTCAGACCAATTAATAGTCAAAATTTCTCTACAATATTCCCTTACTTTCAATTTTTCCATCTAGAACGTTTCCTCTATATTATAATCTCTCCTACAGCAACAAATAAAATTTATCCAAATTCAGGTATTCCGTGTATCATAAGTTCAAATTCACGAACACATTCAGAGTTTTGAAAAAAAAGTGCTTTGCACACATTTTTTACATAATTTTAAAAATAGCAGTAGACTAACATATAAAACTCTTTAAAAGATCTTTAAAAAGAAAGGAAAACATCCGAAAATTTTTTGTAATTTTGTAATTTTATAATTATAAATATTATTTTAACTTGTCAACTGTTAAAACTGTTAGTTAGTGTGTGTAAAATATGCTCTTTAAAATTCTAGAAAAAAATAGTCGACATAGTTTAACGACAATACGTAAATCCACAATATTTGCATGAAAGATGAAAACAAAACCATTGAGGTCAAATGATGGTTTTTAAATGGTGTACGGACATTAAAATTATCCCAAAATAACTAAAATTCAAAACCATATTGCTTCTTACAGGAAATTATGATCAAAATAGAATTTTCATTCTTGCTGCCTTTTTCATTCAAAAAGATAATATGAAATCTAATCGAAAACGATTCCTTCAGCTTCTTAAGTGTATTCAAGGTCAGTTATTATGACTTCTTAGCATCTTTGAAATTTGACCCAATCTCTTCATTTATTGATTCTTAAATAATGGATTCTGAGAAACTTTGTTTATTTTCTTATAATTATCTCAAAAATCTAGAACTAATCACATGAGATATTAAACAATGTCTGTATAATGTCCTTGATTTTGATCAACATGTTAATTGTCTAAGTTGTCATAGTAAAATATCAGATCAACGTTTCGTCTTGCAGTTAAAATAAAACCCTTTTTAAAGCGAATAATTATGAATAAGCTTATTACAGGAAAGGATGATTTAAAATTATTTTAGGAAATGTAATTTTGAGGAGGTCTGAACTTAGTTTTCCGAGTATCCAATTTTTAACAAATTTAAGATTAGAAAAAAAAAAAACCCAACTTATTACGAATTACGTATTATAATTTGCACTTTCTTACTAAAATTAAAATAAAAATAGACTAAGGAAAAATATTGCAGCAAAATGTTCATGAAAAGACTGACAATAAAATTAAATCCATAATTTTCATTGACACCACGTCCTCAGGGAAGAAAAAGGATAATTATTTAATGGGAAATTTTTAATTGATCAGCAATGAAATAACGTTTATCCTAAATTAAAACCTAGTGAAAGATTTTGTCAAAGATCAAATCAGCTTTTCAAAAGCGTGGTTAGTGTTATAATATTGTAATATACGGTTGGTTTTGCTTTTAATAATGATTAGTTAATAAACAGTCCATGTGTAGCAATTACTAGAGATCTGTTAATCTTCTCCAATGCCGGGATTTCAGCCATTGGCCTCAACAAGAGGCAGAAAGTTTAAACTATTTAACCGAATAATCGTTGCCCAATGCACAGATAGGAGGCAGTTCACATTATACCCTCAGAAACAAATCAAACACAGTAGATGAGTAACATCCATGCCGGGATTCGAACCCAGGTTCAGAGCGCATTAGTCCCGTGGATTAGATCACAAGGGTGTGTCTAAACAGAGCGATCTCTTGACGTAAGTTGATAACTTATAAGTGAATTCAATTGATATAAATTATAACTGTCACAACAAATCCTCATATAACAACCAGCTTAAAATACTGAAAATAGTAAATTAACCAGCAATTTATTTAATTCATTTAAAAGTAAAGGTTAATTTTTTTCTATCAAATTAATATTTTAATTTGTTTCAATTATCTTTTTTTTTTATTTGAATTTAAAAAAAAAAAATCAATAAAAAAAGAAGCTATATTTTAAATTTTGTATAGTTTCGCCGTCATTAGAAAAAAAAGTATACAGATTATATATTATATTAAGATTAACAACAATTAATTAGAGTACAGCAATTCATTTTTAAACTAAATTTCTGGTAATACGCAAAAGAAAAATGTTCAGAAAAAAAAAAAAAAAAAATCTTTTTTTGTTTTGACTGAAACTTTATTGAAAATTTTTACGTACTTATTAATAATTATCAATAAATGATTAATTATTTATTACTGATTATTTCACTATATCTCATTCCTCATTTTCATTTGACTATAATTCAAAAATCACGATCTTGACATTTACATCAATTAAATCCCTCTACAACTCTGAAACCTTTCTATTCTTCCCTATAAGTGGAGAATTTCATAAAATTGTTGAAAGGGCACTTGTGTCTCTCGTCAGCTTGGTCTCCACCAGTTTTCAAAAGACACGTTTGCAGAATCTCAAGTGCTGAAGAAATGAAACAGCGATTTTCCTATGATGCTTAAAATATTTGAAAGATTTAATATACAAATAACAAAATTCAATTCTGAAAGTATCAGAAAGCTGTTTAGAATCAATGAAACATATTTTCAGCTCAATGATTTTTGATTTTGCTGTTATTTATTTATTATTTTTAATTATGTTTATTTTTTTATATTGTGATTTGTTTTTATCTTAATTTTCGTATGTTACTTATTTAGCATTTAAGCTGTGTTTACTTTTTTTTAGTTGTGATTTAAGATAATAATTGCATTGTTTTATTGGTTTATTTTATAAATTTGATATTTATTCTTATTATTTTAAGTAAATCTGGCCACCAATATGCAAATTATAATTTGGCCATAAAAGCGGATGCAAATAAAAATTTTTTATCGTAAAACAAGTTTTGCTGCCAATGAACTCATCTTAAGACACTATAATTCAGTAAATAAAGATTCTTACTGAATCAAAAATCTTGGTTTAAAGGATATTTTGATAAAACAGCCACATGTTCATTTTTATTTCACCTACTTAATGTAAATATTAAGCGAATTTTCAATTTAAATATATAACTTAACCTCAACATTGAAATATGATACATTTTATCTTAAATGGATTAGCTTGAGGACAATATTTTCAATTGTCAGATTCATTCAAACACATTTTCCAATTTTTTTTTTTAAAATATGATACCTGTATTTCTGCAGTGCGACTGATCTCAAACAGATTTTAGTAATTTTTGGATTAATCTTATCATGAAAGACCATATAGTGCATATGGAAATGAATGAGAATTATTCTCAATTTAAGTTTGAAATTTTATTGGTTATGTCTTTGGAATTCATTTTAATTTCTACAGCAGTAAAAAAAAAACGTTTTCATTAATCCCAAAATATGGTTTACTTCTTTCTCCAGGTAGTTTTTAATTAAGAAATTCATTTTTATTGTTAAATTCAGAGGAACTTTGCCAATTTTTCAATTAATCAACTTTGATTAAATCCTGTTGAATATTTCTTCTTTTCGAAGTTGATGTTTTGTTACAAAAATTTATCATTAAGTAGGAAAATAAATTCTATCTCATCGACTTAAAGATAGGAATGAGATAAGCAGGCAGATTTGAAATTACATACTGAACTGAAAATACATTTGACAAAAAACTGATATGCGAAACAGACTATATATATTAACTACCAGGAAGTTAAAAACAGAGTTCTTTCCAATCTTCAACGATTTACAGTGGATCTGAAGAGAAGGCGAACCTTGTAAACCATTAAATGCAGCTAATAGATATCTGTATTTATTCTATTATCTAAACGGGATACACGAGAAAAACATTAGGTTTACTTTGATGGTCAGGTTGACCTCGATTTGCCTAATAGCTTTTTAATGTTTTGAGTTATTCTTCGAAATGTCTGATGTTGGTAGTTTAATATTCTTAATTTTTTTCTTTTATTTATTTCCTTCAGGATCCTATCTGAAGATTTAAGTTATTACTTTTACTTGTTATTTTATTTCGTAATTATTAGTATAACCTTCACTATGTACAATGACGTATTAATATCCTTTCGTAGCTCATATTTGGAGATGAGAGACATATCGAGATACAATATCTTTAACTGCATTTATTAGATCAAAACAAAAAAGGAATTATTTGACTAAGTGATTACTTA
The DNA here is from genome assembly GCA_023159025.1 of Thereuonema tuberculata. Taxonomy (NCBI): domain Eukaryota; kingdom Metazoa; phylum Arthropoda; class Chilopoda; order Scutigeromorpha; family Scutigeridae; genus Thereuonema; species Thereuonema tuberculata. The sequence continues at coordinate 149,642,725 of JAFIDM010012231.1, forward strand.
AACTAAAAATTTGATTTCAGGCTAATAGAGACAGAACTATAGTAGACAGATACATAGGGATTGATCTCAAAATTAAATTAAACGATAATGTTTCTAGTGATAAATAAAGACAATTTATTTTAATAACTAATTCTGGCAACTGACTTCTTTGCTTCTGTTACTGAGAACGAATGAAAATGTTGATGCACCTGGTAGCGCAGATTGGAATAAAATTCCTGTTGGCTGATGGCTAACACTTGTTCACACCTCCGACTGGATTTCGCTTTGCAACCCACACATAACAATGAAAAGGCAACCATCACTTTTGGATAGGTCTACGAAAAGATTATTATTCTCGGCTCTCAACTTTTGTGCGGCAGGAAGATATAAATCTCGTTGGCTTTTATCTGAACAAACACCGATGGAAAAATACAAAGATCGTCATCGTTAACTGCCGTTATTCACCCGCAGCAATTTAACGGCGTTTAAAATTACATTGGAAACAGAGCCGCCTTTTCACGTAGGCATTCCAGTTTGGTGATCTTCGTCTAAGAGCACGGTTCAACTGTAAATGCTCTGTGGCACGGCAAATATGTTAATGTCCAGAAACAAGTCAAAGCAGTAGCATGCTAAACATAGTTGCCCTGTCTCAAATCCGTCGGCGAATGAAGGATCGACTCTCGACGAATCCAACAAAGTGCTAAGTGCCATCGGCGACATGCCACTACTCTAGGCTACAAATAGATCTCAGGAAATTATAAAAAAAAAGAAAATTACGATCGACAGCTTCTTGTAAAGTGTATGGATAAAACACACTGCATTAGTACAAAGTTTAAATATAGTTAAAGAACCTTACGAAATATTTGGGCAAATACATATATAGAAGTCCGTTTTTTACGAGCAACATTCTGCTCCTGAATTGTGTAATATTTAAAAATGATTCATAAATCTGTATCTTTTTTTTATAAAAATCGTTTTCATTAACGAAAATAAAAGGTTTCAATTAAATTTCAATTAATTTGAACAATAAATTTCAAGAAAAGAAAATGATCTACAGTTTTGTAAGAAACTATAGAAAGATTGCTATTGTAAATAAACAAATAAAGGATTTTTAATGAAATTCAATAAAGCTGCTTTGTAACAAAACTATAAACAGCTACTAGACAAATGGATTTTTTAGAAAAAAAAAAACCTTCAAATTACAATATTATTTATGTACCAGTAAATTTTCGTAATTCGGGAAACCAATTTCCCAGTTCAAAGAGATCGGTAGCCTATTCTTTTGAAGTACCTGAAGTCATATCTCCTTAAAAGTGCTTTATGATGAAATAAATACGACAACGCTAATTTTAAGAAATTTAATTCTGAGGAATAATGTATACTGATTCATCAAGATATTTCTCAGAATTAAACATCATACTACTTAGATTAATAGTTTAATTAGTATAATTAAACTTTTCATCTACAACTTTTTTTTTCAGAGTTAAAAAAAAAATAAGTAAACTAAATATTGAGAGGTAGGTGGGAGATACATCAAATACAATCACTAAATAAAATTTAGTTATTTAAAGTTATTTAAAATATTTAAGATATATTATCTTAAGTGGAATTTGATCTTATTCTATAATATCCTGTTTCTTAATTTAATTAAGAGTTTAACGTGTGTTTAAAATATTTATGAAATGAATAAAACACACACACACACATGTAGGAAAGAATTAAATTTATGAAAAATTTAAAAAAATGTACATTACATAATGGGGCTGGAGAGCCGGACGTCGAAACAAATAAATAAAAGGAAAATAAATAAAATTGGGCTCTCCAGCTCAATTATATAATGTATATTTTTTAAATTTTTAATACTCGTATATTTAATTGATTCCTACATGTGTGTGTCAGTGTTTTACTCATTTCTTAATTTAAATATGTTCAAATTGTTAGTTATTACAAAATTTGGGCCTAGATTTTTACTATACGTAATTTATAATTTGCAATTAACTAAGGCTTCAATAATAATAGTAATATCATTATGAATTTTTATTAGCTAATTTTATTAGCTATAATTCTAGCAATTATAATGAAAAATGAATTTCACTTGCACTTATTTGTGACTAAATTCTTAGAAAGATGTCTTATTTGTTTAGTTTTTTAAAAGAAATTGGCTTCGTTCACGACAGAAAGGATCAAACATATTGGAAATACATAAATAATGAATAACTTGTTAAAAAGAAATGAATGAATGAGAATTAACTTAAAGAAAGGAAATGGAAAAAAAATTAAAACCAAAAAATGTTTAAAACCAAAAAACATCTCCAGGAAGTAAAAAGAAATCATTCTGAAACATTTCATGTCCACACTTTCAGTGAGAATTCGTTTACATACGAGGCTATTGAAGAGAAGAAAAAGAATTGAAATAAAACATTAAGCTTTGACGGAAATTAAATATTATAATTTTTTTTTGACAATTTACCAACACTTTCTAGAACGATTAGTATTATTCATGTTCTATTATAACCTTAAATTGTAAATAATACTACAATTTCTAATAACAGTGGTTAATTCAAATATAACTGTAATTACTATTCATTTTAATCTAACGAAACATTAACCAAAATTTTATTTAGGCTTCGATAATATATTACTATGATATAACAAATTCCTATGATAAACAGATCTATTCACAATTAGTTAATATTAACTTTAATTTCAAACAGTAACTTCACTATTTGATTAATGCTAAATTTCTGAATCATTTTTATGTTTTTTTAACAACGGAAAGTAAATAAAATAACATTTATGCATTTCTTTGCAATTTCATTCGAGCTAAGTAATTTTTATCTGGGACTCATACGTTTAAATATTTGAGCTTTTTACAGAAATAAAATAACCAAAAAAATAATAGCTTCTGAAGTTGAATTTGAATAATACGACAATTCGTTAAATAAAGAAGCAACTGTCTTCATGTATTAATGCTTTTTAAAACTTTTTAAAACTAAGACTAATGTTAATTTCATTTAATGACAATTTTTTTCTTAAAAGAATTTAAGTTGAATTTGATTGGATAAAGTATGACGCGTTGAGTTTTTTAAGCTGAAATTCACTAGCAGCTATTTTGGACAAGGATACATCCCTAGTGCCAACATGTGTGAACTTATGACTACAACGGTTTTTGAGTTGAAAGATGCGCCAATTACTAGTTTCAATGATTTCAAATTTTTCATTGATTCAAATTACTTTTTAACTGTAAAATAAAAATCCTTAAAATTTCCCTAAATGACTTGTTTAATCAGCATAAATATTATTTTATTTTATATTTGATTCAGTTAATAAAAGAAGAAAATACTAAGTTTCAGTGACTTATTATAAATCTTTGAAGCTTCTTATAAGACTGAGCAACTACAAATCTCTTAATTTATTAGTTTCAACGTCCAGTTTGGCACAAGTGACTTATTTGACGGCCCCAAGCGTTATTATCCCGCCAACACACAGACAGACAAGCCCTTACCTCCTCGGCAATGTCAGCTGACTCCTTGTATCTCAGGCATTCAAGTATTCCACTCCGCGAGGGGGAAAACGAAGGAAACAGATCCACTTGGGAGGGAGGCGCAAAAGCAATGGCTTAGACGCCTCACACACACAACAATACACCAGATCGAGAAGCCGAATGGGCGGCGAGGCTTCGGCGGCGGGGCTCGCTCTCCGTGTTTAGCTGCCACACGGCGATGATGTATGAATGATTGCGATGTTTTCGCCTGTTAACACGGACCGCAAACACACACAGACACAAAGTCAAAGGCAGACCCAACCCCAGAACGGGACTCGGCTCGGCAGTTCGAGGACTTACACGAGGGGTGGGGAGGGAGCAGTGTTCGCAATCCATTCACTCCTACGACTCCGTTCGTTTTAGAGCTCCATCATTGATCGCACAGCATCCCACTTCCGGTTGGCGTCGTCCTTACACCGAATGAGAGGGGAGGCGGAGGAGAGGGTGAAAGTGCTCAGATAACTCGGCTGTCAGAACACAACGACGTGACTTCCGCTGCTTCTCGGCTTGGATTTGGATGGGACGCCGGGCTCATCGCCATCGCAAACGCCTAAGCAGAGCAAATGAGCATCGGCCGTCCTCCATTCTCCGTCCTCGTGCCCCAGGGGGTGCCAACGCCTGCGAGATATGCAGTGAAAATTGAGTTGTGATGGGAGAGAACTCGATACGTATCCGGGCAGTTCCAAGCATTCTATGAAGGGGTGTTACGAAAAAAGAGGGGGGAGGGGAAAGCGAGAATGAGAGAAGACATTACCTCTCTGACTCCCTCGCCGCAGCGCCAGGAAGTGGCTAGAAGTTGGGGGAGTTATGATTACAGCAAGGAAACCCTGCACATGCAGAATATCAAAACTAAAATTAAGTTATATCATAATGGAGTTAACAAAGAGGCAGATCCAAAGCCTGTATTAATATTTGGAAACTAAAAGCAGTGAAAGTATTTACTTTCGTTTTCTCTTAATGAATTCTCTTAATTTTCTTAGAGCCTTGCTGTACAACTTAGTGAAAATTCTACAACTATGGAAACAGTCAATATTTAATTTCTATAGGCTTATTCGCATGCTCCATCTTCTATTAAAATAACAGTTTTTTTGCTTCCACATTTGACAAACTGAAATTTAGAAAAGACTACATCTTATTCAATTTGGATTATAATATATTTCCTTATCTATCAAAGCACTTGCATTTCCAAAGTTTCTCTATTATAAAGAGAAGTAAAAACTCGGTCCATTCATATAATCATGATCCATTCAGAGAAATATGATTATTAATCTACACATGAATAAAGATTCCAAATCCTGCTTTTGTTTTCAAACGGTTGTTAATTTTTCGAAGAGAATCTTATTCCTCAGCATCAATTTTTTAAAATATTAAAAAGAATAAAAGAATAGTTAAAAGAATAACAATAATATTGTTTAAAGCAAACAATTTAACATTTATAACTAATTTACAACTTTTTAATTATAGCTAAATAAAGAAACATCTGCCTCTTAAATGCATTTATTCTCTGATTGCTAAACTTCCATTATAAAAATATTTGTTCTACTTTTAATTTCTATCAAATGTCAATTATTTATATTTTTCCTGTTATTTAAATCTTAAGACTTTAAGTAGTTTTGATTTATAATTATAATGATAACTGTTTCTTCCACAGAAAAAAAGCTTCATTATTTAACATCTCGCGAACCAAATAATCCAAAACAAAAACAAGGTAGGGATAGCGATTAGTAAACCAATCACAATGCTTCGCAACGGCTTTTGATTAATTTATGTTGAATTATTGCTTTAATTTCCTTATTATTATAAATGTGATTGCTGCGAATGTAAAAGGCGCAATTGTTGCGATTATTGTGATTGCAGTGATTGTTGCTGAGCTGTATTATACATGTGATTGTTGCGAATGCAAAAGGTGCAATTGTTGCGATTGTTGTGATTGTTGTCCTTAATGATAATTTAATGAGATTTTAATGATACTTGTCTACGGGACAGACGGACAAAGCGGGATTATAAGGTTTCTTATCAGAAGCCTAAAAGCATTCCAAAACTTAATCTTTAAGACAGTTCTGAAAGTAATTCTTAACAAGATTTCTTTTTCTATTCTTAGATTATTTAAGAGCTTAGAAAAAAAAGATGCAATGGATGGAAATAAATATAAAATTTTATCAACAGCATTTTATTTAGCATTTTTGTGTTTAAAGAATTTTATAACCACATTTTAATAAAACTCTAATAATGTTGTTTTCTGTTACATAAAAGGTCCTCAACTATAAATTATTTTGAAAAGTAAAATATTAATTCTTTATTTATTCTTCATATAATTCTGTGTAGGTTATTCTGAATCATAAATGAAACAGTTCTGTAATTTTTCTTTGTTTTCTTTTTCTTTTCCACAGTAAAATAAAACAAAGAACGCACATAACTAAACAAAACACAAATTCACTGAGCTATTTTTTGATATTTTTGCTGGAAATCGGAGACAGTACTGTTTCAAGGCCTCTCTTATTGGCCTCTCTTCAGCCCGATCCGTCCAGCATACCTAGCTCAGTGAAATGGGACGATATACAAAAACGGACAAACATACAAATCAATGACCCCTGAATTACAAAAACATCAAAAATAAAATCAAGAATAAAAAGGGGTGAATAATTAATCCCCGCTAGCGTTTAGCTTAGCATCAAGGGATTAATTTATAACAAGATTAGTAATTAAACAAGAGATTTAACGTGCATTAGTACATTTTTTTTCTTTTCCGATTAAAAAAAGGAAAGAATTGAGGATTTAAGCTAACAAATAAAAATAATTTTAAGTTTATGATAATAATAATAGGTATAATAATAATAATAATAAAGAAAGATTTTATCTCAGGCAAGAAAGAAATTTCATATTTTTTTCCCCTCAATTCCGTTAATTGGAATAGAGAGAGAGAGAGAAAAAAAATTAAACAATTAAACAAAACAGAAAAAAATAAAGCTTGCTGGTTTGTCTTCCAATCATGTATCGCCAAACAGGATTGAAAATATAAATTTCCTTTTGAAAGAGATCCTAGTATCACCCAGCCCTTTTTCTACTTTGATTTTATTGGACAATGAGTTTTACATAGTCTCACTATTATAGTCTTGAATTGGAGCCCTTCTTCATCTTTACAAATATAGCCCATTTCTTAAAAAGGGGATGGCAAAAAAGGTTTTCAGATTTCCTTATTCAATTCGGTTTAAGTTGTTGAATAATTTAAAGATGTTTTACGTGTGTTTAAAGTTAAAATGAAATGATGAAATGAAATGAAATGAAATGGCCAGAACCCAGTTGTTGAATAATTTATTTAATAATTTTTAAAATTTTGAATTTATATATTTGATTCTATATTTACTTTTAATAGAAAGTAATAGCAACATTTAACATGCTGTGAATAATTAATAAAAAGGAAATAAGTGCATCACCTGACCAAAACAAAAGAAAATTGCCTTTCTGATTCGATTATGGGGAAGGAATTGGGAACGGCCGTTTTTTTTTATTTTTATTTTTATTTTTTATTTTTTATATATACGTTTATTAACGTTTTTTTCTAAGTTGAAAAAAAAAATGTTATTGTTATATATAAAAAAAAAATATTTTAATGAAGCAGTTGTTCATTAATAATAGTTCATAATTAAAAAACAAACTAAGTACAGTTTTTTATTTACAGAACAATGTTTATGTATAAATTTTAGCTTATATCAGAATAGGTATTAGCCAATTAACCTAAACTTAACAAGGCTAGTTCTGCGAGTTAATGAAATTAAGAATGTAAAATTATCACTTTGGGAGAATTCACTTTTTCTATTCTTGAAACGTAATGTTATTCGTTTCTTTATAATCATCTACTTTAATCTATAAATTGCACCATTGTTGATTTATCTAATAACGATGTCTTCTTCTACGAGGAAAATCTTCATTTCGATATGCTCGTGAAGACAAAGGTCTTCGTTCAGTTGAAAAAAAAACAAACCAACTTACAATTCAAATACAATACAGCTAATTAGGTGCCAAGCAATAAAAATTAGTAATCGGGAAAAAAAAAAAGGGAGAAAGGTATGATGTTGAAGAGCTTGACTAATGTGGATAATTTAATGCTTAAAGCAATGAAAAAAAAATAATGTGAAATTCATTGTAGATAGCTTAGTTTTTTGTAGTTACTATTAAACTAGTAATTAAAATTCTTCGTCTAAAAAAAAAAACCTATCGTAATTAAAATGAATTTAATTAGATATTGGTAGAAACAATAGCCTTGATTAATTAGAGGTTTAGTTTTTGCTAATGGCTGGGAACTTTAAGTACATTAAATATCCATTCCATACTATGTAGCTTTTACAATAACTTTTCTACGCCACTAATCTTTCTTAGTAATGCCAAAAAACGAAGTTAAAAGATATTCTGTGAAAGTTTATATTTCTTTTAAAAGTTGCTTTTAAAATTGACTTCAAGAAATCAAAATCTAATCGGGCCAAGACAAATATTCTGTAAGCTGAATTTTGAAGTAAGCTGTATTAACACATTTGTATTTAATTTAAAAGTTGTGAAAATGGATCTATAAAATTTAACTGAAAAAAGCTTTTTTTTTTCTTTTTTTTTCCAGATCTTGGAAAGATTTTCCGACACTCGATTTTAAACTATTTAGATAAGTAACTTGTGCTACTATATATAAAGTTTCAATTATATATAGTTTATATAGTTTAAAGTTATATATAGTCTAACTAAAAATAGTTGATACATACTTGAATGTTCAGTGGAAGAAATCAAAATTTCAAAAAATTTCAAAATTTCAGAAGTAGTTTGGAGCATATTGTTTGAGTTATCGTGTCCACAATGGTTAGTCGAGCAATAAGTCTTTGAAATGGTTTTTTTAAGCAATCAAATCCTAATCATTCTAGGTAATAGGACTCAGCTTTTAATAGGAGATCTATTAAAATATTTACTTTATGAACAGAGTACATTGTTGTTGGATTTCCGTCCGAACTTTTGCTATTTTACGATGACGTAACCCAGCGGTTCCCAACCGGTGGGTCGCGGAAGGGTTACAGGAGGGTCGCGACTTGATCCTAAAACTATCAGAAACCATCGAATAAACCATCAGGAAAGATCAGAAAAATCGAAAATCGATCGTATATAAGGAAGGGATACGATACAAATATGGTTTTATTCTATATTCCTCTATTCCTATATATGTGGAGGTATTCCGATAAGGAAAGGTGGGTCGCCAGCTGAAAAAGGTTGGGAACCGCTGACGTAACAAATACCGAAAAATGCAAAACAGATTCAGATGATCTTAAAAAAATCATTGCGTAAATTAGCTTTATTAAAACAATTTGTTAAAAAAAATTAAACATTGAGCGACTTAAACTGGTTTTAATTCGAATGAAATATTTAATGATAGTCTACTTGTGCCTCACAGCTCTATGGTCAATCGCCAGCAATGACCATTAATTATTAATGGTTAATTATTCTCTGTTTATTTCTGTTTAAGAAATCTCTTAAAAGGCTTCCAGATTCATCTTCAGTTAGAGCGATGACTTGTGTCTCGTAGTTTTGTTTTCTCCAATTAAGTGCTGATCACAACATCCTTTACCTCTTTTGCTTCCCATCATTTTGAGGATTTAAGTTTTTAAGAATTTACTTTAAATGTTACTGAATTCAAGCTCTTATGCCTTTGTTTTTCTTGTGTAAGTTAAAAATTTTAGATTGATTAAGCTTAAGTCAGTATTAATAAACTTTATTTTTTAATATACTATTCAAGTGAATTAAAGGATAGAGGAACTGAATAGGAAAAAAAAAATTACCGTGAGAAAAGGCCCAGCAAAATAGTTAACTTTGAAAACGAAAAGCAGACTCACAATACACTTATTAGTATTCTTGTATATCTTTGGACAAACTTACAATTGGCGAGAACATTTAAAAGGTTCAGGAAAAAAATACGTTAACTCTTGAATCGGAAGTCTTAATGCAGAATACGGTGTTTGGTTCGATTTTAATATTTAGGACAGGAAAGAAAGCCACTTGAATTGCTTATGTTTAAATACTTAACAGAACTTAGTAGACTTTCATATTTAGTTAAATTTCATTCACCTTTTTTGTTATAGGTTTTCCCTAATCGACTTCGTTAAAATAGTGACTTTTGCGAAAATATTACATTCGGAACTTATTCAAAAAATGTTACAAAGCTGATGAGCAACTTGTGAAAAATTCTTCAATCCACTCCGTAATGCTTGATAAGGTACCTAAAGATAATATGGCCACCTTAATTTGAATATTTTTTTTTTTCATTATTATGTTTTTTAGTATTCACTAAAAAAAAAAAAAAAAAATGTGTAGACAAGAACTTTGGCTCTTTAGGCGTATATAAAAAAATATTTCAAGATTGTTTTTAAAACCCAAAGGTTCTGTTTTTCAATTTTTGAAAAAGCTTGCACTGTGCAGGTAATATGCCCTTGTGAAGGTAATGTGGCCAACTTCAGAAATATCTCTTTATTTTAGGAAAATATTTTTTTGTTACTGATTAATAATTTTGGGTTGAAAGTAAATGTGTCTTGACTTCATTAAAATTTTTACACAGATAATTATTAACTTTCCAGGGCCTACAACAAAAATTATTTCAAAGTTACAATTTAGATCATGTGTGTATCCACAGAATTAGAAAAAAAAAATCATTAAATGATCAAAGCTTATAGAATATAAAAAATATCAATCATGGGTATATGTGTAGCAAATAAATACAGATTTATCGTCTTTTATGAGTCCAATACATTCCTCGTTTTGGTAATATGGCCCACTGTGGCCATTTTACCTGATTATAGCCCATCTCGAAAAATCTCTTTAATTAACAGTTTAATTAAAGAAACATTGGGTGTCTAGAACGAGCTTAGAATAACTACAGCAAGTGATATATGAACAATAATCATCAATTGCATGCAAGGAAATAAAAGACAACAACAACAATAATATTATAATAACAACAAGATTATAATAGATTCTCGATTCGTTGTCAAAACTCAAATGACGGGGTTCCCTGGGCTCGGTGATTACATTATCCTGCAAGCTGTGGTAGCCATGTACACTTTCTACTAGTTCATAGTTTGATATTCTAGCGTTATGTTTTGGATACTTTTTCAATTAACGACAGGTTGGCAATGTGGCCATATTACCTGCACTGGCCATATTTGCATCAACTACTTAAACTAAAATTTGTCGCAGTCACATACGTAAACCTGACAATGGGAGACGAAATTTATCGCAACTCCTTCTGTCAATGTTACGTTTACAAAGGACAACAACATTAGCAAGCAATTTTAACTTGCTGGCAAAAATTTAAACTTAATCTGTATTTCTGTCTTACATTTTTCCTTATCACAATAGCTCTCTTCATCATTGATTAAGAGAAAAGTTAGAAAAAATTAAAACTCAGATATTCTATTAATTGTCATGAAAAAAAAATTGTTAAAAAATTAGAGATCGTAAAATAATGTAGAGATTAGGATTAGTAAATTAACTAGAACAAGTAAAATTAGATAATCAAATTTAATTTAATTTTTGTTTATTTAAGGCTTTACATTGATACTGGGGATGAATAAACTTTTCAAATATATAATGCATCGTGGAATGGGTAAAACCACATTTATCACGCTTTACGTATTTAGTCGTACTGTTATTACTACAGAGATAAATTTCTTTGTTTCTGCTCTGGATAAGTTACATGAAAACAAACCACTTGTATTTTCTTTCATTTTCAACTCTTTTCACACAACCTAGATCCGAGCTGAAGAATGGACTAAAAAAATTGCATTCAGAGATATATTATGGTCAGAATAACGGAAGGCCGTTACATTTCCGCTCCGTCACTTTTCAGTTTCGGGTCACGGTATAACACCTTCGTTTGTACTGGATGACGAGTTCAACAAAGGAGCCGTCGGCACGAGTGGGTGCAAACGCGGAGGGGAAATCGGTTTGACTACACCCCGTTCCCTCTTCCTACTCGATTTTACGCTGAGCAAAAAAAAAAAAAAGAAAAGGAAGAGGGGGAGGGAATGAGGGGTCAAGGATGGTGATCCCTCGATGAAGTGGTCTCCAACTGCATCTCATCACAGCACCGGTCTTTGGTGTCGTTTTTTTTTTCTTCCCCCTCATTCCTAGCCACGGAATCTTTCTCAGGTTTGGACAATGGTGAATTAAGCATCATTAATGCGTGCCCTGCCGAGCGGGAGCTTGTCGGCCACTGCCAAGGCCCTTGCGGTGGAAGCACTTTCACTTGCCGACGCCGCCGCCGCTACGCCATTCACCTCCGTACAACAACAACAACAGCGACCGTCTGGGATTCAAGGTTTCGCTTCTTCTAACAATAACTCAAAGAGTTTACAAGTGAAAAGGAGGAAACTGTAATTTGAGAAAAAAAAAAATATTTAAACAAAAGTGCATTGGTTATTGATATCGGCTTATGAATATTTGAATTACTACAAAAGAAATTGTTTACTGTTTTATAATTGAAAAACAATTTTCTTTCTGCTCAAAGAAAACTATCAACATTGTTCTTCTTATAGAGAAATCAATCACAAAAGCTGACAGTCTCAACATAATATAAGATATAATGCGTCAGAAACAATCTTCTCATTTATTTTAGTAATAACTACGATTGTTCGTTGTTTTGTTTTTTTAATAAGATTTAAAATTCGGATCGTTTAAAATGATTTCAATCTTTATTTTGTAGTTTGACTGAGAGCTGGAGGAGAAGGGTTCGATTCCTGACGGAGATTGAGAATTTTTCCCAGATGACTCTCTAGTCTGAACCTCTCTGTGGATCTCTGTAGAACGGGTACCTGTTTCTTACCCGGTTTTACAGATGAGCGAATGTTGGTCTGACCATCCGATCTCATCTTAGTCTCGGATCATGAAATGTCCAGCACCCCAATGGGCTTCCCTAGAAAATATCTAACTTAACATCTAAGTTAGATGATAACTTAAATTTATGATTATTATTTTGGCTAAGCATTCGAATTATGAGAAACATTGTTAATCTTTCAGGAAAGTAGACGGACATGCTTTTGTTTTAATATTCTCACCACTTAAAAAATTATGTAATAAAAATAATATATCATTATGGTCTATTTAAGAAGTCGTTTTCAAGTTCATTCAAAACATTTTATTACATTTAGTTGTTATTAGCATACAACTGCTATCTTAAGGTATTGTGGTACCAGAACGCCCTTCAACAGGTCTTCTAGCCTTGAGAAACTGATATCATTCTTGACACATTCAACTTTCGGGTTAAATAAACTAAATTAACCAATAACATGTCATTACAACTAAATATAACCAAATGATAGCGTTTTACAATATTTTTTAAAAATATTGAAAAAAAAAATCCATTAAACTAGCCAATAAATATTTTCTTTGGTGGTTTTCCTCAAGAAATAAGTAATTATTATTATTATTATAAAAAAATAAGCAATTATTGTTATTATAAAAAAATATAAAAATACTTTTTAAAAATATTTTGTTATTTTTTTATTTACAAGTAGTTATCATTAATTAGTAAGGCTGGTATAATTTCTTTTTTTGTCTTGAAAGTTCGTATCTTATATTTGAAGGCTAAATAGAAATATTACTTCAAATATTATATAGCAATATTCCTGTAAAATAATGATGTCTTGTTATTTGAACTTTTTTTTTCTTTTTCGTTTGACTAAATTTGTTTCGTTTTTTATATAAAGTCAAGTGCAGTTCCAACTAACTTCACAAGAATTGAATGTTAGAATCCTTTATTTGAATAAGAACATTGTTAATTCTTTTATGTATGTATAAACTTTCAGTGCTCAATATTTTTATAAATGCAACTTAATGTTTTAAATAATAAAAAATTCTGGTTTACAAAAATGATATCATTGAGAAACTACTGTAAAAAGAATTTTCTTGTATCCTCTTTGGGAGGACAAAAATATTATCCTATATTTAAAGTAGCAATATCTAATAAAAATTCAAAAAAACAAAAACAAATGTCTTACCTTTCTTTTGTCTTTAGTTGCTCTAAAAATATTGCGGTCATCTTTTGGGAACACTTCAAAGGAGTGATGCCTTGTTTCTCCGGTTCATTTTGAAAAAAAAAAAAAAAAAAATTCTTATTAAACTTAACCTTTATCTTTCTTTATAGTGAACTAGCAAAACTACCCGTGCTTCCCTCGGGCTATAAAAATAGAGTTGTTGTGATGTGGATGACGTAAAATTTGTAATTGTGAGATGACTTGATCTTTTCCAGTTGGTAAAAAAAAAGTCCCATGATAGTTAGAACTAATATTATCTTCCTATTTTGTAACTCGATACGAAATTAATATCGAGATCGGAGAATATAAGACTACCACCTCTTTCTGCCCTTCTCCACACCCTACCACTTGAAACCTTCCCCAGATGGTAAAAATCACGTGATGATTTCCAAAGTAATGTTATTCTGATTTTGTAACCTTTACTGTAGGGTACTTTACGGTAAAGTATCCTACAGTGAAAGTTTTCCCCCCCCCCCCCCCGTTTATTTTATGTTTTGAAGTAAACTGTATGGGTAACAGTTGGAAACAGTAAGCACAGATGTAAGTTAATCCTCGACTTTAGTATTAAAAGTTCAGTTATCATACTCGTACCCTTCATTAGACGATAGGAGCGCAGAAGTGAAGATCGCACGACCATTCCGAGGCTCGCCTGACTTTCAGAAAATGTGGTACCACTTGACAGAAAGTTGAATGAACCTTGAGATCCGACTGGAGGAGATTTAACTACGGAAAAATCTACATCCTCCAGGAATTGAACCCATCTTAAATCAGCCTACACAACGCCTTACCACTCCAGAAAGGAATTATTCGCATCAATTTCCTTCCTTTATATGAATTGTCAAATAGTTGTTTTAACCAATGACAGCAAATCTATCAAAATGTCAAGGCTGCTATAAAATCGAATATTCCTGCTGATTGTGAAGTTGGTTTTGCCAATCAGTCACACATATGACACTGTATTTTCTTCAATAAATTTTTGACACCTGACTATATTTTTAATCTTCTTTCCTAAATTAAAATTACGAAAGTTTGGCTTATTAAGTCCCTGTAATAATTCTTGAATCATTGAAGCTTCTTTAAATTTGGCATATCTATTTATGGAAATAAAGAATTATCAACGTTCTTTTCCAGATTAATGGGAGAAACATTACAGAATCTTTGTAAAATACTGAAATGTTTCTCTCATTAATCTAGAGAAGAACATTGATAATTCTTTATCTATGTATAATGTTCACTGCTGAATATTCTTTTAAAACTTTGCAATCAACCTAATATTTTAAATAAAAAAAAGAAATGATCATTTAATATTGTTATTTTATAAAAAATGTATAATAAATACATTACGGCCTCTAAAACAGTGTGGCCGTGAAGATTCCATACCTTTAATGGTAGTAATGTTTTAGGAAAGTATTTACACATTAATTACCGGTATCCAATGCGTCGGTGTGTTCGCCATCATGCTGTACGCACAAGTTCATCCTCCGCCACGTCCTACTTGACATTTTTGGAGAATGTCCGGTGGGAATCGTGGTTCAAAATGCGTCCTCAACTGCATTGCCCAATTCTTCATTTGTAGCAAAACGACGTTCAAACACTTAGGCCTTGATGATTCCCCACAATGAATAGTCAGACGTCGTGAGGTCAGGATTTCGTAGTGACCATTTCAATAGAGCTGGTATTGCTGGAGTACCGCGACCAATCAAGCGTCCTAGAAAATGTTCATGAAGAAATATCGTGCACAATAAGATCGAAGTGAGCAAGTGCTTTGTCCTGCTGTAGCCTTACGCGTTCCACGATACCCGCTTCTTCAAGCTGTGGGATTAATCATGTTTGTAACATGTGTAAATAAGTTTCATAAAAAAAAATATGGTCCAAACAAATAATAATAATAGTACATAATAGGTCCGTTCCGTCATGGCCGAGCGGTCTAGACGGCGGTCTGCCGTGTGGCCGTTGTGTCGGAACCTGGGTTCGAATCCCGGTGTTGGCATGGCTGTTTCTTTCTTCTTCTGTGTTTCGTCCGTTTCTCCCTGGGACTTACTATCTCAGGGTTATCCTGGACGGGAAGTGAATCTCGTCCCCCCTTCTTGACTTTCACTAGTTTCGCCCTGACTTTGTCAGGTTGAGCTAGTTCCGTGGTCCCTAGTTGGCCAAATTCGATAAAGGAAGGAAGGAATACATAATAGGGGTACGGGTACTTCCCGGCCACACTGTACAATAGACGATATAAATGAATTTTCTTCTATCATTGAGACGACAAAAATATCCTAAATTTTAAGTATCGACATCTAATAAAATTCAAAAAATACAAATTTCTGATCTTTCTTCTTTGATGATCTGAAAAATTTAAAAATAAATAAACTTGTAGTTTTGAACTAATTCGTCAGCTGGGAATATTGGATGAAACAACGAAGTCCTGCTTTGATATTTAAATGGAAGGAACTAAATACATAATAAACAGTTATCTTTTATCAAAAGAAATCTGAAAGAAAGAATAAAATAAAAAAAATAAAATCATTCTAATACTATATATCGCGAATATATTTTAACCTTTGTTCAAAATTCATAATTGTTAGCATCAGAAACTTATTATATAAAACTTCGTTTTTATTTAACTTATATCTTTACATAATGTATAATATTATATAAAGCTTTATTATTGTACAATATATAATATTAAATAAAACGTATTTTTTACGCTTTCTTTTGTTTTTAATTATCATTTTATTACAAGAAGTTCTTCTTTCTTCTTCTTAACAACAAAAACAAAATACAAGAAAAAAATTAAGAACGGACTTCGAATCAGGTAAAACATTTTTCAAGGCAATATCCTTTAAATATTTAAAAGTATTTAGAATGTTTTCCAAAAAGCAATAGAGTAAACTTTATTTTATAAAAGAAATGAAAATGCAAACTCATTTATTTAAACCATTATAATTCAAGGGTTAAATAACAGAAAAGAAATACTTTAACGTATTAATAAGTTAGAAACATACTAATATGTTAAAAAGTCATTAAAAAAATATGGTTTCGAGTCAATTACAGACTGAAAAGAAAATTACAGATTGCACACAAAGAAAAATGGAATTATAGAACTGGGCAAAAATGTTTGGTTGAGATCAATACAACTGTCTGGCATTGTAATCTATAAAACAATTAAAATCGGAAATGACTTGGGCATTTCACAATATAAATTAATTTTAAACTAAATTTCAAAGAATGAGAGAAGGCAAAGAAAACAAAATAGATGGATAAATGAAATTTTGTTTTATTGGATTCAATTGGAAAAGAAAAACTTTCGATCGAAATAACAAGAAAAAAAATATTAGAAAATCCTTCATTCTGCAGCAAATTACACATGCTTCAAAATGAAATTTTTGTCACTCTTTTTATTAACACTTACTAGGACTAAAACTGCTGTTTAAAAAATGCAATACTAAAAACATCTAAATGTCAAATTTAACCTATTCACGTTTTGGATTCCTAAAACTTTTTGAAGTTTATTTTTCGGGTTGAAAATAGGCAGTAAGATTTGTTGGATGAGAAAAGGTTGGTCAGACTTTAAAAAATCATTAAAAATCAACATCATTAAATCATACTAATAATGGAATACGATAGTTATTTGCAATGAAAATGCTTACTTCTAATTTGAAGAAATATAATTCAATCAAGTAAATTTGAGCTTAAGGTTAATTAAGAAAAAATATTAAATATGATTAAATAATAGTATTTAACTTTCAAAAGGTAATAAAGTTTTTATACTAAAAAAAAGCAACGACATGACATTTTGTAATGTAAGTACACCATCAAAATAAAAGTTGCCTCAAAAAGAAAAAGAAAAAAAGAATTTTGAAAACATATTAATGAAATATTTCTTCGGATTACATTCGGACCTGTTTATGCGAATGAAGATTTAATCATGAACTCACACACAATAAAGCAAACCAGATATTGTGAAGAGATTAAAGCAGGAAGATTAGATGGCTTGGATACTTATTTAAAATGCAAGAGCAAACCCCGAATAGAAAGGGTAAATTTATCCAAACCTAGTGGGCATTCGTAGAATAGGAATATACTTCTTTAAGATGATTAGATTATGTGAATAAAGATTTCAAACAGTGACGCAGGGGAAGGGAAAAGGGGCTTAAGCTCTCCCAAGACATCACAAAGAAATCTCGTGTTCTACAGGAATTTAATATTAGTAATTTTTTTTTTGATTGATGTTGGGAACTAGTATGTGAAATTGTCCAATCTGAAATCCTGGATGTGTCTTTGACTGAAGTAAGAAATTAGAGGAGGAAAATTACAGATAGGGACCTTTGGAAGCAAGTTCTTAGTAAATGCCAAAGCTTTCCTGTATTTTAAGCCAAAAAAAAAAATAAAATATTAAAATTATAGAAAGTCACACTAAAAATATCTTATTATTAAAATTATCGTGCTTCAACTTTTAATGTTTTCATTTTCAACAAGATTTCTCATTACCTGAAATAAATAAGATCGTTCTTCTGCAAAATAACAGTAAGTAATTGTTGATGATACGTCTCAAAATTTGGAACTTCAACTGGAGTGAGATCCGTAATTTCGGCCAGAATCCTACATACAGAGAGTATCCAAGGAGTTAAGGTCAATCTTATGGGAGATCATTGTGTTTCCATTTTGAGGAAAAGTTTCCTATTCCGAAAGGTTTTTGAGATAGATCTGCCTGAATTTGGTTTGCAACATTTTACTTCTCTCCTATCGTAATGCGCCACTGTATGAATCAGTGTTAAGGAAAGTACATTTGAAGTTAATGGTGAAATTTTGAAAATTTATTATAAACTGCAGCCACTTTGAACAATAAATATTAGAACATAGTCTCTCTTTCTTAATAACTTTGCAACTCTACACTGAAGTAATTCTATCTGGAAACAATTCAGAAGAGGACACATGTTCTTAGAATGATTAATGTTATGACCTATCACAATACAGACCCTTCCTTGGCCACTATAGACAGCGAAAATGTAAACAAAATTTGTTTATCTAACTAAGTTAATAATGCATACTAGGCAAGGATTCATTACTTTTCCTACAACTAACAGTAGCTTATTGGACAGTTACTTGTTAATCAGCTAAATATGGCAATTCCCACAAAGCTTCACCTCCAGAAGTTGCGAGGAAAATCCAAGAATAAATAATTACAGTAATAACTAGTCGGCTACCTGTCGCTTCGCTCCGGAAGCCTCGCTTATGTAACGGAAAACAACATTTTATTAATTATAAAAAAAACACACACACAAATCCAAATATTGATGGTTTGTGAATTACAAATAGTGATTTTTCGGTATTCCACCTCATAAAAAGAGTGCTCTTTCTTTCTTGACTCTGTTTTCTTTACTCCAACATCTGCCGTGTACACGCACTTATTTTTCAATATCACATAGAATTTGGTTAAGTAAGAATATTTAAAATATTGCAACGTTTCGAAAATTATAGTTCTAATTGTCAGTTTCGAATTACAAATAAACTGACGGATGGGAAATAAATAAACAATCTTGAGATTCAAAAAAAAGGTTGAATACATTCCTTATTGACGGGGGAAGGGAAAGGAGAAATAAGTCAAAAAACAATATGAAGAGAGTTGTAGTCCCCGTAGCCTAATGGATACGACGACTGACTTCGGATCAGAAGGTTGCAGGTTCGATTCCTGTCGCGCATGTTTCATTGTAAAAATTATTTCTATTTTCCATTCTCACAGAAAATTGCACCGGACAGACAGAGAAATAAAAGATTTTAGTAATATAGATTTAACACGAGTTACTTGTAAAAAAGGTCTAGACCAAAAGGAGTCCTTTTTAATTGCATATATGTGCTTTTATGATTAGCTCTATTTTATTAGACAAGAAAAAACTTACTCAAGAAATAACTGACGCTGAGATAAGTTTTCTGGTGCCCTTCACATGTGTGTTGAATTAAACTTTTCTGCAAAAAGTACAAAAACAAACAAACACCACTATTTCATTGGTTTTTGTTATTTCCAAAAATCTCAAGATTAAGTGTTGACATCTGATATCAAAGTAGTTGGATCATCCAACCCAGGGATTCAAACTACAGAGGCAAATCAGGGCCATGATTATTCTGTATATCTTCTAAAGCACTAACTCCATTATAATTAAATCTCTCCACTCTATTGAATTGACAAATTAAAAATAGATGATTTAATAATTCAGATGATTTGAATATTCTTCGCTTCTGGAATATGTAAAGAAAGTCTCAATACATAGTTTATAAATTTCTTCCTGGATTTGTGAAGGCCCATTAGAACTATGAAAAGACAGTTTAAAGATAATTTTACTAAATTATTTGTGAATCGTTTTGAATTGAAGTTTTTGCAATAGCCATTACATGGCATTAGATTTGAGGAAGCAACATGTACTTTAATTTATAAATTGAAATAAATGTATTGCATGTCTTTATTCGTAGCTTAAGTTGGTTATTTTTAGGGATAGTCAATGTCTAACACTTTTTCAGGGTCATTATGTTAATACAGTAAAGCATTTAATGCTTTAGCCCATTTTAAAACTTGCTTTTTTTTATACTTAGAATGTATTGACCAAAGTTTGCTTTGGTGGATTTCTTTTCTTTTTCATAACACCGTTTTAACCGCTTTTAATAGGTCAAAGTTCAGCTATGGCTAGTCGTCATTTTTGTTTTCATTGAAACCATCTAATTTCGTTGTGACTCACGGAAATAAAAAGGTTTTGTTTTTGTCTGAACCAAGAAATAAATTGTAATATTACAGCGCCGTAACTCATTGTGAATGCACCAGGGATTTACAAGTGAAATGCGAAATGTGTACACTTGTATGATTCACAGTTTGGGCGTTTACTTAGTATGGGTATTAAAATAAGATGAATCAAATAAAATGAAAGAGAAGAGGGTTGATACGAACGCCCACTAAACTTGTTCTGGCACTTTTCTTATATTAAAAAACAAAAGAGATTTAAAAGAAACAGCCAAAATATGTCTGACTACATTTAGCACTGCAGGGGTGAACAGACCAGCTACAACTTACAAAAAAATCCATATTTTAAATTTTAAATCTAACGATTTTAATTAAGAAACGACAAAAAAGAAGCAATTATATCAATTTGACTTTGCTACTTAGCTACTTTCCATCATCCAGTTAAAAAAAATTAAATTGAATTTCATTAAAACAAAGAGAATCAGAACAATTTTATTCAATGTCTGAAAAATAACTAAAACTTAATTTATAAGAATAAATACTTGACCGATTTTGCACGGCTAGTTACGTATTTTACTTGAGTTAGTGTGGGACTAGGCACATAAGGAGGATTTTTTGCGAATCGTTTCAGTTCCTTTGACTTTCTATTGAAAATAAGAACCAGTTAAATATCATGTTTCAGCATTTTAAATTTCTGGTTATTTTGAATAAAAACAGATACTTTAACTTCCAATAATAACTTAAAACATAAGATTAACTCCTTTAGTCTATTGAGACTAACGATTTCCTTTGATATTACTAATAAATCATTGATACAATAATATTTTTGTCGTTCAAGCATAACCTTGTAATTAAGGCGCCTACGAGACTGATGTATCTTAATCTGGGTTTGAATTCCGGAGCAGGCATGGATGTTTCCTTCCTTTCCTGTGTTTGTCTGCTTCTTCTGCACTTTCTTTTCAGATATAAAGCCATACTATAATGGTTTCCTGAGGAAGGTAAAGGAACACCCCCTCAGTATCTATTTCAAGATGAGAAGGAAAATACTCAACCGTACACTTGATTCTTGAGGACCTTGCGTTGTATTTACCCAAGAGTATTTCCATGGATCCTTCCATGGGAGAGCATCTCCGCATCGGAGAAAGCAACATACAGTAACATTTTAGGCTAGTATGTTTATTACACGCAGTATTTTACGCAGTGACTTAACATGTAACATATATTCACCTATGCTAAACATTTTCCAGCCTTTAATCCTTCATAATATTATCGTTTAATTACATTCTTTTCGACTTTTAAGAATGTGTACTGTATTAAGAATTAAATCATATTATCTTTTTTTTTTTTTTTTACTTTATATTGAAAAATTACAATCTCAGGCCTGCAAGAACTTTTCATGTATATAGGTTAAAAGGTTAAACTGTACTTCAACAGGTCATACAGGCCATGGCATTCACGAGAGATTTAGGCTCCAGCGATTCTCGACCAATGGGACTAATTGAGGTCGGATGGTCAGCCCGTCGCCCGCCCATTTTTAACCCTAGGGTTGTATATAGGGGCTGATATTAGCTAATGGATTACGGATATAACATTTTTTTTTAAAGAATTTACATTTAAGTATATTTTGGCATTTTATATTGCTCGTTACATTACTTTTCTATGCGTAAGACTGGACTGCTTTAAATTACGTTACTTTGCATCACAATTCTCATTCCAAACAAACAACTGTATTTTAATTTTAATTTCATTTATTTTTCACTTCATTTAAGTTAAAAATGACTCATTACTCAGAATATCTTACTAAATACTCAATAAAAAAAAATACAAAATATCAATTTATGACATTACGCTATCTTAGACTGTATATCTTTTACTTCGTTATTTATACAATTTGAATAAAAGTACTTTTTAGATTATTGTGATTATTGTTCGTAAACTTTGAAATAATCTGTATTTAAGCTGAAGTATATAGTGACTGGCCAGGACAGTTATCTCCTATTTTTACCCTTATTAATCTAGGAGGAAACCCGAAAAACATAAATTAAATAAATAAATAAAAGTGATATTATTCATGCCATAAAATGTGCTTTTCTAAGAAGTTTTGGCAACAATCTACATTACTAAAATCTTTTATTTCTCTGTCTGTCTGGCGCAATTGTTGTGATATATGAAAATAGAAATAATGTAGAAATTATTTCTAATATTCACAAATCACAACAATTGCGCCAGACAAGTTCGCTAAGGGAATTGAACCTGCAACCTTCTGATCCGAAGACAGACGTCTTATCCATTAGGTCACTGGGACTACATTCTAATCTCTGTAAAAAATAAAAATATGTCATAGACGCAATCGCTGGTTCTAAAAGCAGTCGTGGGTAGGGAGAATCCACTTTTATCGGATAGTCGTGAGAAAGCAGTCGCACGTTGGGAGAATCCACTTTTCCCGGGTTGCTAGTTTCTTTATATTTTCGTTAATAAATAATAAATCATCCAAAAAATTTGTTGTATCAGACAAAATTTTCTTTATAAACAATTTTGTAAAAAGCCTGGCAGAAGAATATTTCATTTCTATCTGTTTAAAGAGAGCTAGGGCATTATATAATAAAAGCTTAAAAGATGAAATTAATAAAGTCAATTGTATTAAATGAAGATATAACAGGAAAAATAGATATTTCTTTGCTGAAGAATTAAAATGAATAAATAACAATAACATAAAATATAGACTTATTTTAAAAAGTATTTTTAAATTATTACAATTTCAATTTTTTATTAACTTGTGCCTGCCGTTTCGTTCGCCATTTCTCATTACCACAAATGACTTCTTTAAACTAACATCACGTGATATGTAAGCTATCGCCTTCGCCGTGAAAATCGTGTTAGCGCTTCTCATGGCAGCTATCAAAACCTTTGCGGTTACGGGAAGCTCTACTCATTACGACTCATAAAAATTCGACAGAGGAGGAAAAAAATATTAATGTGAGAATTAATTCTCATCTGACAAGTGTGATATTAACTCATTTTTCTTCATTTCATCTTACGAATCCCACATTAAGAGAGGGCGCCACTCGACTGACCCGTTACGCCCTCTGATGACGCAAAGGCGGAGTTTCAACTTCACGGCGAACTAATCGCGGATGCAAATTAACTTTTATGACGCTCTCGAGTCCATTGTTCAATTAGTTACACAATGTAATTCTATTAAGGACGAACCTTAATGATTTCAGATAAAAGGGGAGCTCTTACCACTCGCACGGACCTTTTGCTGTTTTCAAATGGACCCAACACATTAGTTCCTCTTGACTCCAAGTGCTATTATGTTCCGCACATTATCACCACCAACTCAAAGGCTCCGGTAAGACATTCCGGATGGAAATTTAATTTCCGAGGACAATGAAATTGTGGGATTTCAGATAATGTCGGGATTAGTGAGGGTTATCAAAAAAAAAAAATAACGAAAAAGAATTAATTGCGTGACTGCGGCGTTTTGAAGATAAGTAATGGACTAATTAACTTATTTTAAGCGGATAAAATTGAGGAAAAAAGTGAAATAAAACGAATTTTCGGATTTTCAAAACATTGAAATAGTCATTGTTATTTGGATGTGTGCTGAATTACAAGTTTTGGGAAGTAATTTCCGTTCACTATTTAAGGATCAGTGACCCCCATCTCACGGTCAAAGGTCCAAATACAGCCCAGGAAGGGACTTCATTCTGTCCGCCATGTTGCAACTTACATGTTTCACAGTGCATTTTTTTTTGTTCTATTTTCATTCTGTTTTGTAATACTGCTCAGAAAATGAACAAAAACTGGAAGCCAATACCATGAAGAGATAAATTTGTACTGAACTTCTTTCTTAAAGAAGGATCTTGAGGCCGAAGCTCCTGCGATATCAGATTCCGGGCCGCAAAATAGACTTTGGCTCTATTATTATTATTATTACTTGGGGTGAATGTGGGCGGCAGGAAAGCCAAGCACTGCGACCTGAAAGATCTATTCTGCCACCACGGAAAGGAGTACAGACGGAGAGAAAGACTGAGAAAGTATGGTGGGGGACTCGCAGGGGAAATGGGAGAATCCCGAGAAAACCTGCCCAGCGCGGATCGTCCACCATCATGAAACCCACATGAGAACCGAACCTTGGAACTCAAAGGTGAGAGGCCAGTGTCTTAGCAATATCGCCAACTGCGAGGCCTTGGCTCTAAATTCAAAGTCAATTTGACCAATATTATAAGTAGAACTTCCGCTTCTATAATATCTTTCAACATTAGATTTCCATACAAAGCACACAGATGAAAACAATTCTAACTACGGCATGCACTAAGTTCACTCTTAATAGGAAGAGCTTGCCATTTTTTTCACTATAAACTATTTGCAAGTTATTGCTTACTGAAGCTTTCAAGACTTCGATCTTGTTACTCAATATAAATGTAATCCCAGCAATTAGGTTCCAGGCTGTTGTCGTAAAGCGAAGCACTGCCTTCCTTTTAATAATCGATCATCTACTGCACTGCAACCGTCGTGCGTGTAATGAAAATCAAAGATGTAGGACTAGTCGACATAGGACCACAAAGAACTAAGTTCTTTTGTATTTTAATCGCCTAGAAGAGAAAGAACATGGAAATTATAAAATGTTTAATATTTTCTTAATTACAGAGAGTAAATAGAGATGCAGCCGTGTTTGTAAGAAAAGTGACGCCTTCTGGACGCCGAACCGATTCGTCGTTCGCAAAGCAAAGTATCGGCAAATCAGCTATAGCAGAATCGGGTATTGGTGGAAATTGAGAACTGTTCTAGTAATGCATTGTCACAATCGCCTTTGTTGATCTCTTATTCGCATTGGATAAACCTTGTCATCGCCAGATGGCACTTCGAGTTTCTGCCATTGTCATTGGGCAAGAATCGTCTTCTCAAAGATACTCTTCGGACAAAAATGTAAGAAAATTTCGTATAATTTCTTCTAAAATGTCTTATTACCTTAAATTTTAGAAGAAATTATATGAAATTTTTGTACTAACTTCTGCTAATCATTTCCATAACAAAGCTTTCCAATTAAAACAAGGACTTTCAAGGACTTTCTAGAATAATGATCAAGAAACCTGTATTTAAAAAGACAAAATAACAAAGCAAAAACAAAAACAACACCAATTGTAATTGAGTTAAATTGCCCTGAATTAATTTTTTTAGGTTTAAATTTTAGAATTTTATAAACTGATGGCGTGAAGAATGCGAGATTCCATTTTCTGAAGGCGACCACAAAATCTTACTAAATTTAATTTCAAAATACAATTCTGAAAATTAGCTATATTACTTCAGAAACTATATCAATCTTGTGAAAACTGACAAATTTCAGAATATTTTTCACATTTGGAGCTAATGGTTATCGTACCAATGCAAAATTTAATGTAAACTTTTAGCCAGTAATTCAAAGGAATATCCAAATTAATTTGGTTAATAATATAGATTTTTTCTGGAAGCATCCACGACCTGTTCCTGAAAATCAATTTTGTAGTCAGAAATTTCGTATATTCTGATACAAATCGATTGGACTTAAAGTTATTTCGCCACCAGGAGCGCTGTTCGCTATCAAACTATTTTTTTAAGCCGCCCAGCAGGAAAATAGAGCACGTTCTAAAAACTGCTAGCCAGCTGAAATTCCCAGCATAGAACCACTCAATTTTCATCCGTCTAAAGACATCCTAAATTTAGGGCATTTCACATTGCATTTCGTACGACAGAAATTCGGACTGTAAATTCTTCGTACAGTTTGTCTTCCGAGTGGTTTTCGGCGGCCATTTCACATGACTCCGAAATCGTAGATAATTTTTCACAGGAAATTACATTTATATCCAGTCTAAAACGAAAGCGATGGTTACTTCCTTTGGCGCGAAGTGAAGAAAACAACTGAAAATGAAAGCTCCAATTTCACTTTCTCGTTTTCTAAATGTTCAACAAAAGTATATTATAGACTGAGAGTTGTACTGCTGCATCAGCACCACTTCTGGAAAATGAAAGGAAGAGACCAAGGATTGAAAGGAGATGGTGGGTTCGACAGGCATGGAGGAACGCTCGCTTGATGGCATGTTTTCAATGAATGATTCCCGCCGTTTGCTTTCGCAGAGGACCATGGGATCAGGGTCGCGACAAGCGTGGGTGCATGGCACCCTGGCGGCACGTCTTGGGGGGCGACGGGCGGCAAATAATTTAGTGTAGAAATACTAATGGAAAGGAAATACATGCAAAATATGTAATTAAATATATATATGTTTTATTATGAAAAATATTAAATTTAGGCTAAAATAAATTTAGCTTATTAGGGGCTGCAACTTTTGCCTGGCACCCCGGCGCCAACATACCTTGACGTGGCCCTGCATAGGATTACAGGAAATCTCATCATTGATTGTTCAGAAAACTGTTGTTCTTACTACATCACATGGACGACCATTCTATTTGGTCATTCCAACGACAATATTTTAACATTCACATCGTTGATGCAGACGGAGAGAATTTCGTGGCCATGTGAAGTAGAATATGTCCGATTTTCGCATCCATGTGAAATGCACTTAAGTGTCGAAAAATATCAGTGTGGATATTCTATAAGTATTTACCTTAATTACTAATCAGCTTAAGAAACAAAATACTTAACTTTTGATAAATTTCAGAACAAAAAAATATTTTCCTAATCTCTGCAAATTAGTTGTAACTTCAATTTACACAAATCACAACAATGCTAGCAAATAAACTAACTTTACGAAAGCTCTAATTATTCAATCTTAGTCTCAAAACGTTGGCCATTTAAACTATTCTCGGGTAATCAATTCAGACTGAGCTATTTTATAATTATCTTCTTTTAATGAATTTCCTACGTTATTTAGTATTATTGGCTTTTGATCAGGGCCAGAGCTAACATTAGGCCAACCAAGGAGCCTCCTAGGACGCAGACTTTAGAGGGAAGTAATACTGACTTTTAAGGCTCACAGTCTAATACAAATTAGTTGTTTTAAGTTCAAGTAGCTGACCTTACCTAGGATGGAAAATAGTCTGATGCCGGCCCTACCTTTGATAAGACGTTCGAAACTGATAAACGATCAGAATGACTAACGTTGGTTATGAATAAACATTTTGCATTCCTGTTCAAATGATAGCTAGTTTATTTTCTTAATATGAAAAAAATAAACTCATTAAATTGGTGACCGTTTGAAATCAACGGTTCTTTTTATTTCTTTCAGTTAAGGTTTCCTGTAATCTTAAACTTTAAGTTACTTAACATTGCAAAGTCAGAATTGGAGTTGAGCATGGAAAATATTCTGAAATTTATTTCTAAAAGTTCATTGTTAGGGATTTAAGATACGACAAAAAAGGGTACTCAACTTTAAGAAATTAAGAAACCCATCATAAAATATCTCTTTCATAAATGGAGACGCTGAGATATCAGTTACAAAGATTCAATCCTAAATATTCTAAAATTAATATCAAAATTAAGAATTAATATTTGGACTGTTTTTGTTATTATTATTTTTTTGATTATTATTACTATTTTTTTTTTGTCTAAGAAATAATATTTGGACTGACAAAAAAAAAATAGTAATAATATTTAAAAAAATAATAAAAAAAAATACATTAAAAATATTAATTCTTAATTTTGATATTAATTTTAGAATATTTAGGATT
>JAFIDM010012231.1:149687499-149736170 GCA_023159025.1 Thereuonema tuberculata
TTTTTTTTTTTTGAGAGTACCATTCATTTCTCAAAACTGATTTTTTTTGTGAGGAACCTTTACTATTTGTAAATCACTTTGTAATTTTTTCAATGATTTTCAGATGGGGGCAAGTGTCCAAATTTTTTTTTAGAAATTTAACCAAAAAAAAATTAATCTACAAAATTTAATATGGCCAATTCTTTCACGATTTATTTTTGGTAAGAACAATTCATTTCTCAAAACTGATTTTTTTTGTGATGAAACTTTACTATTTGTAAATCACTTTGTAATTTTTTCAATGATTTTCAGATGGGGGCAAGTATCCAAATTTTTTTTTAGAAATTTAACCAAAAAAACATTAAACTACAAAATTTTTTTTGGCCAATTCTTTCACGATTTTTTTTTGGTAAGAACAATTCATTTCTACAAAATGATTTTTTTTGTGACAAAACTTTACTATTTGTAAATCACTTCCTAATTTTTTCAAGGATTTTCAGAGTAGAGCAAGTGTCCAAATTTTTTTTTTAAATTAACCAAAAAAAAAACAAAAAAAATTATAAAACAATTAAAAAAAATTTTATACGGCCAATTCTTTTATGTTTTCATAAACTACATGTCACAACGCATATTCAGGGAAAAAATTATCATCCTACTTGTTTCCATTTAAAAACTGCAGCCAATTTTCAAATTTTCACAATTCGCTTTGAAGTACCAAATTGCATCAAACTTTCTGCTATTATTACCAACAGAATGTATATAAAGCAATAAAAATTGGCAAAAGTTCATGAAATTAAGTATAATAGCAGTACACAAAATCTCAGTTCTCAACTAGGTAGTGGGTGACATGGCCTGGATGACTTGACATGGAATAACCCCTGAATAAAATGTAATGTTTGGAAATCTTTAATTAGTACAATCTAAGTTTACGTTATAATTTCTTAAGTTTTTCAAAAGAAAATTTGTATTACAGTTACTCCTCACTTTACGACGGAGTTCTGTTCCGACGACCACATCGTTAAGCGAATTGGTCGATAAGCGAGGAGCTTACGCCAGGAATATAGGATCGTTGTAAAATTATAAAATTACAAAAATTATGCAACAAACTTCAAATTTATTCATAAAAAGACATGTACATATTATCATTTGTTTATTTGGTTATCTGGAGCTGTAGAGTCCAGGTAATTTGGAGATGACGACGATGAAATATAAGTTGTACCTTCAAGGGCGGAGGTCGTAAGTGCGAGTGGTCGTTAAGCAGATAGGTCGTAAAGTGAGGAGTACCTGTATTTATACATCAATGCTTGGTATAACGAGGTATATCCCACGAAGGGACGCGGAGGTAAGACTGTAAACGTTTCTTTGATCTGACGGAGATGAGGTCGGTTGGTCAGACCAATGTTCGCCCGCTTAACCCTCTAAAAATTGTTGCCCCCCCCCCCCCCTCCAGCGAAAATCCTTCACGGGCCTTACCGAGCTATTTCGAGCCGCATCCAGGCCACAGTGCGGGGCTCCCCTTTTCAGCAGGCCCCCCACGCAATGCGGGGACTGGCGGCACATAGATCTGACCCTACCTTGATCATTTTACAGACTACTGGTTAGACCCGAGCAACTATCTGAGTTAATGAGAAATTAGAGAGATAATTAGAGTTTATGAGAAAAAAGGCCCTATATCCACCGAGAATCGAACAGGCTACTTCAGCCAACAGTCAAGTACCTTATCACTTGACTACGAGCCCTTATACCAATGTTACACGTTTTCATACAAAAGGATGAATTTCTTTAATATTATAGAATCTTACCACAAGCCAGAATTTGTCTACTGGATAAAAATACAAACTTTATATAAATGAAGTCATAGCTTGGTATAAAAGTTAAGTCTTAAACTTAAAAACCATCCATAACATAAAAGATCAAAAAGGAATATGGCACCTCCAAAAAATCAAATCAAATCATAAATACACATGACAAATAAAACAGGAAAAATTCACAAGCTGGCCTCCGCTAGCCTAAATGAATTCCTTATGCATAAACACACACACACACACATACACACACACAATCAACCTAAAATATTAAACAGCAATGGTTGAGATCAAGTGTTTCTTTTTATGCTTAAGGAAATTAATTTGAGGCTGGCGGAGGCAAGCATATGAATTTTTCCTGTTTTATTTTTAATGGGTATTTATTGTTTTATTTTAATAAAAGATCAAAATTATAGAACTCGCACCTGAACATGTTAAATTATATCATATTAATAATCATATAAAAATTCTTTGGCATTAATTTCTTATCTTTCTCAAAGCGGGACTGTCATCGATATGTTAGTTAATCCAGCTAATGAAAGCTAAAAAAACACAAATTCCATAAAAATTCTAAATTACTTATTAAAACAACGAAGTGGCAGGGATGCAGTACATACATTTTAAAAGTAATCGAATTTTTATGCAGAAATAAAATTTCAACTGAATTTTTGAAGTTTTTCATTAAGGAAAATACAATTAAGATCGTTGTTAATCATTTCTAATTATATATACTAAAATCTAGCCTATATTTAAGTCAGTCTTTGATTGCATTACTTTCCATTGATTTTACTACTTCATCTTAAATGTATTTAACACCTGCCACGAAGTGAAGCAACTGATGCCTGCTTAGGGTTAGTGAGATTAGTTACAACAACACCAGCAGTGGTCATCATAGAGCGAAAACACCCCGTGGAGAGATTGCGTTACAAGAACAACCATCGTCCAAATGGATGTAACGTCACACAATAACCAATCGATAAAGAGTAAACACGATTTCCATGAGGAAAAAACATCTTTTTGATCAAACGATAAAACTTAGGACTGTTGTAGTAGAATTATCAATTGCTATTAGAATTTGATTGAAACTGAAATTTATCCAGAGCATTCTAGTATTTTCATCGGTTGTGAACTTTTTAAAATCCACAAAACCATATCCATTTTTGTTGAAATGATCTTCAACAAACACCATTTCCAATCCAATTATATCAATTTCCTTTATATATTAGTTTAGATCAAATACTGATAACTGTCTAATATTATCAAGTAACATTAGATTAATATTAATATATTGGGATTCCAAAAACTAAGGCCACTTATTGCTGTTCAGGCAAAGTCCAGCGACCTAAACTTGATTTACGAACAAATCAGAGTTGGAATCCCAGGATTGGCTTGGATGTTTTCTTTCTTTCCTGCTTCTCTTTTTCTTCCTCCCGGCTGCCTGTGGCCATTATTAATTTTAGCGGCCAGGGGATTAGTGAGGTTTGCAATGAAAAAAAAAAAATCGATGCTTATTATTTCCGAAATTCACAAAATTCTTTGAAGGATAACATACTGCTATACCTTACTGTTTTGTTCAAATTTGCAAAGTTATACAAATTCACGCAGTGAATGCTTTTAAACTTTTCAAACTACACGAATATGAATCCAGATTAGAAACAGAAACATGCTTTTTTCTTTTTTTTAGCTTATTCTTTTTCAACACTTTAGCTTAGGCTATAATCTTAGTATTCAAACCATGCACGACTCATGTAACATAAGAGCTTTCTTACTATCAATTTTTAAACTTGACTTCATCAATGGTTTTAAAAAAAAAGCAATTTACTGGGTTCTGAATGGATGACGTTTAACAAATGTCATTCATTTTTCTTGTACATTTCTCAACCTCATTTCTTGGACGTTGAAAGTGACGTCAGTGCAGTTCACTTTCCGCCCACCGTTGGCTGTTACAAGAAACGCCGTTAATCCATCATCAGAAGCCCTTCCTCCGATGACATTCCCGGGAAACAACCCGATCCCTTCGCCGCATACTCCCCACTCCCACCGGTGACCTCCACACATGGAGGGTTCATCAGCGCCTCTTCACCACCCCGAATATCCGCCGAGGGGGTCACACACAAGCTAAGAAAAATAGCAGGGGCGGGGCTCTGGCACAAGTTCTCCCCCAAGAAAAGAAAAAAATAACACAATAATTACTCTCTCACATCTTAAACATCTCAGTTAAAGTTTTGAAAGAAAAAAAAATCCTTGATTTAAATTTGATATCAGATGGAAAAGAAAGGAATGAAATCTTAAAATAAATAAAAAAAAAAAAAAAATTAGGTAGTACTTACAGTTTATTCCAAATAAATATTAAGCTTAATACTGTATTAAATTTAATATGAAAAAAAGGAGAAAAAGCAATTGAGTTTAATTATTCTGTATAAGTGAAGTTAAAAAATGGAGTTAACTAGACAGATAGATGGATAGATAAAGAAAGAAGGGGATGACTTCTTCAGAACACCTCGAAAGATCAATGAATAAAAACTAAATGGAGAAGAATAATAAATAAATAATATTAGGCTAGTAGATTTGTTTCTTCAGATCCATTCTA
The DNA here is from genome assembly GCA_023159025.1 of Thereuonema tuberculata. Classification (NCBI taxonomy): domain Eukaryota; kingdom Metazoa; phylum Arthropoda; class Chilopoda; order Scutigeromorpha; family Scutigeridae; genus Thereuonema; species Thereuonema tuberculata. The sequence continues at coordinate 149,691,874 of JAFIDM010012231.1, forward strand.
ATCCCTTCTTAGGATCTTTTTTTATCTTTGGTAATCTTTTAAACAATTAGACTTTAAATTACCAACATTAGATCACTTTATTTTTTCTAAGTAACTAGTTGACCCGTGCTAATAATTCGCGTAATATATAATAATGTGGAAATAAGTAAATGCAATTATTTATTAATAAAAGGTATTTTATTTTGAAGAGTGTAGTTAAACAGACTGTCAATAGTTGGCGCCTTCTACAAAGGTTTTTAAAAAAGGTTTTTAAAATAAAGTTTTTTGACGAAAACATTAATTTTAAACAATTTGTTTATTTTTCGTCATTAGCGGTGAACGTAATCTTCAAAATGATGTCTCATTCATTGATTTTGATGAAGTATTAAGGGAGATATAGCGAACCGACAAAAAAAAAAACACCTTTGAGAAATAATATATAAGGATTGTTTCTTTTAAATTTCTTCATTTCTAATGTTTTCAGTTTTCTATTTTTTGAATCAATATATTGTATTTTATTATTTTTGTTTTATACTTGTTAGAAGACTATTATTTATTTTTGATCTAATGTCTGTAAATATCTTTATTATTTAAAGGTATTACTTTCAAATGAGAAATTAATCAACAAATTACTGATAACTTTCGGAAATTTTCCCTTTATAAAGAATCCAGAATTATTGTTTTCCTTTTTAAGGCCAACACAAAGTAACTCAGCAGGATTTTACAATTGGAATGATTACGCAGATTTCAGTGATATAAAGTCATGAATTAAAGTTATGGGCAATGCCTTTCATTATAATATTCATATACAAATCAGCTACAGATATTGTTTCTAGGCTATCCTGATCTCTGAGGATGTTACTGAACTGCAAGCTGCTGTGATCAGAAATACCAACGTCCCAAGTGGTGCTTGGTTTTTGCTTGGATTTCTTAAATGGAAGAGTTTTCCCAGAAGCTTCTTTGCTTGATACACTTCTACTTCTTACATTATTGGTAGGAGAGGAGGTGCCACTAAAGCTTCTCATTTGATTTAATTTCCTGGGTAGCTTTTAATAGCAAAGGGTCGATTTGTCATACTTGAAACTCATTTCAGAAGTAGGATTGTAGAAGAATAAATAATTTTATAATTGTTGAACTGTGACGTAGGTTGTGACAACACACTTAAACGGTCCATTGCGGGTTGCAGCCACACGCTTTCCCCCCCCCCCCCCCCCGAATAAAAAAAAAGCTTATTTTTATACTTTTTACATTATCTACACCAAGGAACCTACTCATATGCCAAATTTCAAGTTTGTAGCATGTTGGGAAGCCCAGAAGCAGAATATCAAGCGACATTGTCGCAGAACGAAAATGAGGGCTGCAGAAAGTTATCGTATAGAACAGGAGTGGGCAAGACGTCGATCGTTGTCGTGGATTGAGATTTTTTTTTTTTGATTGTCAATTTGGAGATTCCATTTTTTTTTTTTGGTTGAGGATTTGGAGATTCCGATTTTTTTAGTCTTAAGGTGACCGCGCCACTCGGAGTATACTTCAGGAAGCCCTTACCTTACAAAAGTCTGCCCACCTCTGGTAAAGAATGAACGTTTTTTGCGGGAAATAAACGAAGAAAGCGCCCGCACCTGCAGAAAGTTTTTCGTCTTAGCATCAATCGTTGCAGAAAGATAAAAAACATTCTGCCTCCGGGTTGGGAAGTATCCTAAACATTTCGAACAGACACACACACATATCCACAAATTTCCCTTTTATATTTTAGATTTCAAGTAATTAAATATAGATAATAGTTTCTCAAATTAGATAATTATTTGGGATAATAACTTCCTAAACTACAGCTCCTGAAATGGCGAGATAAATTTGAATCCAACTGTACTTAGTACAACTACTACCAAAATTGAAGTATTTAATATATTATTACTTGAGTTATCCTACCGATAAATTTTAAGTGTTCTTGATAAAGTGACACTGATAAAATTAACCTTTTTTCATTTAAATCTTTAATTTAAAATTAATTTTTTTTTTGATTTATTGTTTGAATTCTGATGCCTTTAAGTTATAATACTAAGATTTCACAAAGAAAAAAAAATCACTTAATAGAACTCAGAATAAAATATTTCCAAAAAAATCAAAATCAATATTTTGCTTGATATTCATATTCTTCATATATGCAGTGGTACAGAAAGTAAAGTACAATAATAATAAAAGGTGCTTTGTGCTTGTGGATGTCATACTTCTCATAAAATAGTACATAGGTAGTAAAAATTAACATAGGACAGCATCATTGCTAAAGAAGGAAATGGGTTAAACTACGATAGGAATAATCATAGAATTTATTCTATTAAAAATCAAAAATAGAAAAAGCACTATCAATCAAGAAAAATTTGGATATCTCATTTACGGAACACTAAAAATACCAAAACTAGCTGATGGTATTTTTTTCAAAAGTTCTGGCTCATTGTTGTAAAAAAAAAAAATGTTATAAATAATATCACTATAAGCTTTCGTAGGAAAACGAGGTTCTTCAAATCAGTCGTTTAGTTTAGTATGTGTGTGTGTGTGTGTGTGTGTGTGTGTGTGTGTCCCTCTGATAACATATGAAACTGTTAATCGATCTTCTTGAAGCTTGGCATAAACACTTGTGGGCAAGAAACGACCTAAGTTTTGTATTTGGAAGTTTATCTGACCTTATCAAGAAGTTCACACGCAATAAAAATAATAAAAATAAAACAAAAATTCTCAAAGGAAAGCATTAAAAACGTCGATAAATTACCTTACGGTACGTTTTAATCCTCGTGCGCGTGCTTTGAAATAAGTAAAATTAATTAAAATTTATACATCTTAACTAAGTAATGCAGATTTGTGTCATTTTCACGATTTAGAAAAAAAAATAAGAATAACAAATAAATTTTCATAACATTAAGAAAATTGTTCTTAAGTTTATGTTCCTTCGAATTCATTGTTTGTGATCTTTTATTATTTTTTTAAAAAAATTCCTAATTAAATGATTAATTTATTACTATTTACTCTTATTGATAAGAAATCAATTAGAATCCATTTGGAGATAAATACGGAAGGGGTTAGGATTCGATTTGGGAATGTTTCCTGGGAGTTCATTCTGTTCCTTTTCTCATGAGTTAAGAAAGACAAATAAGATCTTAGATTTAGATTTGCTGAGCACCAATGCCTCGACCTCTGTCCATACTCGTCCACATGAAATTCTTTTAACCCAAACGGTTTCAGAAACAATGTATTTTTACAGTGTTAATTTTTTGTAGAATCATTTTCCAGTTTGGGAGTCAATTTCAGTGTCATGACGAAAAAACAGATAGAACGCGGATTTCTTAACATGTAACTTACATAGTAAATTACATAATAAAAAAAAAGTGAATGTTTTAAGAATTCCAGGGGATTTCCAAATCTATAGTAATTCTTTTTCTTTTTAGTAAACAAACTTGCAAGAATACTTTATCCTACTTTTACATTTAATAAGTGTGGTGACTGAGAAATTAATTTTGTTCTAAAGCCAACGACTGTCTTGCATAGAGTGGTTATTGATTAATAGTTCAAAGATAAATATATCCTTAATTCGTTCGCTTAAAAGTAGATACAATACAATTTAAATAAGCCTAAGAATATTTAACCACCTGAGTAGTATTTAATAAAGATTAAGAAGGAAAGCAAACAAGATGATAAATAAAGTAAACAATAAAAGGAAAAGAAATATTATTGAAGAATGTAACATATTTTTTCGAAGAATTTATCTTCTTGAGTTATATTATTAAAAAATTGGGAGTAGGTTGAATTTAAATGTAATCGTATTAAGCCCTAGCAATATTCCAACGTCTTGGAATTTGGTTCAATTAATTTTAGGAAAAAGAATCGCAATTGATTTAATATACTAATAAGTAAGAATGATTGTTCCGCCGAAATCATAACCAACTGTATCTCGAAAGCTATAAAAAAAAAGAAAACTTGATATCAAGATACACCTTGGCAGCTGAATATGACCGGATCGATATGGTATTTAATTTCCTGTAATTTGCTTATTAATGAGGACATCTTAAAATGTGTATTTTCAATAGTTTGTTTTCCATTTGTAAAATATATATATTAATACCCTCTTTCCCCTACTGTGTCCGAAAATGGGAAAAATCTAGGATTTTAACCTGTTTTTTGATTAAAACCTGTGATTTGATTAAATGATTAAATCATTGCTTTGTTTGTAAACCTCCTCGCAATCTGGAAAAGATGACAACGTACTTTGTTTTTTTGGTTGAAGGGCTATGACCATAACTCTTTTCATTCCAAATCCTGGGTACGCCTACGTAAAATGTAAGAAGTCATTTTATCAATATCTTTTATGTTTAGGTAGATGTAAAAATCATGATATTTCTAATGAATCTTATCTTACTGAAACCACTGACAATGTCTTCACTGAACCTTCATATCAAACGTATTTGAATTCCATTCGTTGCTGAAGTTAAGGGATGCACAAATATGGGGAATGGCCTCTCTCTCCCTCCATAAATCCAGGACAAAGAGAGTAGACTTCCCGCTGCTTTATGGAACTTATTGATGCTTTGGAATATGCAGTGCAGCTGTGACCCTGCTGTTGCTCTAATCTACCGTCAAACGATTCATTTGGTTCGTCTCTCTCCATCAGAGCAATAAACAACTTTATTATACGTTCCCAACCACTTCCATTTCTCAAACGGGCTCCAAGATGCAGCATTTAAGGTTGCAGGCAAAGAGACAGACGCACACTCCTGATGAAAACTCATTCAATGTTTTTTGTTTTTTGTTTTTACGTTGTTTCTCTGCGGGCATAAGCTTGAAGGAAATGGATAGTTCTATTTGATCGTAGATGCCGCCTAATTGATAAATCTACCCCCTATCTCCCCCCTCTCCAGTCAAAAAAAAAAAAAAAAAAAAAAAATTAAAAAAAAAAAAATGCCCCATTTAACTATAAATATAATATTATTGCTTCTACTAAGATATCCCCTGAAATAAACATAAATTTTTTATCTCAGCTAAAGCAAACAAATGATTCTGTAAGATATTAGTAGATCTGCTTCAGTTAACTTTTTACTTTTTTATAGAAATGGCTAACAATTATACTTAAATGTTTGCTTTTCTTAATCCACGATACAAGTTTCCAGTGGGATTTCAAATTCTATTGGCTGTAAAACTTCAGTATCATGGCTACTAGGAATGTAAAATGTCTTTGTCCAAAAAAATTTTATAGTTCAATAGATTTAGAGTTGATTAATCAAGAATATTTCGTCCCTCAGTCGTTCACTTAAGAATAATTTTATAAGTTTAATCCTCTTCTTATATTATTTTCTAGGATCTACTTATTCTGTTAACTAAATTCATATTATCAACTACATGCATACATATCGTCTTCAAGAAGCATTTTTCAAAGTTTTATTCGGAACTACATTTTTTTTTTATTGTGTCACAACACTATTTTGGCAATTTATCAAATCCTTAGATTCTGAAAGATAATAAAAGTTTATATGAAACAAAATCACTTATTCCTGTAGTAACATACTCATGATTTGTCATCATTACATGAGTTTTTTTTTGTAAGGAATAAGTGATTCTTGCTCAATATAAATGTTTAAGTTTCAATAATAAAATGTAATATCATATAATTCCGTAGTATAGACTATTACTTATTCAGTTACATCTTTATGTGACATTTTTTTTTTAATAAAAACAGTAAGTTACAAAATATTTGTGTGATATTGAAAATAGATTTTTTTTTTTTTAATGTTACTTTCTAATTTTATAAACAGTTCGCTATTTCTATTAAATAAATGCAAGAAGCAATTAAATGCAATGGTAGAACATTGTGAAGAAAAGGATCATGAAAGAAGGTACAAATACGAAGATTATTGGTTACACTTTGAAAGGTTTCTTTAACTACAGATTCCGCACCTAATACTAATTGTTGTATATTATAAGATAATGAATTTACAATTAATTTACTCTGCTCTTCACATGTTGGCAAAAGTCCGTTTTAGTTCCAATAGTCTACGTAACCCCTGGTTCTCTTTTTGACAGTAAATCAAAATGGCCTTGAAAATCTGGGAGCCATGACTTAAAAGTTATCAAAGGTTTTGAGTTATAGAAAACAATATTCAAGAAAATTCGCTACTTTTAATGTTCTCTCAAAATAAAATCTTCAAGAAAATTGATTACTTTTAATATTCTAGTTTATTAAAGTCTTATTCACAACTTAAGACAGAAAGTTGTTCTACAATAACCAGAATGTCAGAATTTTTTCAAAAGACATTCTTTGGTATTTCAACTCTCACTACTCTCATAGTTGAAATCAACTCTATTAAAAAATACTTTATCATAAAGACGATTTCAGATTGATAATAGGCTTTAGAAGAAAAAAAGATCCGATTGTTGGAAATATTCTATTTACTCTAATTTGCAGAATCTTTTTAATTCTACAGGAATATTCTTACTTACCAACATGTCAGATTTTTTAAATGAAAATAAATAGCGCAAAAGATAGAGAACTCAACATCATTAATGGAATCAGTTGATAATCGAAGGTCAGTCGGACAAGAGCCGGCATTTATTTGACAGATAGTTGGGCGAACTCTAAGACCCGTCTTAAAGAGAATAGAGAAAACTTTCTACTCCGAGAAGGAACCATTCGTTTTCACATGGCTTCGCTTTCATTTTTTGATTAATTCTTTTTGAAAACTTAAGAAAAAACTAGGACTGGAACAACAACTTGTTTATTTGCAATTTGGTGGAACACAAGACAGTTTCTTGTGAGACACTGAATACAAGTTCACTGATAAACTAACCAGTATAGAGTAAAAGACTACAGTTTTTGTCAGTAACTAGCAAATTTTTATGTGATGAAATATCTAAAAAAGAATTTGTGTATATAAAACTAAAGACTAAAAAAGTAAAACACACAGGTAGGCTACTTGTAAAATGACATATTAAAAAAAATTAGAACCGTCAAATGATGTTTGTAAATACTTTTTAATATATTTTTTAAAAGTATCTGTGTGTTTTGCTATTTTTAGAAATATCTACAATATCATATAAAACAGCGAAAGTAATACACGTGCTATTGTAATTAGGACGCAATGAATGATGGCAGCGAAAATATTTAAGAACTTCGAAATCAAATGAAGTGATTCATTTTTATTATTTTGCTGTATCGAATAACGCTGGTCTTAAATCGATATTTAAAACTTACTTTAAATTATCTTTATGTTATGCAGATTATCTTTATCTATCTTTATCTTTAAAACTTAAAACCAATTAACCAAATCAAAATTAAGCAATTTTAAATAGGTTGAAACTTAATAGACTATTTTCCGAAAGTGATGTAAAACAAACTAAGAGTACAGGACATCGAGACAATACGAGTACAGAAGTGTAATTCCAACAGCAAAAACACGTAGTCTGTACAATTCAGTGTTGAACTGATCCTTATCTTCGATGAAACGGTAAATTTAAACCGTAATATTTTAAATCGGATTTATTGACAATCACTGATTAATTTTCGAACAGATTCTATTTCTCAGTAATGACTGTTATTATTAAATCTTGTACTTGGCGGGAAATGCGCTTTTTTTTCTACGAGTGAGATGATTATCTCTCACGAAGCTCCCAAGATTAAATTTGTAATCTAATTAGAATACAAATTAGTTTACAATCTAATATTACTAAATTCTCAGTTCATGACTTTCTTTTACGGATATCAGAGAGATAGGAAATTTGAATTGGTGGCTTTGTAGGTGCAGTGTTCATTAAGCAAAAAAGTTTTTTTTTTTTATCAAAGTCGAATGCAAATAGGGAAAAATGTTTGCAGAAAGGATTTTCTATTTATTAATGAAATATCTTGAATATACAGGGTGATTCAAAATTCCCTGTACAAACTTTAAATGTAGGTCACGAATATTAAAAAAAAAAAAAAGAATAAACCCGCGTTCATAGTGGCACGTATGTCCGCAAACGCCACCGGAATGTGATAGAAAGTACACGAAGGTTCAGAAATGTAAGAAAACAAGTAAGGTAGACAAATGTTTATTAGCCCTATGTTTACAATAGAACAGTACACTCATAGTTGGTGCTCAAAGTTCATTCCACCCCCCACCCCACCCCCAATAGTAATATATGCCTCACAATGTCGATGCATGGATTACCGAACATGTGCACAAATGTGAGGCCTTTCGCGGCACATTCAGCTGCCACAGTGACTCTTGCGACGAGATCAGCGTCAGAGGCAATGGGGGTCTCGTAGACGATGCCTTTGAAGATCAGAGTCAACGTCTCAAATGACGATGGCTCACACTGCCCAACTAATGTGCTGCCAATCAGCGCCCTCTAGCACATTAAGGTGACGTTTTCAGGCATGCGTCCCACTATTGAACACGGTTTGTTTTTGTGTTCGTGACTATCTTTAAAGTTGGTGCAGGGAATTTTGAATCACTCTGTTTCGAAGTACATAGATTGTGGGGCGTAAAAAAATTCGGATGAAGCTACATTTCTTAAATGGGGAATAAATGAAATTCCCTATGCATTCTTTATTTTGATCTAACTTCAGTTTCTTAAAAATGTAATTTAATACTTAATTAATATGTATCTAAATTTTTCTTAGGCTTACCGTTATAGATTTTTAGGTGTTCTTTTAATCTTTTCTCTAGGGTTTTCATTTAAAAGTGGGAATCATTTTATAGTTGTTCACCACGGATTTTCGGACACCGTGACCGCGACCGACAAAAATGGCTAAATCGCCGTGACCTTCTCCCCACACCGAATCGAAGCCATAATTGATGGAAGAGTCCTTGCGACAAGAGGAACTGAAGGAGGGATATAAAGAGAGGGTAAATGGCCCTTGACGTTTCTCAGGATGGCATTTTACTACCATTCTCAGTTAGTTTTAATAAGATTTTTAAAAATAATATTGTTGTAGAAAAATAACACAATAGAATATGATTTTTAAAAACCGAGATAGTGAGAAAAATGATTTGTCCTCGGTTATTAGATTTATAGATATTCGGTAAAATGCAAATCATATATTGCATAATTAAAAAAAAATCGTAAGCTTTACTAATAACAAACAAAACTAGTTCTTCGTATGAGGTGAAGGAAGCCTTTGAAGCAATTTCCTTTGTAATTTGGGATTTATTCCTTTTATTTTAATCTGCTTTCCTAGAAAGTGAGCCTCAGTCAATCAGTCTGAGTGTTTCTGTGGCTACACCGAGAGGTAGTGATGGTAGAGATTGTAATCCCATCAACACAACTGCATCAATACTTGGAAGAAATCTACCATTTGAAATTTTGATCGAAAATGTCACCTCACCACCTAAATCGGAAAAAGCATAATTTTTTTTTGAACGGTTAAGATCATCATTCCAAATCCCTGGACACACCACTGCTGTTCTCCCTGAACAGTTTTTCAACCGCTGAATGATTAGCATGGAAATTAACGGAAAAAGAGAGGATGGAACTTTTATTTTTGAAAAGCAAGTTTCGTAAATACGTCGAGTGGGAGTAGACTGATTTTGGATGGACAGACAAACCATCGACAGTGATTTTGGGCTTTTTTTTAACATTGTATACAATAGCTTTTTTTTGTTGAAATTGTAACAGGATATATTTCTGAGAAGTCGTCTTTGTAGGGATGATTTAGGGCCCAAATTTAACAAAAGTCAATAGAAGAATAACTTAGCCACTGGTGAACTTTCTGAAATAGTTTAGTTTTCTTGTGGTTCAATAAATGCTATATTTTTTTATACTTTGTTTTGGTTTGGCTTGATTAGACCCACATCTAGGTCTAATTTCAACCAAAGTCAATCGAGAGTTTCTGTTTTAAGCTCTTTTTAATTAATTTTTTTTTTTTAAAAAAAAAGGCTGTATTAATGAAATAGTAATATTACAGTGTGTGTGTCGGGTGAGACTTATCACTTATACATCTTTGAATCATAATCATTGGAAAATTACATTCCATGAGAGGAGACGAATGCTATTGTCGTTGGATGAATATCCAGAGGTATCACGGGGGGACAGTCAGAGAAACAAATACTGAAGAAGATAGAAACGTCCAAGTTCCTCGCTGGGATTCAACCCAGGTTCTTCAGAAGATGTCAACGTCCATTGCTTGACCTCAAGCCTGTGCCTCAACACAGTAAGTAATACCACACATCTATATGCAATGTACTTTATCTCTAAGCCCTTATGTGTGGTCCCTAATAAGTAGAGCTTTTACAGATCTTATATATTGAGTAGTTCTGGAGCTTTCTAGAATAAGATGTTTTGAATTATCTTGAATGTATAGGAAAATACAGACTTGAAGAACGGGTTTTTTTTGTTTGTTTTTTTTTCGAAATAAAGTTACATTCTCACTATAAATGCAAGTTTCATAAATAAATTCTTTTTGTTTTTAACAAAAGATTCTTATCACAAAAAAAGTTAATTGTTGTTTCAAGTCTTAAGTTTTAAGTTTTTAGCAAATTTTAAGTTTACCTATTTATCCTGTTTTAAATATTACACGTAAGACTTTGTATGTAAAAAGTGTAAACATCATCATCATCTCTGGGTTATTCAGCACATTTCCATCTCAATGCCCAAATCCAAAGCCATCTAACCTGTGTACCTGAGTTTTAATCTTGTTATATCCATGGATTTCTTTATTCCCTCAAACTATGATTTTTTTTTTCGGTCTTCCTCTTTTTCGTTTTCCCGGTGGTTTCCATAGGTGTATTGCTTGGTCCATTCTCCTCCATTGAATAATACAAGTCAAATTTAATCCTACTTTTTTTTATTTGTATTCTACTTGGAAAATTTTCATTGGCATCCATTCTATTTCTAATTTCTTCATTTTTAATCTAATCTAATCTAGAAATCCTTGCTGCTTCTACGTAAGTAACCCACTTGTCCTGTTATTATTATCCTTTTACTTCAGTCATTACTGAAATTTCACTTCCAAAAATCCCAAAACTGATTCAACCAGATCTTTCCAATGTATTTCTTTGTATCTTTTCTTATGTGCTTTTAAGAAATAACCGTTATTGAATTTAAACCTGATGTATTTTTTTATTTTTTACTTTGTTCAATTCTTCTGATTTATTAATCACCACTTCTAAATATTTAGCATTTTCAACCTGTATTATTAATACTCTTTTCTCTAAAGTTAAATTCTCGCTTTCGTTGCTGTTTATAGGCAAATATTCTGACTTTTGAAAGTTATTAACGGTGAGATCCCATGCCTCATAAGTCCTTTTTAATCTTTACCATGAATTCCAAATCAAACGAGCTTGTTCATCTGCAAAACTTGAAGTAAATCGAAAATGATCATATATTGTAATGCCCAAATTTTGACAGCTTCGTTTTCGATGATCTTTTAAGACTTATTCTATATAAAGATGGAACAATATCGGTGACAGTCTACAATCCTGTCTTAATCCTTTCATAGGTGCTTCTGATAGGTATATCCCATAGCATATATAAGCAACATATTTTTAAAAATTTCCCTAATTACTTCGTGCATTGCGCTTGGCTGCGGGTTGGAGGTAGCGGGTTCGATTCCCGGCCTCGGCGAAGGGCGGGAATTTTTCCACGCCCCATTCTCCTCCAAATGGGTCCTAGGGCCTACCCAGCCCTCTGTAGAATGAGTACCGGCTTTCTTTCCCGGAGTTAAAGGCGGACGGGCATCGGGCTGACCTCCCGCGAGCCCTTGGGCCTGCATAGGCCTGTTGTGAGGACCCTTTAACCTTTAACTTCGTGCATTATGCTATGTATATTGATTTTTTTTTTCTAGAACTTCAGATTGTTTCTAGGAATCGAATTGTATGTTTTCTCTAAATCTATTAAAGTCATATGTGTTTCTGCTCCAAGTGAATTTTTTTTTTTCCAGAAGTTGAAGCTAACAAAAAGATTACCAATGGAAATTTTTATAATCTGCTTATGAACGATCTTCTCCAATGTTATACTCAACTGCTCCTTCAAGCTTGATTTTAATATTTTCGAATAGAGTCTAATAAATACGCTACTAATACCCATCCTTCTACATAACAATTTTTAGAATCTCTTCTGTCGTCCTTCTTAAACACAATATGACTAATTTTCCATTCTTTCGGTATTTTTCTGTTACTCATAAGATATTAAAAAGATTCATTTTTCAATCTCTGAAAATTTTAAGCCCAGCCTTAATTACTTCATTTGAATTCATATCAGGCCCACATGATTTTTTTTTAAGGGTTTGAATTGTTACTTCCATATCTGTCATTTCCACTTTTAATGACAAGTGTCTAAGAAATAAAAGGATTAGTGTATTAGAATATTCGATCTTCTGATATCATAGTTTTATAACGATTTTCTAAATCTGAAATGGTGACTAGTTTAAACGATTCTTTTGGTTTGATTTTAAAGTTTTCAAAAATCTACAACTTTCAGAAAGTTGTGGTCCTCAAGTCTATTACCTGACATTTCGTATCCATATTTTATTTGTTTCTTCTAAAATATTTCTTTTTTACTTCTACACAAAAACATTTATAACTATTTCAATTTTCAAGTGTCTTATCTGATAAGCCTTTTTGACATGGCCTATTTTTGTTTTTAACTAAATATTCAATTTCATTATTCAACTAAATTTAAATTGGGTCTTTAGATTCAACAGTTCCTGAAACTTCACTTGTAGATTTCAATATTGCCTTTGTATATTAAAACTTTGTAACAAAGTAAATGTAATTGAATATATTTCATTCGGTTTTTAGGAACTACGGATTATATTTTCTTCCCTCCATTTGAGACACGGCTTTAGTATTAAATGACTAATGAGTGCCTTTAAGTGTTACTTTTTATTTTATTTTTTTTATAAAGTTTTCTGAAAAGCATAAAAAAAAAAAAAGAAAAAAAAAAAAAGAAACCTCTTCACTCAACAAAACGTAGCCCTAAAAGGAAGAAAACTGGAGCTGGCGACGTTTTTTTTTTTTGCGTTTGCTTTCCAAATGATGTTCTTTCTTCTTCGTCGAGTGGCTTGGGTGATTGATGAAGCCAATTGACATCCGCCCCGTCCTCCCGCCGAGGCCCAATGATAGGCCTCCGCTTCTCTAAGCTGTAATTTGGCTGTTGCAAGCCGTGAAGGAAGCTCCCTGATTAAGGCTTGGAAATTGTTCTGCGATTCTAATGAGGGAGAAAGAACCGGCCGCCCACGCCTTTGACCTCTGGGTCAAATCGAGATACGAAGATACCCAACCCGATCTAGGCTGGCGTAATTGTCATCGCCGCAGTCATCCGGGCACTTACCCAACAAACTCTGGATGCTTGAAGATGTGTTTTCCACACCCACGGCGTTATTGCCACTTTCCCCTCTTTTTTCGTGGGCTATAAAAATAAGAAATGGTTTTTCTCCATAATTTTCCCCCAGCGTTGTGTTCTGATTCCACTTTCAGGATAAAAGAGAGGATTCACACACATACTTAGGGGAGAAAAAAAGTATCTCAATGATAAGAAATGAAGAAATTCTTAAGAAACATTTGTTACGCTATTCTTTTTTGCTCTCTTTTGCGAACCCTTCATAGTCTATATTAAGTGTGATACGTTGCAGGATTCGTTTTAGTTTTTTTTTTTTTTGCTTAGGGTCTTCGTCTAAGACACATAGAACTGTATTGGAAAGAAAACAGCAAAAGATAACTGCTACTTAGAATATCGCTAAACTAACAGCAGTCTAAGAATCGTTCAAATACCAAAGATTTGGTAAAGAAATTAAAAATATGTAGTATATATTGGAGGTTCTGCAATATGTATATGCATAAAGATAATCAACAAACCAAAAAGGCACCAAAGATAAACAAAAGATTTCGCCTCTGAGCTATCAACAGTGGGAGTGTGAGACGTCCGTTTTGTCCTCTTTATGGACTCATCAGTCACACAAACCCTTTGCTGAAAATTTTTATTGTAATGTATAAAGATTTTGAAGTATAAGCATATATAAATAGGATATTGAGGTATTCCTGTACTTCAAAATCTTTATGCTTATACTGGTACTGTAAGATAAAAAAAATGAAAAACAATATTCGAATGAAATAAAACATCTACTGTATTAGGAAATCAACCAAAGAACATCTAAACAAACTAGAACTTGAAAAATTTTTCTGATATTATGAAAGTCAGAATAAAGCTAAAAAACAAAAAACCTTATGGATAAATTCCGTTCTTATTTTTATCTCTAGAGAACACTTATAATTATCTTTGAAACAACACTATTACTACTTATATTAAAATTATTTTTTTTAATAAGTAATTATAATACCAAAGCAAATTTCATTGCACGTTACAATGAAGAATCTATTTGATACAATCTATTTGAAGAAGAAATAACTGCAATAATTAAAAAAAACTGAATAATAAAAAATCAACAGGATTCAAAATAAAATATAAAAGAAAGATGAAGTTTTTCTAAAGTTATTATTAATTTAATAATTTTAATTATAAAAACGATCATTTAAAAATCAAAATTATACCAATATAACAACTTATAAATAGCAGCTACTTAAAATTAAAAAATTTCGTCCCATAGCAATAGTCATTCGTAAATAAAAAACCCACATCATATAAAACTAGAAAATTATTGTCTCATAGCAATAGAGTAACCATAAATAAAATAATACAAAGATACATTGCAAATAAAATACAAAATTTAATGCAAAAAGTAGTGTAAATAACTGTTAATAAGTATGCCTATCAAACTTCAAACAAGCACCACTAAATTATTATGAACGTTCAGTGATCATATAAATGAAAAATTTAACAAAAATACATTGTAATTTAATTTACTTCTGGCAATTGATCTTAGTAAAGTCTTCTATTTAATAAATCATGAGTTATTATTAAAACAAATTAGAATAATAGTTATTAAGGTGTTAGAGGATTAGTCCTTCAAATAGTAAAAAAATATTTAAAAAAAAGGAAAACTTAGAATATGTAAATATAAATAATAATATTAGTAAAAAAAAAAAATGTTGTCGGATATCTCAAGGCTCAAACTTAGGCCCAATTTCGTTCATAATGTTTATGAATGATCTCTTCTGTGAAATCAAAGTTTTACATGTACGCAAATGATATTATAACCTCTGCTGTAAACAAAGGGTTTCAGGGTTTTTCCCTATCGATGCAGGATCTGCTATTATATTATAAGATTTTATAAATATTCAAAACTGGATGCACGACAACAAACTCATTATAATTAAAGATAAAACAAAAGTTATTTCACGTAACACCGAAAAAGCAAATTACAACTTTTCAACCAAGGTATATTTTCATTTTTATTCACGTTTACACATACAAATTATAAATTGCAATTTATTACAGTATGAAATTTTATTTCCAAACCAAATATTTTTTTTTTGTAATATACTCGTAATTACACAAAACTACACAAAATATTGGAAATAAACATTAGTAATTAAATTATCATCTTAGATAAAATAATAAAAGAAAATTATGTTATTCTCCAAATTTTAGTTGTTACGGATACAAAAAATATTAATTTCAATATGGAAAATATTAATTTAATATCTTTTTGGAAAATCAAAAAATATCTGTTTTAAAAAAAAATCATACAAAATCATTAAAAAAAAATTTAAAAAATCTTAATGATGTTATATTATTATTGGATAAATTACTAAATAGTGATATATTAAAGTTAGTTTCTTAATCTGTTTTCAAAATGTATACATTTATGTATTACTAATATAGGGTGACCGGAATTTGAAAACAAAAATACGGGACACTTTAATGTAAAGGACAAAATAATCAACATTTAATTTTGAGCCTAATGGACAAGCTTTAACACGAACCTTGTAGCAGGTAAATGAATAAAATGTTCTTGTGCGCAGTAACTAATCAATCTAAAGTCTCAATGCGAGCATAATATCCATTGTTGGAAACGTGTTCCAAACTTAATAGTAGAGAAACGATCGACGAATGATTCAATATTGCACTGCAGAATCGTTCAATGCAGATGGTAAAAGTGAAAATATTTCTTCACAGATTCTCAAGTTCTCAACGGCTGAAAATAAAACTAAGAATTCCGGATAAATGTATATTGCTTGACATTGCATTAAAATACAAGACAGTTACGCTTCCGTTATTAAATTTATCGGGATAACGGGATACAACCTCGAGAAATTGGGACAATCCCGTAAAATACTGACGTCTGGTCACTTTATACTAATATATATTGATATAATTTGTTTCATCAGGTTAATTTAAATTGTTTTCTAGAAGAACTTAATGAACTAAATTGTTTATCATATATTATTTTGTTTATTTTAGTTATTTTTATTCTATTATTTGCTGTAACGCTATACTTGTAAACCTGTAAATTATGTATATGTATATTGCTTAATTTATGTAAAAAAAAATCATAAATTTACTTTTCATAACCCGTTGATAAAGACATATCCCTAATGGGACTGTACTGGGCTGTATTTAAATTTAATAATAATAATTATTATTATTACACAAAAGTTCGTATACTTGAATTTCCCTCGCAAAGATAGTTAAGCACATGTTGCTAAGTGTCAAAAATGTGAAAGGGATGAGAGATGTTAGGGATGTGTGGTTCTCTCCATGAATTTCCTAACTATGCATGTTGTGAAGCCTTCTGAAGTTGTGCATAAGTGTTTTTGTGAAATCCTAGTGTGTGAGACACTAGACCAGTGGCGGACAGTACAATGGTTACAATACGTACTCGGTCTTGCCTCCACTGCTTCTGAAGCTCGTATGCTAGATCGGTGTATTTGTCGATCTTGTCTGCATGAGTTTTCTGCATGTTCTTGCTGATAGGCACTGCAATGTCAATTAGATAGGTCTAATAGTTGACCTTATGAATAAGTGTGATTTCAGGTCTGTTGGGATGTTTGGTTTTATCTGTGTGAATGGACGGTCCCAGTACAGCTTATGAGTGTAACTCTACCACGCTTTAAGGTGTGCACTTGTAGTATGGGACCGTGTTCTTAATAAGTGAGTGTTTGTTGATGCTAGCTGTTGATGAACGATCGACGCTACCTGATTGTGTCGGTGGAGGTAATCTGTTTGGGAGAGAAGGCGACAGCCTGATATTATGTGGTCGATCGTCTCATGCGTAGTGTGGCATTTCCTGCATCTGTCATCGTGTGTGTTTGCGTCGTGTAGAATGTGTTTCTTGTAGTTGCGTGAAAAAAGGTTGAGAAACCCTGATCTAAACCTTTCTCAAACCGAAAATGAAATGGAATCATTTTCGTAGCCTGAACAAAAGCAAAGGCTGTGCATATGTTGTGTGATTCACAACCTTCAAGTATTTAGGATAGAAATCAGGGCCGTCGCATGGGCAGGGCGACCAGGGCGATCGCCCTGGGCGCCGCAACCAGGGGGGCGCCGCGGCAACGGCAAAAATAAAACGACAACCTTTTTTTTTTTTTTTGGTTGTTGAATAGGAAATTTGGTTTTTTTGGTTGTTGAATTGGATATTCGGTTTTTTTTTTTGGTTTTTTTTGGTTGTAGATTTTCAGGATTGGGGGGTGGGGGCGCCTGACGAAATCTTGCCCCGGGCGCCAACAAACCACGCGACGGCCCTGATTGAAATAGAATCTTTAAATGAGCACCTCCTTAACTATTAACTGAGAAAGGATTGGATTGAAGTAGGAGAAATGAATAAATAAAAATCCAATCCCAAAAAGGATGAAACAGCTGTTCCAAATTCCCTAAATGACGGCTCAGAGGGTAATCGTTTGTTATGTTTCGGATTTTTTTTTCTTTTCTACTAACTTATTTTGGTTAGGTTAAGTATCCCACTGAGGCCCACTGTGACCATTGGGACGCTGGATTTAAGGCTTCAACGTTTCAGTGATCCGGGACTGAAATGAGGTCGGGTGGTCAGCCCAATGCTCGCCCGCCTGTACCCCTGGGAAAGAAACCGGAACCTATTTCACAGATGGCTGGGTGCACCCTGGGACCCGTTAGGAGGAAAATGGAGCGTTGAAAAATCCCCGAACTCCGCCGAGGCCGGAGATCGAACCCCTCCTACTCCAACCCGCAGCCAAGCGCCCTTACCCGGGCCCACACTAACTTATTACCTGCATTAAAAACTTTCGCTCACTTTAATCATGAATCTTTTGGTTTTATTTTCTGTTTTAAAATTCTTTTAATCCTAACTGTTTCGCAGGCTAAATAATCTTTGTTGTGCGAGAGCACAATAATTTGCTTTTTGTTGTTGTTTGTTGTGGGGTTACTATCGGGTGCGGAAGTGATGTGCGTAACCTTTTGCGCCATCTGAGCTATCATAGGCGGTAAATCTGGCTGATGATTCCTAATAAGGATTAAACAGTTGTTCCAGATTCTCTAGATGACGGCTCATAGGGCAATCATCTGTGCATGGATTGGTTTTGTTTTTCTTTCTTTTCTGTTAGAAATAAATATTATTGCTCGTTTAGAGTTTTTTTTTCTTTTTCCTTTTATGACTTAAGTCAGTGATTATTGATTTCTTGCAACAAAGAAGGTCTGTCGAAGTATGGTGTTTTAATATGGAAGACAGAAGTATTTAACTATAGGAATAAAGTATTTGAAACAGTGGCGTACCAACGCCTTTGGGGGCCCGGGG
Organism: Thereuonema tuberculata; assembly: GCA_023159025.1. Taxonomy (NCBI): domain Eukaryota; kingdom Metazoa; phylum Arthropoda; class Chilopoda; order Scutigeromorpha; family Scutigeridae; genus Thereuonema; species Thereuonema tuberculata. The sequence goes on from JAFIDM010012231.1 coordinate 149,710,475, forward strand.
CGGGAGTTCCATTATTCAACAACCAAAAAAAAAAAGGAAATAAGGCTGATGGGACCCCCCTAGGCTGGTTGATGGGGCCCCTCCCAAGCGGGGGCCCGGGCGGACCCCCCCCCCCCCCCCCCTTGGTACACTACTAATTCGAAAGAGATGAAATGTCTCAGGACAATTCTAAGAATTTGTTTAAATATGTGTAAAAGAAGAAGAAGAAAAAAAAAAGAAGAATTAGTTCCCTTTCTTAAAAATTCTCATTAAATATAACGTATTGAAGTGTGCATTATTGGGGCTATTTACTTTGATAGCAACTATAATTCAAAGTCTTTCCATTAGACTCTTTAGAATAGACTTGGAGCATTCCTACCCTTCCAATGCCTGATATACTCAATGAAACATGTCGGATCTTCCCTCGTTCCTCCACCTCCGCTCGGTTTTCTCGATCTGTTTCGGTTGAGCATTGCAAATGAACTCAATGATCCTGATCGTATCCCACTGCGGCAACAAGGAGCGGTTGTCTGCTTGCATCTTTATGGTTCCTCTTTCTTAGACCTCTGGACATTTAGATCGCCAAAAGCTTTGATTCGTGACCTAATCACTGACATTCAATTACTCAATGGTTTTTCCATCTGCGTTGGTGTTAATTATTTCATACTCACAAGGGCCTTTTTTTTATGCATTCTTGAATGGATATAAAATTTATATAAATTTTTAAACTTAATTCATATAGTTACTACAAATGCTGACGTGCAAAGAACTTTTCACACATGGAAACTAAATAACACTTAAAATATTTATTTTCTTTTTAGAAAAAGAAAGGTAGTAAGGTAGTGATTGCGAACCATGATCTAAGACAGGGGTCAGCAATACTTTTACCATGAACAGAATTAAAAAAAAAAAAAAAAATCAAAAAATCCAAATGCCAACAGCCACAGTTGGCCTGCCCCTCAATTTTGTAAATTTATTAATTGACTAATAAATCTTTTTTATTGATAAATCAATCAATCAAAAAAATATACTCTCACCAACGAATAAATCGCAGAAGTGCAATGTCGGAAGCCGGAGGGAACTCAAGAGTCCAGGACTCAAAAATCCTGATGTAGACGTTAGAATTGGACAGACTACAAGTCAGCTCTGCAGAGTAGATTTCCGAAAAAGATGTTTCCGAACCGTTCCATTCAACAAATGTCTTTCTTGGTTCCAACCATATTTACTCTTAGAAATTGAGAGAAGCCTGAGTTTCGGTAAACATAAAATTGCTGAAAGTTCAGAATCAATCATTTATTTTAAGACTTTTGAAGATCTGGAAATTTTTTTAATGGTAATTTAAAACATACTTGATTGGTGTAAGAAAACTTTGAAATTGCTAATTCGAGAATGGTTTTGGTTATTTGATGATTCGAAATAATGTTTCTTTTCTCTTATTAGAACATCGAATGGACGAGCGTATCTGTTTGGCGTATCGCTAAAACATAAGACTCTCATCTCTCGGTACTGATGTTCTCATGTGGGTTTCACTGTGGACAATCCATACTGGGACGTTTTCTCGGAGTTCTCCGGTTCCCTGCCCTTCTTCCACCATTCTTTCTTCATCATTCCCTCCGTCTGTCAGATTTAAAGTCGCTATGCTTGGCTTCCCTTTCACTCACATTCACCATGTGCTCAGAACACAAATCATCGACTGATCTTTCATTGTATTAACTATCTAATCGTATTAACTTGATTTGTAATTTATGAAAAAGTAATACCGGAATTCCAAGCTGTGATTCAAATAGATAGTAAACAGTTAAAATGACAAGTTTAATGTTTAATCTTTTTTTCGCATTTCTATGCATTTCTACGATTAATTCCTTAAACATGTACTAGTCATTAATTGAAATAATCTTTTTCCTTCATTTTTATAAACTCAATTTTTCAAAGACAATTAAAGTCCTGAAGTTAATGGAAAAAAAATAATATGCAACAATTACTAATTCCAAATAAAAAAACAATCATGCTTAAGCTTAAGCAAAACTTTTTTCTGAAAGCGGAAGTTGAAAAAAATGTGAAATTAGACATGTTCCAATGACATCTTACGACTTAATTCACTCGTAACTGTGTGTTAATGGTTTCTCAGTGTTTTTGGGCAGTCTAAGTAATCGTCGAAACAGATGGTTTCTTTCGTCGCACTGCATTTGCCCGACAACCATGAAGACATAATGTGGTTCTAAGTCGCATCGCTAGGGTGGCAACCCTGCTAAAGACCATTTATCTAAGAGCTTCGTCTTTGTAAAAGCTTCCGAAATAGATAAAGATGAAGTACTTCCAGGAAGAAATACGAAAAGAACTTAAACTAATAATGGATTCAAAATAATACGAAGATACCTGTCTACAAGAGTTTCAAGTTGTGTTGTTGTTTTTTTAAGGAAAAATAGGAAGAGGGCAGACTTTGACAGTCGAATAAATAAATAAAGATTTTAAAATGTGAAAATGAAACATCATGAGCTTCAACTGATTTAGTATAGTATAAACTATCTGTAAGGGATAAAAGCTAAGTTGAAAGAAAAGTATTTGAAAACTCAAAGAAACAAATATATTTCGAAAACAAAATATTAAGAAACTCGTTTTTTTGTTTATTCAATAACATTTGACAAATATAACAAATAATTTATTATTATAACACTAACGAGTATAATAATTATTTTCCTTGATACTTTGCGATAGCCAATTCATGAATAACACCATAAAATTTAATATACATTAATCAAATCACATACTTCATGTTCTCATGGAAATGAATTACTTATCTTTATAAGAAAGAACCAGGATATTCTAGCTATTTTAATTTGATAACGTATTTTTGAATTTTTATTCTCATTATCTTTATCAATCAATAAGAAATAAAAATAATTTTTTGAACTAAAACTTAGACTCATTTTGTAGTGTATCATCGACTGTATTCGATCGTTGGTTGGTATCTCATGGATAAGAATTCAGCTTAATAGTTTGAGACGTAAAGGTAATAGTTTAAGGCTTTTGATTCTAATATTAAAAGAGTAATTAAATAAAATTTTCTCTAATTTTCTCTAATTGTTTTACAGAAAATACTACTGTATTTAGGAAAATTTTAACATTCATCGATAAGGATTAAGGGTTTCCTCAGTATTTCTGTTTAAACCATCTATATATTTTGATGATATAATTCTGATGGTCAGGATTGATGAATCTAAGCCTTCGCATAAATTTTCAGTTCTTCTTTAAGAACTGATTATAATAAAAACATTGTTATTAGATTTGAAATTTATTTCAAAAAATAAATAAGTAAATAAATTCCTTAGGAGTAAAAGGTACGAATATTCTAGTCAATTTTAATGCTAGGATAACCCGATATGAGAATTGCAAAGAACTAGGGAAAAAAGTGTTTGAAGTACAAGAATAATATTAGAAATTATAACAAATAGTTGCAAAACAACAAGATGGACTAAAGCTATTAAAGGCCAAAACCTAAAGAAAGAAAGGAAACTATTTTTTGTTTTCTCTTCACTGAAAGGCTTTTAAAGGATCTGATATAAATTTTAGATAGTATTTAAAATCTTTGCGTAATCTGTTTAAATAAAAAAGAGGAAATACTGACTATTATTATAGATGAAATGATGAGAGAGAAGAGTCATTAAATGAAAAAGAAAAAAAAAAAAGAAAGTATATTACTGCCTTAGAACAGCAGCAAAAAATCACCATTTGGGGATTACAATTTGAAATTTCAACGGTGTAGAACAATATGAAGTCCATTCAATCACTGGCCGTTCGAGCACAGCCGAGTGGTCAAGGCGACGGCCTGCCATGCGGGGTTCGAATTCCGGTGAGGGCATGGATGCTTCCTTCATTCTTCTATATCTATTTCTCTTCAATGACTTATTCCTGGTGCAGTCTAGCCTCTTTCGCCTTAAAATCTCACACTTAAATAATGTGTGCGAACAAACAAACAAAAATCACTCGCTAAGAAGTTTTCAATGAGTAAACTGACATTGCTGAATCAACGACAAAAATATGAAACGTGATTCAAATTCAGCATCTACATTTTAAAAGCTGCAAATTAAGTGTTATTAAGGGTTCGAAGTTACTGCTTGATGCACTCTAAGCAGTCCACGAACCAAATAAAGGGTTCATTGATCCGTCTGAAGAAATCGCTGACATTTGTAAATTACAGAAGGAAATTATTTACTAAAAATTTATGAAAAGACAAAAAATTCTCTTAAAACCCCCTGAAATTGTAAAGGATGACATCAAAATAAATTTACAAAGAAGCTTCTAGTGTTAGTGAATAGAGAAGCGACATTCAACCAGACTGTTAAGGAGGGGATTTTTGTTTTGTTCTAACTGTATTTGAAAGATCCCACAAGGCTTTAAATTAAATTTAAGATTTATAATCATTTTTATTAATTAATCACTAATGAAACAGAGCAGTAATTATTATCTTCCTCTTACGTTAACCTAGTATTAAATGTATTTTGCTTTAATTCGTTAATCGTAAATTGCTAGGATTACGATTCTCTATCAAAAAAATTGATAATTAATAATTTAAATAAGAGAAAAACTTTTAATAAAATCGAAAAAAAAAACTTAATCGAAAAATTTAATATCAGGTTAAAATTAAACATTTAATTTCAAATACTCTTACTTGTAAAATGACTAAGCTTCAATTCAGTTATTTATTTTTTTTTTAAATATTATGTAATTATTTTCGATTAAATTTTCGAAGTAAAAAAAAAACTAAAAAAAGTTTATTTTGTGTTCCGTTTAAAAAAAAAAACCAGTAAAAATCTGTGTGTGTTTTTTGTTCCAAGCTTCCACCTATACATTTGAGCAAAATTGGGTGCAGACATTATAATTTATCCTCGTCACTGTCATGTAAATCCAACTGAATAGATATTCAAACTTAATTACATTTTCGCTTAATAGTTTTGGCATCAATGACCCCAAAGTTTTTTCTCGTTTCATTTTAATAACAAGAACTTCAGTTTCTAATTTCATTCAATTCTATTCAACTTTTCTCCTGCAAACTGTAATAAAACCAACAGACTCAATAACAATTCTAAAACAAGAGAATTTCTCTTCTACAATCCTTCTCAGATTTCTGGAAACAATTGTTAGATACTAATAACGAGATTGATGTGTGTTGCATTTCTATTAGGTGATGTTATGATGAATAGTGATAATTGAAATTCATTATTACGATGATCTAAAAGAAACGAACCATTCATCAAAGTCAATGTTAGCACTAATAACTAATAATGACTGGTCTGAGACACATTATTATTTTGTCCTTTCTAAGGCCAGTCTATTTAAACAATATAAATTTGTGGTCTCTCTCTCTCTCTCTTGCTTTTTAAAATTGGAAGTAGTAATTCTAAGTATACTTAAACCAATGACAGCAAAGCTTTTTTAGGTAAAATTAGCAGTGAATATTTAAACAGATGCAGTACTTGTATTCAATTGTTCCATACATATGTTTATCTCAACAGACAATGAATGTTTATTATTAGATTCCAATACAAATTTCTATTCATGCCATTCGTTCAAGTGCCTTTGGAAGCAGGTGGCGCCCGATAGCAATTGAAGAAAGAATAGTCTGCTTAAACACAGACTCACAGCAGCTCAGTAATTAATTACTCGTTAGCTGTTCATCATTAATAGCGGAAATTCCGGAAGGAACGGAAGTGAGAAGACAAATGGCTGTATCCGGAGGCCACGAGAAATTACCTTCAGTTTCACTGAAAAAGTCAAGTGTCGACCCTTACCACTCTCAGGAAAACCCAACGCGGGAGAGCAATAAAACCTGATTGGGATGACTTCTCTTTGCAAGATTATAGGCTAAACCTAAATAGAGAAATCGAAGGCGATTAGGCCATTGTAAATTCATTCGTTTGGATAATGGCCACATTCTGACGTTTACAGTTTTTCCCAGTATTTTAGCTTTTAAAAATCGCTGTAATTACAAACGAATTCCTGTTTTTCTTTTTTTTTTTCTTCAAGAAGGGGCTGTGAGGAGGGCCGAACCATTGCGTGAGGAATCGTCTGCTATCTTATTAACAGATATGTATAAAACGAGAGATGATCACTATATTTTGCCGTGATGATTTACGGCGGAGACTCCAGCAGTAATTTCGAGGGAATGTCTTTTATACAAAGCATAAATTAGAAGCGTTTAGCTGATAGCCAACGGTGTCGATGGACCTATGAAATCCAATCAGCTAAGCTATAAATTCTTATCAGTGTCGTTAAATTCGTAGATATCGTAGATTTGGCTCTCCTTAATCAGATTTCATTATTTTGTTCATAAAAATGAAAATACCATTAATCAAGATGGATTGACAGCCCTTCCAATGTTTATTTGAAATGCATTGCTAAGCCTTCCCTTCCGGTAATTAGTTCTTCTTTTCGAAATTTATTTCTTAAATTCTCATGTAAGCATTCATTAATATCTCTCGAAGTAATACCATTTGACAGACACGTATAATATATTAAAATGAATTATTACCAAGGTTTGTCAAAGGTAACGTGAATTATAGCCTTAATAATTTGCGAAGTTAAATAGTAACTTGACTAAACGGAAGTTAAATGTTATTATTATGACTAAAATTATTCTTTTAGAAAATAAGATGTTTCGAATTAAAAAAAAATGTTTTAACAAGGAGTAAGGCGTCATTCAAGTTAATTTAAGGCATTCTATTATTACAATAATAATAATAATAAAAAACTCAAGATAACTTTTAATATTTTAATAAACGATACAGAATCAAAAGTGTAACACAAAATATGAACGTAGATTTACGTGCTTTCATAGCATTCGATTTCAGTACATTATGTCTTGGATATCAAGGATGGAGATTAGAAATGCATAATTGGGAACATTTCTATTTACATATGCAAATGTCAATGTTCGTCTATCTGTTCCATCTACTCTGTTTCTCAAAAACAGTACATCATCAACAAAAAACTGCTTACGAAAAAAAAATGTCCTCGTTCAAAAGGCAGCAATGGAAAACTAGATTGTCCTTTACTACATCTCAAGTCTGTCATTCTGTCTCAGTTCCACCATAAATCCTCTCAAATAATGTATCCTTCACAGATAATTCGTTTGTCTATGTCTAAATAAATAAATAAATAAGTAAATAAATACTGTTAATAAAAAAATGCTCGTCTTTAAAAGTTAATCGCGAGCAACTGCATATTTTTAACTCACTAATAATTTTTTAACATGTTTGTTATTGACTGTATGAAATAAATTAACGCCAACACAAAAAATTAAAATCAATTATATTTTCAATAACATTTTAATTAATGTCTGTTGGCGTTAATTTATTTCATATTGCCTATTTTTAATCTATAATATAAAAGGGAAATTTGTGGATATGTGTGTGTGTTTGATGCATGTGTGTGTGTCTCTGTTCAAAATGTTTAGCATACTTCCCAATATGCTATAAACTTGAAATTTCGCATATGGGTAGTTCCATACTGAAGACAATGTAAAAAGTATAAAAATAACCTTTTTTACTTTTTTTTTTTGAAATGGGGAAATGTCTATGAAGTGTGGGGCGGGTTTTGAAAGCGCCACATATGCACCTGGGAGGTGACAATTGGAACTATAAAATTATTGTTGTTCAACAATTGGAACTACAAAAGTATTGTTGTTCAACAATTGGAACTAAAATATTGTTGGTCAATTTGTGGATATGTGTATGTATGTGTGTCTCTGTTAAAATGTCTAGCATACTTCGGAACATGCTACAAACTCTGAATTTTGCATGTGGGTAGGTTCCATACTGTAGACAGTGTAAAAAGTGTAAACATAGCACTTAACAAAGTGTTTTTTGGGGAGGTAAATGACCATGAAGTGTGTAGCGGGTTTTGAAAGCGCCACAAATGCACTTGAAGGTGACAATCAGAACTACAAAAATATTGTTGTTCAAAAATTGGAACTAAAATATAGTTGTGCATAATAGCGCCATAGATTAACCTGGTGGCGACAATTGGAACTAAATTATTGTTGTGCATGATAACACTACATATTAAACGAGAGGCAAAAACTAGAACTATGGGGTGTAAACGGGAGGGTGGTGAGGGGATGGGCAAACATTGTTGAAGGATACTTCTTTGGAGTTTAAGGATAGCTATCGATTTTCGCGATAGATGTAGATTTGTAATGATCACATGATTTTTTTTTTTTAGGAACTGGGAAAGGTTTGAAGTGATAGGGGATGTGGAGAAGGGGAGAAATGAATGGGAAGTTAGGGATCTCCAGTTACAAAACTCGAATATAACATTGCTTTGTACCTATCACGTGATTTTTGTACCAACTGTGAAAGTTTTGAAGTGATTTCACAATTTCAATTTCTTTCTCATCCACATCAGAACAATTCTTTTTTTGTAACCCGTATGAAGAACGGATACTCTGCTAGTTAGTAAGTATAAAATAACTCAAAAAAAGAGACTAACATACTACTGCTAGTAAGTATGTGAGTTCTTTTTTTTTCTTTTATTCTAAAGTAGATGGGTTTCTATAGCACGGGTGCCCACGCGGGGGAGTAATGGCGCAGACAGCGCCATTGAATTTTTTTTTTGGGTTGGGGGTTCAAAAAAATCCAAAAGATTGTAAAAGTCGTTTTTTTTTTTTGGTTGTCTATTTGGAGAATCTATGTTTTTCGGGTTTTCGGGGGGTGTGGGGGGCGCCAAAAAGGTGCCAGTTATGCTCGCTACGCCACTGAATGAAATGAAACTAAGCGATTTCAGCGCTCTCAGCCAGTGGCGTAGCTAGAAATTTTGGGTCCTAATGCAAATGTGGGCCAACCCCCTCCCCGGCACCTCCGTCAGATCTTTGAGGAGGGAAGGTGAGCCATAAGGTCTAGGGGAGGTGGGCACCTCTGTCTATAGAATCTCTCTGTAGTACTATTAATATTTAAGAAAAAAATTTAAAAAAAGATGGATCCTTTGTCAAATAGATTTAAACATTCCCGCATGTTTCTTCAAACATTATTTTATTTTTAACTAAAAAATCAAATTTCCTTCAAACTATAAACAGATAAAAGAGAAACGGGAAATTTCTCATATTTAAGATGTTAATGAATCATTATGTTTTGAATATTCTTAAATCTACAAATTTTTTTCTGTCAGAAGTAGGTTTCTGTCACAGATCTATTATAAAGAAAAGTTATCATTCATAGAATTCCGTATCAGACTAAATGAAGGAAAGCATGCCAGCTAGATAAAGAAAATGGCAAATAATATCTTTTAATATCTATTCTTTATCTTGCTAATATTGGTGGGATAATAATCCTGTGTAAATATTATACGTTGCTATTGTACATGATATTATAATATTATTATATAGTATTGGGAGTTGTCAACAATTATTCTGATAGACTTCCGTTATAAATATATAAAAAAAATTATATAGAATAAAAAGTAAAGTAAATAAATAAAGACCTTTTTTGAGAAAAAGAAGAGCATTTTAAATGCATCCATCCTATCGAGAAACAATGAATAGTGAAGACTAACAGACATACGAAAGAATTTCTTGTATTTCTGCGAAGATTCTAAGTCCAGTAAAAGCCTTAACGTGAAAATGTGCTAAGTATTAGAAGAAAAGGTAAGGAAGACGTTGCAGTAAGGTTGTAGTAGACGTCGTAGTAATTGAGAAATCTTGCAGCTTTTAGAGCTCAGTTATTATACAGATTTCAAGAACGCTACCATGTATTAGACATTAAGATGAAGGAGGATATATCTGTTTCTTTCCGCAAAGACTCACTTTGATCACAAAGAAACAGGTCCAGATGACAAATAAGATAGGGAGAAAAAGAAATTTCCTGACCTTGATAATCTTGACGAAATCCAGATGAAAAGAATTTCAGATGTGGGTTCATTCTTAATTTGGAAACCCTGTTTCTGTATATTAAAATGATCCTATTGCTTTGAATTGTATCACCAATAACTCCTGCACGTTCAGAGAGTATCTAAGTTTATATTGATTTAAGATGCCCAGAAATGTATCCCAGTGTTTACTGCTGATCTGAAGAAGTGCTCCTCCCTCATTCGAACCATTAATTTCTGGGATTCAATGTTGTTACATGAGTTTTCCTTCCGATCCAAATAAATTAAAATAGTGGAACTGTTACCACTGCTGACAAAACGACATTCTATGCAGTTCTATGTAGTTAAAACGAACGGTAAGCTTTACTCGAGGAAACTATTGACCCGAACAAAATCAAATCATTGATCCACAGCATTGACTTCGAAGACCACAAACCATTCAATCTAGCTAAGAGATCTAAGAGATCTGTAAAATAGTCATATTGCGTAAGGGCGATTCTATCAAGTGAATGTTGCTTTACTGGAAAATTCCCGATGATTTATCAAATATGACCGATTATTTCTTGATTGCAACAAGGTTCTGTCACTCTTCCGTCATTAAAAAGCATACTAAAAATGCATTAAAAAACAAAATACAATGAATACAACTTAGAAGTAAATTAATAATTAACATGAAAAAACTTCACAGGTCTAGTTCGTCAATATTATAAAAATAATAATTGAAGTAACAATATTCCCACCCAAAACATTTCATGTAAAATAAGTTGCCAAGACTTACACGCTCATAATGCTTTCACTGGTAAAAAGATATGAGATCTCATGTAGAGCCAAGCCCCTAACTCTACAAGGCCTAACTCTACAAGCTCTAACTCTAAAAACCCTATATCTTGGTCAAAAAGTATAGCTTGGCCGTTTCATGGCTGTCGCACAGACAATCCCATGGAGTTATGTAAAGGATATGGAGTATGCCAAGGCATACTTTTTGACCAAGATATTAGGGTTTTTAGAGTTAGGCATGTATAGTGAGGGGCTTGGCTCTACATGAGATCTGATAACTTTTTAACAGTGAAAGCATTATGAGCATCTTGGCAACGTATTTTACATGAAATGTTTTGGGTGGGATGAAATAGCTCCATGAAACGGCCAAGCCATACTTTTTGACCAAGATATAGGGTTTTTAGAGTTAGGGCTTGTAGAGTTAGGCCTTGTAGAGTTAGGGGCTTGGCTTTACATGAGATCTCATATCTTTTTACCAGTGAAAGCATTATGAGCGTGTAAGTCTTGGCAACTTATTTTACATGAAATGTTTTGGGTGGGATTTCATTTCTTTTTGTAGGATGAGATCTGATAACTTTTTAACAGTGAAAGCGTTATGAGCATGTGAGTCTTGGCAACTTATTTTACATGAAATGTTTTGGGTGGGATTTCATTTCTTTTTGTAAGATGAGATCTGATAACTTTTTAACAGTGAAAGCGTTATGAGCATGTAAGTCTTGGCAACTTATTTTACATGAAATGTTTTGGGTGGGATTATCTATTACAACTAAATTTCGTTTTAAGATTATTTAGAAAATGGATTTTTTTTTCAATACCCTACTTTTCTGTTTTTCTATTGGTCAACTTGTATATAAAAGCTGTTTGCACTTTTGTAAGAAATCACATTATTACACAGTATTATTTAGGCCGAAGCATTGAGGGTACGACGTATTTCAGATCTTAATAAAATCCAAAGTATAAAAGCTAGATAAATGAAACTTAGCGTATTTGATTAGTATGGTAACTGCATCTTATCCTGAAAATTTGAGCTCTCTAGTATTATCCAGGCCGAAGCTATGAGGGTTCGATAATACATAACCAGACCCCCCCCCCATTTATGAGGGGTTGGAGGGTGAAAGTTACGGATTTCTTAATTTTTTTGTTGTTTGTGTGCTAATCCTAGCCTGCATACCAAATTTCAGCTTTCTAGGACTTCAGGAAGTACCTGAGAGGTTTTGATGATCATGAGTCAGTCAGTGAGTGAGTGAGTGAGTGACGGAATCGACGTATTTTAGGTATTAATAAAATCCAAAGTATAAAAGCTAAATAAATGAAACTTAGCGTATTTCATTAGTCTGCTTACTGCATCTTATCCTGAAAATTTGAGCTCTCTAGTATTATCCAGGCCGAAGCTATAAGGGTTCGAAAATACGACGAAACACTTCCAGAAAAGGTACGTAGTGCCCTTCCTGCCTTCGGCTCGTCTTGGCGGGGGCACTGCCGTGCCCCCAGATTTATTTGAAAATTAAAAAAAAGAAAGTTCTTCTGAATCACATCTTCAATTAGATAAAGAATTTCCTATTAAATTTTACTGATTTTCATAGTAACAGGATTTAAAAACTTAAATTTGTTGCTAAGGAAAATTGCCGCTTTTGGAACAAAAGTAGAAGTAGATTTAATTTTCAGCCTTTTCCGAAATGATTATTTTTAGTAGAAGTGAAGCCCTTCAATGTAAAAATAACAGACTTACAAAATTCAGCTAGTTATAATGACTTAAATATTTTTAAAATATTCCATTCTTGGAATCTATTAAAATTAAACTTTAAAATAAAGTTATATTTAATCACTACTAATTAAAATTGTTGAGTGAATGGCTAAATTCTATGAATTATCTTATTTTTATTTTTTGAAAATTTTCATTTATTTGAAATATATTTAATTTAATGATAATCTGGTCACTAGAAAGACAAGTCGTTTTGAAATATCATACTTTCACGATTGGCACACCATATTAAGTAATACAAGCAATTGAGTAATGGAAGGCTTTTTTTTATTGCCTTTTTCCTATTTTTCTTTATCAAAAATTGTATTCAAGGTGAAAATCATCTTATGTAGATTACTGTGAGCTTTACGGAATCTGCACAGCTTATGTTTAAGATCAAAGAAACTACATATTAAGATATGAAAAAAAGAAAGGAATATTTGGAAAATTTTGATGATTCGCACCTGTACAACAACTGCCAATTCTCTTCATCAATTTAACAAGGACCACAATGAAAATAAAAAACAAGTGAATATAAGTTTGTGCTAAAGAATAAATTTAAAGGCGACTCATAATAATAAAAAAAAATAATAAAAAAAGAAAGTACAATAACGTAAGGAAAAAAAATTAGGAAAATAATAAAAAAAAAGTTAGGAAAATAAGAAGAAAAAAAACCCAATAACCATGCGGACATTGAGAAAGAAAGATTTAGAGGAAAAAAAAAAAGGTAGATGTAGGCGTACGGATTTGAACCGACAACCCTCAATATATAAGAACGAGACCTTAAGCATTAAGCTGACAACCGAAATCGGATGGTTGCATTTCTAACATTTAAGGTAATAGCGGAAATCCAATGAAAACAATACCAAATATCTCGAACATGGGGGGGAGGGGCGTTTGGGCCTCTGAACACGATGGTGAAATCCATTTGTCGATCCGACCTTCCGTTCGGGAGATATTAGGGGTGGTCAGATACGGACGAAGGGATGGACAGGACAATCGCAATAGCTATCGATTTTGGTCGCTATCGTAATAGCTCCCACATGGGTCTCTAAAAATAGATGATAATAATCTTATAGAAGTATATTTTTCAAAGCAAGGCTTCAACTTCAGTATTAATTTCAAAGTAGAAGAAGGCCTAAAAATAGGCCTATTTTGCCAAATAGCTTTTGGCAAAAAAACAAAACAAAACAGACTTACAAGAATCTATTCATCAATTCCTGAACTTTAATCTTTCACTAAAGAGTTTTATTTTATGTAAACATAATCCCTTTCGTTTTCTTATGATTTATTACAATTAAATGTAATAAGTCTAAACAAATAATAAAAATTTGATTATTTTTTCATTTGTATGATAAGACTTATGAAGTTATGGATTTATTTAAATAAATGTAAGTCCTTAAATAGTAAAACTTCTTGTCTTATTTTTTTTATAAAGAAACTCTAAAACAAATCCGAGCGATTATTTTGATTACTGTAGAGTCTTTTCGAGCCGCCAAAATGGCCGTTCTGTCGATTGCAAATAGAGTGATCACAATGCGATCGTCTGCCAGAGATTTCAGCGGCGACAGCCGAATATAACTCAACTCTGCAGCAAATAATGAGAGGCTTCATAACGCAAACAGTGCTTTTAGCTTGTAATGAAGTATTTTACGAGGGGGCAGGGAGGCTTGTGTTTTTTTTTTCCCTTCGTTCTCCTCACTCAATTCTGATTACAGAGAACGCTAGGATAATGCCAATCTGGGCGAATAGCCGTATTGTAATTAAGCCTGAATGTCGAATAATTACAAGGTAACCCGTTCACCTTGGGTTGCAACGGCCAATACCACAACAGCGGGTTTGCAAAGGCTTTATGTTAACATGCAAACACCACTCAACAAAGATGTTTGCTAAGGAATAATCTCCGATAAGAAATCGTCTTATTCAAAGCACGGGTAGGAATTCTCATCCGTTTATGACAGAACAAAATGATCATGAATTGAAAATGGAGCTCTGTACAAAACGTGACTATTTTTACATATGTGATTTCACATCTGCAACATTTGCAATTTTAACAATAAAAACAAAAAACCTCATCTTTATTGATTCCAATGTAATTCGAGATTGCACAGCAGACAGACATACATACATACATACACAAACACACACACACACACACTCGCACACAAACACACACACACACGCACACACACATATATATATATATGTATATTTAAATACAAACCTGGGTAGCTCTTCCTACATTATACATTATCTTCAACGGCATATCAAGTTCAATTTATTTTTTTCAAGGTTATGAACGAGTGAAAGGGATTTGATTTTTGGACTTCCAATTTTGATGGGACAACTTGTCTCTGTCATGTGTGACCGCTATATTGTATAGCAGATGGATAGAATAAAAAAAAAAAATTGGGTTTCTAGAAATCGTATCTCACAAGGACTACTTAAAGTTTTACCAGTAAACATTGTAAGTCCATAGGCTAAGTAAATAAATAAATTAATAAATATAAATAAATTAATTAAAAACGTAATTCAGTAAATAAAATAAGCAGGTTTTAAAACAGACCAATCTAAGTAGTCAACGGTTTAAAAGGAAGTGAAATTTTACTTTCAATTTTTCAGCCTTTTGTAGTTTTCGCAATTCGTGGCAGAAATTATGCATTAAATTGAGGATGTTCAATGTAGTTATCAAGGCGGCAGAGGATTCGGTAATATTTATAATAACCTTTAAATGTTAAGGGAAGGCAGCCATCGATGGACCGCTTCCAAGGATAGACCTTCTAAATATTTCCCGCACAACTGCCCATTAATGCTCAAAAACATTTATAAACCCATACTTATGTGAGCAGACATAAATAAGCTAGAGCGATTTCTTCATGAGCTGGACATTCAGTTAAGATTTCTAGTCCTGTTCTCTTGAAGTGCTTCATGTTTAATGTTTCTCTGAAATTTTACATATTATTGTAATTAAAGAGAACTTTTTGAAATACTAAATCTGATATTTTGTGTTTTATTTTAAATCGTCATTTCATCTGAGCCTTTTAGACAATCCAATAGGACGAGGTTGTCATGATTGGATCATTTTATGCTTCCATCGATGTACCAATTTGAGAGGTTGTCAATTCATGGAAATGTGCATAAATTTTGTGATGTTTACTTTTTTTTTTTACTTGCTTTGTATAAAGTACTTTACATCTAGGTCTTGATTGAACATAAAGAGCTAATTTAAAATTATAGGTTTTATCTGCTGTGGCAGATTTATTATTTGATTTCTTCGACTTATAAAGAACCAAAACTAGATACAAAATAAACTTCAATTTAACTAGGGAAAAAGTGAAGAAATAGAACAATGAAAACACATCAAGTTGGTTCTGTGATTTATATGAAGACGATGTAAAGACAAGACCTGGTTCAATGTATGATAAGCCAGTGAGTGCATGAAGAATGTGCTGATGTTAAGAAAGGGCAGAAAAAGTACTTCTGTGTAGGATAAAAACAAGAAAAAAATATAGATGTCTGTATATATTCGGAATAATTACTAATTAAGGTAATGTTTAGTCATATTTTCAATGTTTTTTAAAAAAGAAAATAAAGAAATAAAAATACTTAATAAATACAAGTTAATTCAGTCTGGAATTATTGAAAAATGTATAAAGGAGATAACTATTCATAAGCTTTTTGATCTAATAATTTGTTTTATAATGTCTCCTGCATTTATGTAATAAAAAATAATGGTTTTCTTATTTTGATAAGTGGGCCATTTTGGAAACCTGTTACCGCCAATGGACCACCTGCAATAATTATAGTTTTTAATTACAGTTCAGTAATAAAACGAAATATCAATATTAGTAATAAACATGGCTCTTGAGATAGTATACGAAATATTTGCATACATACTGGTCATTTTCAGATAAAAATAAGGTTAGAAAAAAATCTCGAAGAATTAATTTGTCACAATAATTTCTCTTATTTCTTTTACTGAAGAATTAAGCAACAGTTAATAAATATTCCTACAGATGATATTTATTGTAAAAATATTTACGTTTACAGATAACTTTCTAATATTGACAGGAAATCTAATTCTTGAATGAGAACTACATAGAATCTTACATTATATCCCAGAAGTATTTTATTAAGTAAAATAAGCTTTTATTAAATATAAGTATTAATATTTGAATATAAATCATAATAAAATGTTCTATCTTAAAGTTTTATATACTCTAAAAAAATCCTCTTTGATTTTTTTTTTATAAGAGTTAAAGTTAAATAATTTAGTTTATTTACTTTATAAATGCAATTATCATTTTAATAAGATAAGTTTAAAGTAAATCCTGTTTTGACTGCAAAAAAAGCAGGAAATGAAATTAATATAAATTGCTCAATTTTGGAGAAAGGAAGTTTTATACGTATATTTCATATGATTTCTAATTAGCTAATTTAATTAGAATTTAATTATTAATTTATTAGAATTTAATTTTTAATTTAATTTTCTAATTCTAATTTATTGTTCATAGATTTAAATTAGAAAATTAGAAAAAAAATTTATAATTACTACCAGAAAAAAAATACATTCAAAAATTAATATTTATATATAATAAATTTTAAAGATGTCTCTATCCAAAACGTTTTTTTAAATTTGTTATGTAATTCAATAATGATCCAGATCTGAATTATGGTCTGGTTCTTAAATACATTATATATTCATCAAAGGTGATATTAATGATCAAGAGTTTTAATGATAGTTTGTTATGATCGCTTAACAGAGTTATTTTAAAGTATACAAATCAATACTAGGATATCGCATCATTATTACTTGTTTTTTAATGTTTATTTCTATTCCCACCCACCCCAGTAATCAAGTACATTTGATTCCAATGCCCCCACCCTCCACTACTGTTGCTATTATACAGCTATTGTCAAAAGATATTTTAAAGAGGATTATAGACAGATCATTTCAATAAAGAATAAGATTCATGGCTGTATTGGCTCATAAACGATTAAAAATTCTCAAACTAATTTGCATATAGTTCAGCAAAACGAAACTTCATTCAGTGACTAATTCAAGAAAAATAAATTCAAGAGGCTTGGGAAGTTTTATTTTCTTCTATGAGATAATTCGTATTTTCTTTATTCATCCGTTTTATACTCACATATAAGTCTATCTTCAAAATAGGATATTATAACTTTAATTTAAAAATTTACAATATCCTTATTTTAAATTGAAATACACCATCTAATTTCGTTCGTCTTTCTTCCTTAAAGAGCTTTTAAACCGGTATGCCTTAAACATCTCTGAGAGTGCATCTGTAATCTGTAAGTATTTAGGTTTATTTATATATATATGTATAGCCAAGTTAATGTATTTAACCAAGTGCTCAATCTACGTAAAATTCTAAACAATCAAAAATCTGGATAAACAAAATTAAATTATCTGTTTCATTCTAACAACGAAGGTTAATAAGTATTAACATTCAAATTAGCTTAAAAATAATATTAAACATTTCAAAATGCCTTGAAAAATAGACCACTTATTCTTTTGTAAATAATTTTGAGTTTTGTTTTTTTTTCCAAAAACTTCTGTTGAACCTAATAAAAGCGATGCAAAAGTTTGATATGCAACGGGATTTTAGCAAATATTTGAGTCGTGAGAGAAACAAAGATTAAGACGCACTGGTCTAACTGGTTATTATTACGATAATAAAATCTATTTATCTTAGGAAGCTGAAATGTAATGGTAGATTTAATTGATCAAAAATCACATTGAGAATTTTTTAATTCGAAAAAGATTTTTTTTCTAAAAGATGTAAAATATAAGTGCAATTTGAATTATAAATTTTATCATTGGGTAAATTCTTCATTTCATTATAAATCCTTGTACATAAATTTAAAAACATAAAGTGAAATCTTAAACCATTATGTATCTCAAATCGTAATAATTTCTCTGTATATTTCTTTCTGAAACGTTTCCTATATTGATTTACACTATATAAAGCACTGGCGGCAAGGGCAGGGTGAAGGACACAGGGTGCAGTGTGGAATTTTTTCCCCTCGCTCTGGGGCCAAACTCGCACGAATCGAAGGCGCAATTTTAGTTCTTGAACGGAAAGCCTGTAATCATCACGGCAGGCAACATGTGAACTCTAACGGAGTTAAAAGAAGAAAGCCGATCAGAAAAAGCTTTTCCTGACAGCAAAGAAAGATGAAAAGCAAGGCTTGTTCGTACAGAGAGTGAGAACACATCCTGTTATTAAGACAGGAATCATCATTTGTCCTCATCACTTCCTTTCGGGAACCTATCATAGACTTCAATAGTATGACATACAGTGTAAATAGAAAACACACGATCGTACAAATCCTTAGTAGCGCCTTTCTTGCTGTTTAATATTCTGTAAACTCATTTACACTGTTCTTGTCTGATATAGTAAGTATATGGTTAATCTGTATCCTATTTCCATTAATAGCTGAGAACTCCTAAGATTCTTGTGGGTTGTTGCTAATAACAAGCTCCAACCGCGTTTTTTTCCCAGAAAAACCTGAGACAAGTAGAGCTGAGTAATCTCAGGACTGATTTGGAGATAACTCCATAGGGGAAAAAAAAATCTCTGGGTTCTAGTAAAGATCAAGATTCGTTACCGAACGCTTTACCGATCATGTTACGAGGTCTTTTATATTTAGTGATTAATGTTGCGACACTAAACAAATACTTAGCTTAATTTTTTTTTACTAATCATCGTGGTATTAATGTTGCAATCTTGATTATAAAATAATAACCAAACAGTTGTTCTATAAATTAAAGCCCATTAGAATCAGGACTTTATTTTGTAAAAAAAAATATATATATCAGTGATCTTCACCATGTAGAACAATTTTTTTCTCCGTCAATTAAAAGTTATTACTCAAAAACCTAAAATAAAAAGAAACCTGAAATAATAATGGAAAAACTGAATAGAAATTAATTTCGTAAATGTAGAAAAGACTATAGCCTAAAGCTTAAAAAAAAATGTATGTAGGATTTTTTTTAATTAACATCCTATTACATCTGTTACTTGTTGTCCTATTTTTTCAGGAAGAGTGAAATGAAAACCATTAGAAAGATGCTATGTTTATTAAAATATAATTAAGTTTATGAGTCCGCATTGAGTTATGGTTACTCAGTTCTTACTGACAGTGAGATCTATTTAGCTAAAAAATAAGTAAAGAAATAAAATAAAGTGAAATAAAAACTGAATAACAGTGTCCAATTTGACTTTTCTCCTCGAAAAATAATAGGAATGCCTTTTAGTTGAAAAATTAAAAATATCCATTAGAAATAATCGGAATGGCCGTAATTCACTGCAATCTCCAAAGTTTTCTACCAATCCAAAAATCTTCCAAATGTCATAGATCATCCTTTTAAATTCATTACAACGTAACCTTTCTTAGCAATAAATTTTTGCAATCGTATGACATCGGTGTTGATTTACTTTTATAATCGGAATAAATTATAATCATAAACTACTGGTGTGCTAAGGATTCACTTAGTAAAGTTGAGTTAAAGTATTCCGTTGGAGACGTATGTGATCCAAAGGGTTGTGGAAGCGAAGGCGGCCTGGGTTTCGTATAGTATTTTTTATAATATAAAATGCGAGGACAGGATACAAGTATAGTTATGCCTGGGTCAACATACTTGAGTTAATATATATACCGGTATATACGAGTATAAAACGTATTTGCTAGACAATATAATGTCGACAGTTGATGGAAAATGAAGGATGACGAAAAAAGATTCTATATTCATGTTTGCGAAAAAACGAATAATGAGTCAATGAAGTACAATAATTTTCTGTACTTTATTGATGTTTAATAAATCTAAATAGGTTTTATATCTCTTCTATTGTGTAGTATTCAGCAGATGTATGAACACAGAAAGAACAGGTGAGAGGATATAAAAAAATCCAATAAAATATTATAGTTTAATTCATGTGCAAAGTCCCGATAACAGTACATTTAATATAAAATATTTAATATCAAACATATAAAAGAAAATGTTATACAGGATGAAATGATTACTGGTTATTGATCACAATATTCTAATAAACTTAAGCAATAGATTGAATTTGGTTTGTGGTAATTTTCGCTATTTTCACGATATCTGTTTTGAGTTTTAGAAATAGCAAAAGTAACAATACTGAAATTCTGTAATTGACAAAACGAGCTATTGATGAGTAGAACTGGAAGCAAAGCTAAAAAAAAACTAAAATACAGAATTAATTAGTGAAATTGATAAAATATATGCTCAATATATGATTAAAACTGGAAATCTGCATTAAATAACTATATTCTCGAATACCAGCTTTAAAACTTGATGGATTTTTTTTTTTATTAAATCTGCTATTAAATCTATAGCAATACTATTAAATCTTCTTTCTTTTCGTATCTATTTGAATGAACTTTCTGTAGCATTCTCAAGAGCACTAGCACAAAATAATATTCTACGCATATATTGAAATCGATTTCATGCTGTAAAATAGATACGAATCTTCAAATTAACTTACCTCAATAAATAAGGTGTAGTTTAAAAGATTGACTGATATTGTAACACAAGGAATAGCAGTTAGGTTTAGATCCAAGAAATGGATCAGATCGCTTGGGACTTTAGTCCGTTTTCAATTGATACCATGCTCCAATCCGCTTACTTCTGACTTTCGTCCGATTAACGTCCATATACATCGCCTTTTTGTTTTCGCCAGCTATATTAGTCAGCCAAGTACGAAAAAAAAAGCTAAAGTCAGTTCGGTTTGTCGAATCTTTTCTTCATTTTTATAGGTCAGAATAGAAAATACTGCGAAGAGTTCCAAACCTATCTCCTGGGTCGCTTTACTGTAGTTGCTTTTGTAAAATTGTTTATTCCAATATGCCTTACATGTTTTTTATTTTTTATTTATTTATTACTATACAATGTTCGTTTTTGTTATAATGCTTTTTTGTAAATGCTTTTAAATTTTAAATGCTCGCAAATAATGATTGCAGTGTAATACATAGATCGATAAGTAAAATAAGGTAGTGCTTCAACTTCCGTCATCCCTCGGGAATTAAAGGTGACGTAAGTACGGGGCATATCTGTATATGATCAAGAAGCCTGAAAACCTGTCATATAACTTTTTATTTTTTAATACGCTTATAAAACATTTTATTCTAACAAATTATTCACAAGAGAAAATTAAGAGCTACGTAAATCAAAAGAAAACTGATGATTTGAAACTGTAACAGTTTGAATACCAAAAATTTACTTGTCAAGGACTAAAGAAAGAAGCCCAGCAATTTCGCGTCCAGAGGAGTCCCAGTATTTACTGAACTCTATCAAATGGATAGTGAGTTTCTTTTCCAGGATTTAATAAGGATCATACTGGGACTTATCTTCCGATCACTTCTGCCATTCGATCGATAATAGCAAAGTATTTATCTTCTCTCCAAGAATGAGGTGATGCTTTAATCTTAGCATTTATTTAATAATCTTATGTTTAATAATACACATTAAAAGAAGATTAAAAAATTATTATAGCTTTTATAATTAAATTTTGAAAATACAAATAAAGTAAATAATAAATGTAACTGAAACAATAAATAAATAATTAAATAATGGAAAGTCTAAAGAAGTGTTAATGACATTCTTAATATTATTAGGATTCAAATGTTTATATAAAAAAAGCAAAATTTTAAATAAAAAGTCTTTACAAGTTCATTTTTGTTATTTTGAGAATGAATCAAGAACTACCTACAGAAGGAAGTAGTTACATCTTTGAGAGTAAAGATAAGAAGCGGATTCTAAATCACTTATTATTTCATTTGCCTCTGTCATAATATACGTAAAGTATAATTGATTAAATTTCTCTAATTTTGGATAAGAAATGAGATCTCATTTGAATAAGAGTATTATATTGGAATTTAGTTTACAACTTCTGCCCAAACATAATAATAATAATAATAAACTTTCGAACACTTTATTGCACTGAAATTTCACTTTCCAATGCATTAACCAATCAATTCTAAAAATGTGGAATTATTTTTTTCTTTATTGAGCGTAGAGTCTTTTAAACTTTAATACAGTCTTCTCATGTATCATTCCTAGATACATAGAATTTCCAAATCCCATTACAGTTGATCTGCTTGTGTAGAAACTAAATCACAGGCTTTGAGTGAATAGCAAGTCAGAATGGATTCAACTTCAAGATCTGGGGGGTTGACAACACCCTGGCGGTCAGTGGAGAAGAATGCTGCTCATCCCATGTGGTCACCATGCTCTGCTGCCGAGACTCTGCTGCCAAGTTGCGGGAAACTCGATCTAAAGGGTGGTGGGCAGTGGGAGCATGCATGCATGAACCACACATCATGGTTGCCATTAACGCACTGAGCAAAAACCCGACGAAATCCGAGTAGCAACTCAAGGATCAAGTGACGTCCTCTGCAAAGGGCTAAAAGTACCCTCACCCGGCAGGACGTCACTCAAGAAGAGAGCGAGAAACAGTCGCAATACCCCGTGACAAACAGGATTGAGAGCAGAGGTTTTCTTTCAGTTGTCACTTTTGTAAACTGAATGCAAATGGAAAGTGTAAAATTGCTATGAAACTCAATTACATCGGTGCACTTTTTGTAGGCAAGGGTTAATTAAGCTCATTCATTCATGTTTTTACATCTACGCTCAAAAGATAGCAGTCAGGAGCTATGGACAGTATTCAATTTTGGTGGATATCTTAATATTTTTCCTTTTATTGGATTTTCAATACAATTTCAGTTTCAGTTCTTATGTAATTATAACTAAAATACTGTCTTTATAAATTTCTGTATCTTTTTTTCTATTAAATAAAAGTTAAAACAATTTCATTCAATCCTTTGAATTCATATGTTAATATTAATTTACAAATTGATTTTTATCTTCCTTTCCGAAATCAATTTAATCTTATTTTTATCGTTTATTGCAAGTCATGTGATGCTTATTTAAGCAACGAAATACTGTAAAATTGTATTAATGTTTTGTGAAAGAAAACAAAACGAAATTTCAAAAAACTTTTATATATTTTTGTTTTCATTTAAATATAAACCTAGTCCATTTTGCTTCTGGTCTATTTTGCACAATCAGATAAGGCGTCACAATATTTATAGAAGCTTATTAAATTTGTTTTGTCAGTTTTTGTTTAAAAGAATTCGACTCTCTCTTTCCTCTACCTGAAACTTGATACGTGAAAATTTATCGACCAATCTTAGATTTCATCGTCACTAGAAGAAAATTGAGGGCATTTCTGCCCTTTTGAAAATAGCCTTTTATTTCAAGTAGCAGCTGTTAATGGGTGGGTTTTCATAGAATTCATTTTTGATTGAAAAACTTAATTCATAGAAATTAAAATCTATCAGGTAATTTAGAAATATATTAAAATAAATAATTAAATAAATAAACTACATCTTCCATTTTTTTAAAAAATTGATTCAGTTGAAAACTTTATTTTAATTTTACAAGGAAGATTAGGCACAGCTTAGTAGCGGGATGTTATGACTTTTAGGTTCAGAATACAATTAGTAAACTACTGTTATAAATTATGACAAGAATTTTAAAATAATAAGTGCAAGATATCATAAAAATAATAATAATAATAATGATAAAATCTTCTCCAACACTCACCACCCCTGACACCCACACTCAGCAGCTGCGTGAATCATGGGCTCGTAAGGAACTCCATGGCAGACATCATCACGAACTCAGCCAGCCTCATGTCGACATGGAAGCGTCGAACAGATGGCTGACGAGTGGTGAGCTGTTTGGGGAGACCGAAGGGTTCATGATCGCAATACAGGACCAAGTCATCTCCACACGCAACTACAAGAAACACATTCTACACGATGCAAACACACATGACGACAAATGCAGGAAATGCCACACTACGCATGAGACGATCGACCACGTAATATCAGGCTGTCCCCTTCTCTCTCAAACAGACTACCTCCACCGACACAATCAGGTAGCGTCGATCGTTCATCAACAACTAGCACACTACATTCACTTATTAAGAGCTCGGTCCCGTACTACAAGTACATACCACAAAGCGTATTAGAGTCACCCTCATATAAACTATACTGGGACCGCCCCATTCACACAGACAAAACCATACATCACAACAGACCAGACATCACACTTGTTGATAAGGTCAACAAACAGACCTATCTAATTAATACTGCAGTGCCTATCAGCAAGAACATGCAGAAAACTCACGCAGACAAGATCAGTAAATACACTGATCTAGCACACGAGCTCCAGAAGCAGTGGAGGCAGGATCGAGTACGTGTTGTACCCATCGTTCTGTCTGCCACTGGTCTGGTGCCTCACACATTGCACCACAGTCTCAGCACACTAGGACTTCACAAAAACACTTATGCACAACTGCAGAAGGCTGTGGTACTCAACACTACACGCATAGTTAGGAAATTTATGGACACAACCACACATCCCTAATCATTCTCGCACACGTCTTTACACTTGGCAGTATGTGCTTTGGTCCTTGACCCGCCATATTGTTTTTGCTGGGGAAACCCAAGGTTTGAAACATACAAACATAATAATAACATTTCTGTCCCACTGTCCCACAACATTTCCAAAACTGAAATTGAAAAATGTACAAAATATAAAAATCTGGCGATTGAAATACAGCGACTATGGAAGCAGCAACGAATTCAAACAGTACCGTTGGTGATATCGGCGACCGGAATTGTGTCAAAGAATTTTATTGATAATTTAGAAAAAATTGGGCTGCAACAAAATCTTATTAAAAATATCCAGAAAAGTCTATTATTACAAACATGTCATATCACCCGCAGGTTTCTACAACAGATGGCTTGAGATGAATTTCTCCGCCTACAAGGCTTCCGGATTTTGTCTGAGATAAACACATGTATAATAATAAGACCCGCCATATTGTTTTTGCTGGGGAAACCCAAGGTTTGAAACATGCAAACATAATAATAATAATAATAATAATAATAAAATAAAATGAAGAATTAGATTAAGAGGGAGAGAGGGGCTAACAGGCAAACAGAATTTTTACTGAAGCACATATAACTTCTTCTAACATACAGAAAAGGTTAATTAGCAGAAAACAAAGTTTGATTACTAAATACAGAAATGTTAATTTTAAACCTTTAATTTACATATTATGAAAATATGTCTATCACTTAAAAAAATAGTTGTAATACAGAACGATATTTTTACCAAAGAAATCTTTCGTTTCTTTCTTTTCATTTTTTCTTTTTCGGAAACGAGTTAAAAATAATGTAAAAATAATTATATGCAAATAAAAGTAAATTTCCTTTACAACT
>JAFIDM010012231.1:149741170-149756389 GCA_023159025.1 Thereuonema tuberculata
CAAATAGCAGTCCTTTAAGTTAACTGAAGTTTGGTGCACTCCGCCATTAGGTAGTTAAAGTACTTTTTCCCAGCAATCATAAATAATTTATTTATGTGTGAAAGTAAATAACAAAAAAATGTATCATTTATTACAGTAAGCTTTCTTATAATTAAAGTTGTAATTAAATGCTGAAGACCTTTAAGAGAGATCATCACTTTTTTTCTAAACCGATATGAAACTAAGAAGAATCCTTAAAAATAGAATCTACTGACTCATTATCTTTATCAAGTTAATTTACAAAATCAATAACAACAAATAAGGAATCTTGAAGATAGCTCATAGAACTGAAAATTGAAACGCGGTGCCTGTCTGCCATTCTTTGTATTGGAAAATACAGATTTTATGATCAGATGCCCATCTTCCTACGCATCCTTCCCACTACAGTGATTGTATCGGCTGTGCGACCTTTGGCGCTGACGGCCGTCGGGTCTTTTCCTTGTCATCCTATCGTGATACGATGTGAAGAGATGAAAACAGCCTTGTCAGCACATTGATGAGGGCTTGGCTAACCTCTTACGGAAATCTCAACGTTAAAAGAGACGACAATTACAGTGAGAAGGTTAACCCATGTGCCCAAGGTGGTGAAGCTGCTTCATGTGTGAAGGAAAGATGTGTCTACGGTCTTCGATCAACAAGGAAGATACGATGGACTAACCCAACTTCAGAATCTCTTCATCTCTTCAGCAGCTGCAGGGAAATAGCAACTACATATTGAACCTTCGATCTTGTTTCAAGGGAAGCCTATTATACGGACAAATAAATTTGAGCACATCGAAAAACAAACAGCTAGAGTGAAAGATTTTGTAATTTATTAACAAGAGTTTCAAAATCACTTTAAGTTACTCTTAAAGAAAATAATTTAGTGTGTGATTATAATTGTTTATTTTTGAAAACTCTGAAGAGCAGATTAACACATTTCAGAAGAAAGATAATACTTTGGAGTTCAGTGATCAGTTTGATCAGTTGATCCTTCAACTTTTTTAAACATCAGTGCTGAATTAAACAAATTTTATATTTATTTTAGTAAGTGATAATAACCTCCTCTTTAGGATAAACTGATTGGACTTTTTAGTCTAATCTAGAAATTTATAATACAGAATTCGGATAACTGAAATTACGAAATATTTAATTTCTTTTTTTTTATAATTTGAGATATTAAATGTTTCTTAAGAAATATAGAATAGAATTAACATATTGCACTTTAGCAAATTAGATTTATGAATAACTACAATAAAATTTTTTAAAGATAATTTAACATAGATAATTAACATTTTCCTTAAATTGCAAACATCTAAGTAAACAAGCAGAGGATGTTACAACTTAATTTGTGTTTGCCATTCTTAGCTGTGAGAATAAGATTTCCGTTCCTATATAAAATTGAAAATTGTGGCTGCAATTGATAGGTAATTTTTGAACTTTAAAGTGCAAGTTAAAACTAAATAAAAGAATAATTAAGCTACCGTCGGAATCAATGTGAAGACTGCAAAGCTAAAATTTATAATAAAAAAATCGCCAAAAAGATAACTGGCGAGAAAATTCATATGCACGCGTTTCGCGGCCGCTATGAATTTTTTTAGCTCATAAAAAATCAGAATGTAAATATTAATAAACATCAATGGGTGTGACCAAGTTGTTTACTAAATCACATCCTAGAACAGCTGTTTCACGCTTATATGGCGATCATCAGCTAGTAGCAGTCAACAGTACACAGGCCTGTAGGAAATATCGTCGGGACCAATGTGGAGCCTCAAAGCTAATGCGCTAAAAAAATTCCTATCGGCCGCGGATCGTATTTCCATTATTGTTATTAATTATGAATCCTAAAGCAGTGGTTGTTATTCAAGCGATTACGTTCAAGATTTTTATTTTTTTTTGGTTTATGGTAAATAAAAATCAGAATTTTCATTATTGAAGTTTTATGTAAGAACAGAAATTAATTTTTTGTTTTTGTTTCTGTTTTGTTTAGATTAGCTTAGTTTCGGTTGTTGTTGTTCCTACTTTAGTCTTTTTCTTTATTTTTTACCGTTAATTAGTCATTTACGCTTACTACAGAATCAGAATTTTCCTAATGGAATCGTAGAAGTGTGAAATTGATCTAACCAGCGTGTTAGTTTGTAATAGAATATCAGGTTTTTAAGTATTTATTGTCAATAACATCAAGGACCCAGTTTGGATCAATACGTAAATTACTACAGAAGTTACGTTATATCTTAAATAGATGTCTTCTACAAAAGTTTTTTTTTTTCAACACATTAAAATGTTTTAGGCGTTTTATTTAATTCCGCATACAAATTCACTGAGTCTAGCGGAAGCTAGCACATGAAATTTCTGTATTTTATATTTAATGTGTATTTTTGTTTTTAGTTTAATTTTTGGAGGTACCATATTTCTTTCGACTATTTTTTTTCTTTTGAGATTTAATATTGCATCGATTTAATTTCAAACTAACAAAGATAAACGCATAGAAATATTTCTGATATGTACATAAATATCAAGACAAGGATGTATCAAGACAAGGATGCCAATATTTATAGAGCAGGTTTCTGGTGTCCGCACAAAACAACACAATACATAAGACAAAAGACAAACAAGAAAAAAAGAAAAAGAGAAAAAAAGTATTAAAATAAAGCAAATCTCAGATTTTTGAAGATTTAGCAATTGGAGGATGCGCAAGGCAGAGATACACCCTTCCCACACTGGCCGTCAAAGACCCAACCAAAGTGTTTCAGTCCAGTTCGCAACTCCCCTTGGCATTGCTCTCACAACCCGGCAGATCAATAGAATCTAAGAAGATATTAAAAAGAAGCAATGCATTAACATAAAACCGTATGGAACATGAATGGATCAAAACCATTCCAAAATAAGTTTTGAATAATAACAATTATATCAATTTCTATACATTGACGATTAATAGCAAAAGACACCTTACGTCCCAAGTTAAAAAAAAAGTTGAAAGGATCTTCGCGCTCAGCGATCACTACTGAGCGACTGAAGTAAGCCTGATAATGTAGGCCTACTCCCTAGTAATAATGTTGTACTTGTAATGACAGACCTTGTAATAAAAAAAGAAACAAATCAACCAAACAAAAAAAAGGAAGAAAAAAAAACCTAAATAAACACTAAAAACATTTATATATATCAACAGAAACATAATATCTTAATAACTATAAGGATAAAATCAAACATACGATCCCTTATAAAAAACAGGTTAAAAATTTGAATGTTAAAAATTAAATTACAGTCGGACCTCGATATAATGTCACCCGCATATAAGGTCACTTTTCTATTGAATAGGAATTCTATGATATGGATTATCGGATATATGGTCAGGTCTTAAATACCATAATCGCATATAAGGTCACTTTTGTCTGTGATTTCAGAAATTTTCACGTGTCTGTGTTAGATGCAATTTTTTATATTCATAAAAGTTGGAGCTTGGTGTCAAACACATGCATTTCAAATTGCTTTCGACATGCTGGTTTTCAATTTTCTACAAATAGTGTGGTAGAAATAACAGATGAAGAGGATGAAGACGATATTCCTTTAGCTGTGTTAATACAAGATCTCAGAAATGGCGGCTGTGCTATAGAAGGGGAAAGTGAATAAGTGAGAATTGATGATGAAATTGCTACCACTTCTCAAGCTTCGATTTCCGAAATTGTTTCGCAAGTTTTAGATTCCAATGAAGTAGAAAGTGAGGATAACGACAGTGATACTGAAAGTGAAGCGGTGACACAAGCAGAAGCGCTCAGAGCATTAAATGTCGTAAGACATTTTTTTACGAGCTATGAGGAGAAGAACATTTTCAGAAACTACAAAACTTAGAAAACATTGCACTAAAGATGAAACCAAAATCGCGACAGTCCTGTATTATGGATTATTTTAAGTAAGATCAGTTGTACATCAGTACTTTGCTTGATCATACTGGTACGATTTGTATATAACTTTGTTCCGAATTAAAATTTTTAAAAAATAATTTCTTTCTGATTCCATTAATTTTAATTGGTTCAACTAAATTAAAAAATGATAACCTAATAAAACTGATATTTTTGTACGCATTAAATTTTACAAGAATTATACCGTATTTATATAATGCTTATTTATTAACAAATGCGTTTGAATCGGCTATAAGGTCATCCCGCTTATAAAGTCACTTAAGCGAGGTCTCAAGGGGTGACCTTATATCGAGGTCTGACTGTATTTACAGTAAAAAAAAAAAAAAAAAGAAGAAGAGGAAAGAGTCCGAGTGGAAAGCAAAAAACAAAAAAACAAAAAATAAAACTACTCAAAGGCACATCTTTTGAACAAAGCTACAATAATAATTTAAAATGTTAAGAACACAAATGTCCGGGCAAGGACACGATATACAGTATGTCTTCGTGATAGAAAACTCCTGAAATTATTACGGATAAATTATTACGCAGAGGATTCCGACAACGCCACAGGACGTGGTCGGGATCCTCGTCTTCATTCAAATCACATAATTCATACTCGGGCTCATCCCTCAAGCCAAATCTAAAAAAGATAACTTTTAAAAAAAACCATGACCCTTTAAAAATTGATTTAAGACAAAGCTAGCAATAAGCAAACTTTCACTAATTTTGTTAATAAACCTAAAAAGTGGCCGTCCTTTATTGGTATGTTTCCAGTGGTTTTGCCATAAGGCTACTTGATTCTTAAGTTTAAGATTTCTTGTGAAACTTCTAGGCAAGAGACAGAGATAAGTGATGCTTTCCAAGGTTGTGGCACGCTTGGCCACTCGGTCGGCATCCTCGTTGCCTGTAACTCCCACATGTGCCTTGACCCAATATAAATAAATATTAACATTCTTACTCAATAAATTCTTAATATAAACAAAAGCATCCCTCACAGATTTATTCGAAAATGAGCACTTACCATCTGCTATCAGAGCAGCCTGAGAGTCAGAAATAATGCAATATTAAAAATCGGGATAGCAGCAAAGCTTGTCTTGACACATGGAGAGGGCACATAAAATAGCACTAAGTTCGGCTTGGAAAACGAAGCATCATTAGGAAGACGTTCTGTTGCAATTTAACCAATCTTAAAAACGACGGCGAAGCCTACCTGACCATCAACCTTGCAACCATCTGTATAAATTTATAAGTCAATAAGTCTATTGAATCACTCTTATCTTCCCAAGTTAAAAAAGTGAAAGAATCCATCTCGGTAGGATGTAAACAAAGAGAAGGAGATACCCTTTGGCAATAGTTTAAATTAAGGATTCTCTATTTGTGTTCAAGAATCTCTTTAGCCTGAATCCATATAGGAACAATGCCACATAGGACGTTAAGAGCATCAATAGAAACCGTCCTGTATGTGCGAGCTACAGCAAAAATTAAGATAATTTTTATTTCTAATATGACAAGCTGAATTTCCCCAGATTTCGGCGACATATAGAATTTTGGATTTAATTAAGGCATTTGCTAATAATTTTCTTATTTTTGATGACATACCCCATTCCTGGGGGCAATAGAACTGAGCTTCTGAACGTTCGTTTTCCTTAAGTAATCAAAATGGTTTATCCAAGTAAAGTTATAATTCAAAACCAACCCAAGATAATGCAAAGTAGGCTTCAATACTATTTTATTGTTATTTAATTTGAAAGTTTTTTTTTTTTATTTTCTTCTTATTGGAAAAAAGAATAGTAGCAGTCTTACTACTATTAATAGTTAGTTTATTGTCAGTAGCCCAAGTTATGAGAACAAGCCGAAAGAAGTCCCATACAATTTCAAAATTGTAAAGACCCATACAATTTCAATTCTTCTGATAGATGGGCTGCCACTAAAACAATAGTGTCATCGGCAAAGGCGTATATATCTGATGTACACAAGAGAAAGATCTTCACATAGAACGGTTGTTGCAAAATCATCTTGAAAAGGAACTTATCATACATATATGCAATTTCTCTATGGATCCATCGTTTGCGCCAATGTGTAAAGGAAGAAAAAAAAATCAATTTTGTACATAATAATAATAATAATAATAATAATAATAATAATAATAATAATAATAATAACCCTAGCTAAAAAGTTTGGTCTCTTAGAGGAAAGAGAAGCAGTACCTTACTACATATACAAACCGCAACCGGTAATCGAAGACGCCAGAACTAGATTTTACTACGATTTGCCGCTACACAGATAAAAACCATCAATACAAACAGGCTCGATTTAGTTCTTCAAAGGCTTCAAGAAAAGAAACCTTTCTTAATCGATATCACCCATTCAAATGATAACAATATCAACAAGGCGCAATCAGATAAGATATCCAAATACTTAATTTGGCAGAAGAATATAAAAAGATCCACAAGCTTAACTCACAAAAATAATTCCATAACAGCCACCGGACTGATACATAAAAATTTACCTAATCATTTGCTCAATCTAGAGCTGATCCTAGATAAAATTTTACTTAAAGCACAAAATCAGAGATTTTGGAAACAGTACAATTCGTACTGTTCTGAATATACCATCAGATAGCTTCGCATCTGGTTTGCTATTTTGGCCTCTTAATGTTACTATAACGGTTGCATCGCACTACAAGATTCGGAAAACTATTAATAATAATAATAATAATAATACTTTTAATTTAGCAAAGAAAAAAATATCCATTTCAAGCTCCATATTCAAGAACAAACGTTCTGAGACGTTTTGGTTGGAGAGAAACCCAAGCACTGATTGAAGATCGAACCTCCAATACTGACACTGTTACTGCAGTGACCACGAAAAAAACAATAATCCTTTTAAAGATTTTACGAATACCTAAATCCAAGTATCGAACTGTTAAGTTTGCACACAACCCTTATACAACGAATAGAGATCTATTACTATTAAAGGGTGAGACGGTGCTACATAAAATAGTTACGTGATAAAATAGTTTCAGGGATTTCCCGGAATTAAAAAAGTCAGCCTCGTAAAACAAAAAATTGATTAAGAGAAAAAATTGATTAGATCATTCATATAAAGGATAAATAATGTGGATGTAATCTCTGTGGAACGCCGTATTTAATGATTTTTTCTTTTACTTATATTTTATGATTAACATTTACATGAATTTTCTATCTCAAAAAGACATTTTTTATTATTCGTAATAAGGGTCCTCTTTAATGATAATAATATAGTGCAACTTGAATAATTCGAACGTCTTTAATTCGAAATCGTGGTTAATTCGAAGATTTCTCTTAGTCCCTTGAATTTCTTATTAAATCAATGTTAAAAAATCGTGGATAATTCGAAGTTCAACTTCCTTAATTCGAAGTTTTTTATAAAAAATTTCGAACCATAACGACTTTTCGGCGTTTCATCGTTAAGAAATTCGACACGTGACAACTGAAATCCCCTTCCCGCCACCAATTCGACACGTGACGCTTCAGACGCCATTCGAGCTTCCTGCTGTCAGAGTCACCATGTCTTTCAGTAAACCACGCGTGTACAAGAATTTAACGTTCGCTGAAAAGGTCGCCGTCATTCGCGAGGTGGAAAAGGGTGTGAAGAAGAAATGCCAAATCGCCAACGAGTACGGGATAGCGCCAAATTTCGTCGGTACATTGAAGGACAAACCAACATAAATGAAGCTGTTTTCCGTTCACTAAACATGCTTGATGATTTTGCTAACCTTAAGCGACTGAATTCTACAAAACAATCAGACATTGCACAATTTTTTGAAAAACTATAATTTTCTGTATTGAATGTAAATGTACTGTAGCTTACGTAATATAAATCTTATTTTGTTTACATACATAGTCTTTCATAGCATGATCTTTCTGAATAAATATTTACTTATTGACAGAATAAACTTTTTAAGCATTCAGTGGACCTGAAATTAAAGTTAAAAGATGTAACTTGTTTAATTCGAAAACTTGGATAATTCGAAGTTTTGTAGTGGTCCCTTCAGCTTCGAATTATCCAAGCTGCACTGTAATAATAATAATAATAATAATAATAAATAATTTTGAATTTTAGGAATTCTGTTGTAATAAGAAATAAAAGATTTTACTGTCAGTGATAAAAGGAAGAAATTATTCTTATTCTAGAAATTGAAATGCACTTTTGGCCACCATGGGCATGCTATGACTGTCTGCTCTTTATTTTATTTTTTAGAAACAATTCCGTAATAAATAACAATTATTAGCGCTTATATATATATATCGTATCGTATCATATCATATATATATATCATCTTGCTATTTTAAAGACAAAATTCGAAAATATTTAGCACTTAGAAAATTAAAGCTACAAAAATTTCAAATTCACATTCCAATCAAATAAAAAAATTATCGTTACAGAAACAGTCTTTCTAGATCTTTCTGCATTTAACCTTTTCGCTTAAAAGGAAACGATATTTTCCCAAACATAAAACATTTAAACATTTGTTTCTTGTGTCGTAGAAGATGTTTAATAAAATAATTTGTTTAGGAAATAAAGAACTTCTTAAATAAAAGTGCTTTTATTTGGAATTTCAAAACTTCCAAACTCGCAGCAGACGACTGCCTTCTTCTACAGGAGAGACTTAATGTTTGTCACCAAACTTAGCAGCCATGAATCCTTGTTAAGTAAGTGCGTCCGTTTTGTTTGGTACTCAACGCGGTAAGATAACTTGACGGATAACTGATGGTCGGGTTGTCGAGTAATAGGCGTCCAACTATAGTTTGCAGCTCATCGAGATGGTTTCAAAGTCGCCGATTAATAAAATGGCTGTCACGTCAGCGTGACTCAAAACATCACAAAACACTTTCTGAAAGTTCATTAATGCTAACTTGTGGTTTTTTTTTGCTGCCGCCGATTTAAGGACGGAAGGGGAAGCAATTAGGGCTATTTTCACAAACTCAAATTTGGATGAGAACCAGAAGAATCTAATTTATCAGGACGAAATGTGCAAGCGTCAGCAGCTGTTGTTTCCTAAAGCTTATTTCTTGATCAGGCTGCGCTCATTTATATGACGCTCTTGTCATGGAATCAACACTTCCTGACCTATTAAATATCCACCAATTAAAAGTCCCCAAGCTTTTAACAGACGAATAGGGTTCAACTTGCATTTTTTCTTCCCCCCAATCCTACTGACGTTATTTTAGCTTATGGCGATTCTTCGAGTCACTTTCAGCTGTTTTCAAAATTTGAATAAGCATCTGTATTTGTACTGTAGCTTTATTTTCTATAAATGAAATAGCTGAGACAGGATTCTGTCAACTTAAGATTCTCTCAAATTCATTCATTCCAAGGACCATAATTATATATTTTGGTTTAACATGCGCCGAACCCACTCTGAGGAAAATTTGCAAACCACAAAATAATTGAGATAATGTAATATTATTAATAATTATTTTGTATAGAAAAGTCGAGAAAAAAAGTTCATAACGTCAGATCATTCCTTGAAAATCTTAGTAAATTCGGTGAAGAAGTTGGATTTTTTTTTTTTTCCAGTATTGTTGTTATTATTAAATTCATATTTCAGTTGGAGATGGCGTAAACAGAGATGTCATGCCTTTTCGCTAAGTTATTTATTTTTTCTTGTTCTCTTTTAAAGTTTTGTCATATTAATTTATTAATATTATAATATAATGTAAATATTTATTAATATTAATTACTGTTACTCACTCTTCCGAGAATTAATTTGTTGTATATAAGCTTAGAATTAAATTATGGTTAAATATTAGAAAAAAAATGAAAATTAAAAAAATTAGCTCCACGATTTTCAAGATTTACAACTACTTGTAAGGTGAAAGTAGGGACAAAAGCTTAAGCAACGAAATAAGAAAAGAAAAATCAGGTTTTAATAACTGTGAAAAGTGAAATTAAAGTTAAAGAATCCTACTAGTGAAATGCGTCTGCAAAATTCATTCAGACTGAATAATAGTAAGAAAGCAAATGAAACAGCTTTGAAAGTAACCTGCCTCAGTGAAGTAAACCTGGCATATAATAACTTCATTGAGATTTCACCGCACAGCATTGAAATTCTAAATGAAATATTTCTCATATCAAACCATTAACCAATCTTAGTAATCTTTGGACTGATCTAACTGTAAGCATGATCGTAGGAGTAAGTTATTTCTCATATCAAACCATTAAGCAATCTTAGTAATCTTTGGACTGATCTAACTGTAAGCATGATCGTAGGACTAAGTTATTAATTATTCTGTAAATTATTTTAAAATCTGTAGTATTCTTTAGAAATATTCCCTGAAATACAATAAAATAAAAGATTTGATGGTGAATAGGGGTACATGTACATTCATCAGAATTTGTTCTTAGATAAGTCGACATTATGCTATTATGCAGAACTTCTTAACTAGTGTGCAGTGGTACATTGATGCAGAAAATTTCTGAGAGTACATTTGTAATAAAATTTAGATATCCAAATGACACTAAATTCAAGATATCAAATATTTGGGAAACAGAAGTAGACATGATGTTTCTTTCTAACAATGTAGGAAGTATTAATTGACATTCAAGTTAACTTAAAAAAAATATTTCAGGCACTTTTAAATTTTAAAATAAACTGAAATAATTCACAAGGCTTTTTTTCGAAGGATTCTATTATTAAACACATTAAAAATGGACCTAGTGTTTATCAGTGCAAAGCGACATCTCCGAACAGCTGTTTCTCGGTAATTTGCCGATCATCAGCGGAGAGTAGCCGCATAAAACCCCTAGGTCCAGTTACGGAGGTGGTATTAATTAAGGATTCTATTATGTTAGTAAAATGAATTAAAAGCGTAATATTTTTACCTAAGGGGCTGTTCATGTATCACGTAAACACATGTTGAGTCATTTTAGACTCTCCTATCCCTTATAAGCAAAATTAAGCCCCCCCCCCATATGTTTACGTAAGATTTAACATATGCAAATCTTGGGTCATTTTAGACCCCCTTCCCCCATTGTAAGGAAAATTAATTTTACGTTGATATATTACTTAGTTACGGATTATTGTGATGAAAATACGAGTTATGCTAATAATTAATCAGCCTTTTCCTCTAAATTAATGACAAAAAAATCAACAATAAAGAAAAAAAAGTGCGTAGAGCACAGTGACATAAGAAAAAGTTGTTTTTAAAGAAAAAAGCACAATGATAAAACGGATTGACTTCAATCTTCTAAAGATTTGCTGTGATAACAGAGCAGAGTCATTACAATGTGAATTAATCTACCTATTTTAGAATCCTGAAAGCGTTCCCTACAAAAAAAAAACCCAGTTGAAAGTACAGAGAAGATGAATGTAGAGGAAATGAGCAGCAGTCGGTGCCAGGAGTCGGTACAATCTGATTTGCAAGGCACGAGGCGCCCGGAGAAATGTGTCATATTTGTAACTGACAAGATAATCGACAACAAAGCCAGAGCGGGGTATCAATTTGGCCATCCATCCAATCGAGATACGCATGTGTTGAATATCAGTCATGGCCGGAGCTAACCCGTCATCTTCGTAAATTATAAGGTTAAGTTTCAAAAGATCCGAAATCTTTATAGGATGTTAATTACATAACGATCTTCGCTGCTCTGTAATCAAAACAGTAGCTGCCGAATCCGATTCTAATGTCGATTTTCCTGCTAATTTCGAAGGAGAAGATAAAAACGGGATTTCTGAATTTTCTCAACTCTTCAAATTGAATAATTTACTAGTCACTGATAGAGAAACCTGGTAATCATACAATTCTCACAATTTGCTCTTCATTGCTGTCACTTTTCTAATAGATTTTTCATTTCAACGTTTTCAATTGGATCTAATCCCATAAAATTATTAACAGACTTTTTTTTTTTTTTTTTGTTAACAACTTGAATTAAATTTCAGAAAACTTCAGCATAATATTAGGATTCAATAATGTCTAATTTTTACTTAACTATAAAAAGAAAATCATTTTCAAATGAATGAAAAAAAATCAATTAAAATTTCAATGAAGTCTTTAAGACTTCTTCTTAAAAAATTAAAAAAAAAAATTCAGAAAAGTTTATCGAGATTTTGCATAACATTGAAACTAAACTGACTTTTATTAACATCCATAATGAATTCAGAAATTATTAATTGAATTCTAAATTAATTAGACTTCATTGATTATTTGAAATAATAAAGTACTTTTAAAAAAATATTAGCAGTATCAATTTTTAAGCTTATATTCGTAAGAATTTTTTAAACTAACTGAAGCGATAACTACCACCAGTTAAATGTCACTTGAAGCATTTAGGTTGGTTTTTTTTTTTTTTTTTTTTGTATATACTAGTTTTTATGTTTTAGGTTATTAAAATTAATTTGAATATTTTCGAAATGTGGCGTCCATAGCTAAATCTAAAATTTCTTAAAGTTAAAAAATACTGGCAATATTTTGTCAATTTTACTATTAATTTTGTATTAACCATCATCTGAAAGTCATATTCGTTTTTGAGATTTATCTAAAAAAAAATGTAAATAATAAAGCTGTAATTCTTGAGAATTTTAATTTTTTTCGAAACTAATATTTTCGAGTCAATGAAGTTTAAGTGAACTGAATGAATCAAAATATCAGTTTTTCTGCTTTTGATCAAATATCAGAAAAGATATTTTGAAATTATAAAATTGTTTCCCACTGATATCACGAAGGCCTTGCACGAGCTCGTAACTTTATAGAATGTCGCAAACAAAATAGTCTCAATTTTAAAGCTTTTAACAGAGCTAATTAGAGCGCCTTGAATGTTTGTTTGCATTTCATAAATCAATGAATAGCAAACTGTTTTTATTATTATATTTAATAATATAATTGGATTTTTAAATTTGTTTTACGCCAATCATAACACAGGAAAGTTTAGAGAAGTTAGGAGGATATGTAAACTCATTTAACTACAGTAAAACCCCATTATTACGCTCGTCAAGGGACCATGAACTATAAGCGTAATAAGCGGGATAGCGCTATAGACGGGAAATGATTTATGAGATGGGGAAACATTTTACAGGAAAGATACTTGATTCTGCAATAGATATAGTGCAAATGTGAGCTTATTTCCTATTAAAAAAATCTTTGATTGTGGTTTGCCGTGTGTGTGTGCTACTGTTATGAATTATGACATTTTCAATGCGGTTCAAGTAACTATTAACATCAATTGATACACCACTAGGAGCAACACTAATATATTTTCGGAGCAGATTTAGTGCACTGCCCCGCTATTTCACGCGCCTTTTCTTGAATGATTGGGCCACTTAATGGCACTGATGCATCACTGGACTGATGAATCCATTCAATTAGAATTTCCTCGGCATCTTCATATTTTCCACGCTTTACTTTTTTACGTTTGCAATCACCCTTCGATGCATTGGTAATTCCATTCATATTTTTTATTATTGTTCTCAGACTGGTTGAGGTAATTCCTAGAGATTCTGCGAAATCCTTCTGACTTAGTGTAGAATTCTCGTCGTACTTACGGAGATTTCCATTTTTTTACTTATAGAAAGGGATTTCCGCTTCGAAATTTTGCACTAACTTACTCTATCACAGACCCACACTTCAAAAAGTTCAAAGATTCCCTCCTACCAGGGAAAGAAAAGAATCTTTACAGTGTTACATTTCTTTTCGATAAAAAATTTCCGATATAAAAAAAAGCGCTACAAGTGGGATTTGAAGCGTTATAAGAGGGTAACAGTATACAGAGTTACATAGAAAATTCCAGGGACCGTATGAAAGGAGCGTAAAGAACGGGGTAGTGCTATAAACGGGAGCGTAATAACGGGGTTTTACTTTCCCCTACAGAAAGAAATCGGAATAACATTAGAAGAGAATTTCTTTTATTGTAAATTCTTCTCTCTTGAACTGCATGGCTATTTCTTTGTTGTCTTTTCTTCTCTGCATATCATTTTTACCTTCTTTCCATCTCTTTGGCCAGTTCTTTGTGACCAATAACTTTCAGTCCAACATTCTTTCATCAGCCTTTAAGCTCTAATACAAACAACTGCTTTAATTCAATGCTAGTAATTAAACATAT
Source organism: Thereuonema tuberculata (assembly GCA_023159025.1). Lineage (NCBI taxonomy): Eukaryota > Metazoa > Arthropoda > Chilopoda > Scutigeromorpha > Scutigeridae > Thereuonema > Thereuonema tuberculata. Next base: position 149,755,168 of record JAFIDM010012231.1, read on the forward strand.
TAAAATGAATAATCAGTCCAAGCAAAATTTGTGCGAAGCTAGACGATCAATGTACTTATAGAAAGAATAGCAAATCTTCGCTTATCTCAAAATCTGCTTAAATATTTCAAAACTTACCTGGTAATTAAGGAAAACGAGAGAGTTCGGGAAAACTGTCGGTATTTCAGATCTTTTTAAGGAACTCTTCCATTTGTCCAGAAATTTAAGTGATGCATCGAAGTGAATAACCAAATTTAATGACATTTCTTTTCGAGAAAGATCCCCTTCAAAAGCTAACTCTTGCAAAAACTGTTCATGTTTCTTCCCCTGTTCTATCTTGAATAATCTTGGGGTTTTTTTTTCTTTTATCCACGAAAAAAAAAAATTATTACAAAAAAAAAATGTACGTCTTCAGGAGATTGAAAAGAAAATGTTTACTTTTAACTGCCTTCAATATTATTCATAGAAGAATCGTAAAAGCCAATTAATCGAATATTTGATTTATGAGTACATGTGAAAGTTAAGATGAAAAAGAACAAAACATTACGGTTAATACATTTTTTGCATTTCTTAGTATTCGCTCATTCCAGGGAAATTCACTGTTTCCTACAAATTTGTTTAAAATTTCCATTAAATTGCAGTAAAGTGCCATTCCACAGATTTAGTATGGCTAATTTAATTTTATTTAAACCATAATTTAAATATCAAAAGCCACTCAGTGAATTTATATCAATATAACTTGTAAGTATTTTGTCCCTGAAATTAATTTTTCGTAGCATCTTTTTGTTGATAGAAAATGAGCTTTTGTAGTTGATTGAATTTGTTTTTGGAAAAGAAAAAAAAAAGTAAGAAAAAAAGTAAATAAATAAATAAAAGGCTTTGTCTATATTGTGTAAAAATTGATAAAGCTTTAAGTTCAATTTTATGAATTTTTTTGTAGATTTCTGTAGGGCAGTCATTTTGTACAATTTGCGAAGTCGACTTTACGTTAGTTGATTAGAAAGAAAAAAAACACATCGTAATAATGAGAACTTCATAGTTAAATTTCTCTAGGGCAGAAAAATCTGAAATTTACTGCAGCTAATGAATATTCTAAACATGTATCTGTTTGTATCTGCCAGTTAAAAAAAAAATATAAAAACAGAATTATAAAAAAAAAATATAAAAACAGAATTATATAAAAAAAAAATATAAAAACAGAATTATATAAAAAAAATATAAAAACAGAATTATATAAAAAAAA
>JAFIDM010012231.1:149772205-149785681 GCA_023159025.1 Thereuonema tuberculata
GAAAAGGCTTTGGGTAAGCGTCTAGCGACGTACCCTTTAATTTTCTTGCTTTTTCTTGTTTGGGGGGCCACTGCCCGATTGGCGGTGGCCTTCACCAAAGGGATCTCTCCTTTCTGATTCTTTTATCGGGGAGGGCGAGGTTTGGGCTGATGAGTGCGCAGAAGCACGAAACAGCTGTTCCCAATTCCCTCCCCATAAAATGAATCAGAAAGGCGATTTCCTTTTGTTTTGTTTATTCTTGTGCTGCTCGTTTTCTTTGCTTTTATTTATATTTATTAACTATTATCCAGCTGTAATTAATTTCGTCTCGATTTGAAGCGGATATTTTGTGAGACTAAATCTACTTTTGGGCCATTCTGTATATTATATATATATATATATATATATATATATATATATAGAGAGAGAGAGAGAGAGAGAGAGAGAGAGAGAGAGAGAGCCTATATTTTTTTATTCTCTTAATTTTTTTTCTCAATGTCCGCGCGGGCTTTTTTTTTTTTCTTATTTTCTAACTTTTTTTTTTAATTTTTTCCTAACCTCTTTTTAATTTTTCCTTACAATATCGTCCTTTTAAATATCGCCCTTAAATTTATGATTTAGCACAAAATTATATTCACTTGTTTTGATATCTCAAATAGTTTCCGATATATTCCCAAAAATGTTAAATTGTAAAATTTTGGAAGCTGATATCGCGGTCCCTGTTGCATATTTTTGAGTGAAATTTTGCAAATTAGTTCAGAACATCATAATCTACACCTGTATCAAAAATAATTAAAATCCGACTAGCCAAAACGAAAATCTTGACTTTAGAAATTTTGACACGGTTCACATCTTGTTTCTGTTCTTCTAGTTGCCCTTTACTAGGCTGGATTTAGAGCCAAAACTATAGCACCTGTAATGATGGTTGATACGTTATTAGATGTGTCTCGTTGTTGCAGAGGGCCCTCGTCATGTGCATGTTTTTCAAATCTATACTACACTTCCGTGCAGCTAAATCGACTCACCCCCTCAGAGCGCACAAAAAGGCGTATATTTTTTAAATGCCTTAACCGATTTTCAAAAAACTTTTTTTTTTTGAAAGCCTAATATTTTTACTTTACAATGACACCATTATCATTAAAATCTGTACAATATTTTGTTTTATAATGCATTTTAAATGAAAACGCAAGCAAAATGCATGCTTAGGAAAAAAAAATTGGGGATACTTAAAATTAAATTACAACAAAAAATTCAAGCAAAACAAGGAAACTTTTATTAATCAATACTTGATATTGCCTCCCCTTGCCTGTACGACGACTTGCATGCGGTTCCTCATAGACCCTATTAAGATTTTGACAAAGTCTTGGGGGATCCCATTCCACTCCTCCTCCAGCGAAATCTTGAGCTCGTTTTATTAGACGGTGCCGGATTTCTGGCTCGGACCCTCCGTTTGAGCTCGTCCCACACATGCTCAATCGGATTCACGTCGGGACTGAGGGCTGGCCACTCCATCGTCTCGAGACCAACCTCCTCCATGAATTGCCGAGTGGTACGTGCTGAATGACACCGGGCATTGTCATGCACTAACATGAAGTCTTCCCCGATATATCCTGCGTAGGGCACAACATGATCCAGGAGAATGTCCTCAATGTATCGTCGTGCAGTCAGACCCCCCCTCCGGCCTCCACCCGGTATGAAAACAAGATCTGTTTTTCCCTCAAGAGATATGCCAGCCCACATCATGCAGGAACCGCCGCCGTACGACACTGTTTCAGCAAAACAGCACTGTGAAAATCGCTCTCCTGGACGCCGGTAGACCCGGCCTCTCCTATCATTACCATGGAGACACATTCTGCTCTCATCAGTGAATAGGACGGACCGCCATTGCTCGATGCTCCAATTGACGTGTTCCCGAGCAAATTCGAGTCGTGCTGTGCGGTGACTTACGGTCAATTTTGGGCCTCTAGCGGGCCGTCTTGGAGTGAAGTTGGCTTCCTTCAAGCGTCTTCTGACTGTCCACTGACTAGCAGCTACTCCACGAACTTGTCTCAGCTCCTGTTGCAGATCGACGCCCGTGAGATGGCGATTTCGCAGTGAAGTTGAAATGATAAAGCGATCGTCCCTCTCAGATGTGCATCGGCGCCGTCCAGTTTGTGGTCTCCGAGTGAAGGTACCAGTTTCCTGAAACCATCTGAATACTCTTGAGACAGCAGATTGGCTCAAGTTTAGTTGACGAGCGACTTCTCGTTGACTGTGGCCTGCTTGCAACAAAGCAACAACTTGTGTGGCGTCTTCTGGCGTAGTATCCATGGGTTTGTGAAAACAATGAATTAAACTTGCAGAGATGTGTACAGATGAACGTCTGATCAGCGACTGATAAGAAATATCGGTCCACGTGGGATTTTATAGGGGATTTTATAACGGAGTTGGTGGTTTCCGTTCAGACTGCATTTTGCTACGCTTACGTTCAGATCACATTGATTTGGAAAATATTGTACAGATTTTAATGATAATGGTGTCATTGTAAAGTAAAATCATTAGGCTTTCAAAAAAATAAAAGTTTTTTGAAAATCGGTTAAGCCATTTAAAAAATATACGCCTTTTTGTGCGCTCTGAAGGGGTGAGTCGATTTAGCTGCACGGAAGTGTAGTTTCCGAGATATTCCCAAAAACGTGGATAGCCTACAAGCTTAAGTGTAATAATAGAGCTGATTTTTAGTTTTTGTTTCTAACAATAATTGTGGTTAGATTAAACACATTAGAAAGAAAATTTCCTAATCAAATAGCCAGAAATGATTTGGATAGTAATTTATTAAAAAAATAACAACGGAATTTGAACCCAGAATATCTTAGCAGCAGTCTGTGAATCTAACCACTAAGCCACAGTCCTTCCATAAATAAGCGGTTTCCTAAGTTATATGCATATTTTATATCAGTTATAAAATGAAAAAAAAATCATAACATATAATCGAATGTGTTGTATAAATTAATATTTGCATGCGTTTACTCTAGAATACTACCGCTTCATACTGATACTGTAACTTAGCTAGGCTATACATTCAAAATATAAATACTTTGAAAACAGTGACAGACATTGAAAATAATAAAAATAGTGACTAGCTTAAAACATTTTCTCAAAGAAAAAAAAACAAAACAAATTGGTATTTACAAAACGGCACAGCTGGTGTGACATAAAAAAGGAGAATTATGATTCAAATTTATTACGAGTTTAAACCCTGAAATGACCACTGATAAAGTTTTAATTTGGGGTGTAGGCTAAATAAAATTAGGAAAAACAAGGAACTTGAATTATATAGTATGCATGTTTGATAAAGAAAGGTTAGAGAACTGACGTAAACTCGCATATTAGTTTGTTTTATCGTATAAAATGACTGGCAATTACTTAATGACTAAATATTGCTGTATGAAAGTCCACACACAACATTCATAAAAGTTGCCAGAATACTTTTATCATAAACATAAAAGTAAAATCTTTTTTAATAATCTTTTAACTACATATATATATATATATATATGTAGTTGGTGCACAAAATGCACCAACTAAACGGAACTTCGATAGTTTAATTCTATTTTTTCTATCTGTGCTGGCCACAAATCTCCAATTATAAGTTACCTTTTTTTAGGTCCAAATTGGAAAGATAGCCAAATTACATTTAGGTACCTTTATACCCAATATGACGTATTTATTCTGTTGATTCAGAATTTTTTAAAGTTTCTTGTTTTTCCTAATTTTATTTAGCCTAAAACTCCCAAATTAAAACTTTATCCGTGGGCCTTTTAGGGTTTAAACTCTTAACAAACTTGAATTCATAATTCTCCTTTTTTATGTCACATCAGCTGTGACGTTTTTGTAAATACTAATTCATATAACGTGTAATACTTTAACGTTTCATTTATAATAATAATAATAAAAAGTGAGATAGTATTAAAACTGACTTACTTTAGTCAAGAATCAGATTTAGGGCATGAGGATGTAAGCACCGAAATTGAAAGAAAATAAAAGTAAGGTATTTCACTTTTGAACTATTTGTGACTTTACCTTGATCATACAAAAAAAAAATATATTTTCATCTCAATTATTTCGAAATAGAATTTTTAATTTTTAAATTACCTTGTCTCAACAATATTTACTTGTCAGTTTTTCTTAATCCTTTCTTCTACAGTTTTTGGCACTTCTTTACATAAGTGACACCTATACACATAATTACATGTCTTGGTAGCTTTTATTCAATACTAAGTAAAGTAATAATCAGTGATTGTTTCTGACATTTTCTAATGGATACAAATAACAATTTCACAGCTTCCAAATCACTACTACTCAATTGGAAATACAAATCATTAAGGAAAAGAAATTTAAATGGGAATTAGAAAGCCTGGGTCTAAGACACTAAAAGATATTAATACAGTTTATATTTGAATAAGATAATAGACATTTCAAAAAAAAAAAAGTTCAATCAACGCCGCCTATCTCTGTTTTTACTTTTTAAACAATTAACATAAAAAGTTAAATCAAATAGAAAAATGAATTTCATATTTTTTTTTCCCTTCTTGGAAAAAGTAAGTCGAGTCTCTTACAACTAAAAAGAAATTGTTTTTTCAAGAGTAACAAAACAGTTACTACTTCATAAATATCATAGGCTGGTCCCTAATGAATGATATCAAAGTCGGAAGGCTCAAAAGAAACTGTAATCCCAACTTAAAAGAGTTGCTGCTCTTGTCAAGGTCTTTCCTTGGTCCACGGTTGAAATAAAAAAGCAAGAAAAGAAGAAGAAAAAAAATGCTGGATAAAATACGGAGGCTGGCGACAGGAAATTCCTCTTCTTCCTTTTTTCTAACGTTTGTTTTTCAATTTGTAATAACACATTAGTCACTGAACAGCTGTTTAAAAGAAACAAAATTACAATGCGGCCTTTGAAAATGAGAATTGATCTAGAAAATTCTGACCCTATCCCTCGAAGTAATTAGTTATCTCTTCTTACCCCTTTTCCTCACATTTTCCTCTGTTTTTTTTATGTGTATATTTCTTTTGAGGACGTATTGGCTGTAGTAAGGAAAAAAAAAAAAAAAATTTTTTTTTTTTTTTTCTTATTTTTGCAACAATTTACAAATTTTTAGCTAAATTAATATGAATTAAAATGAGTTTTAAAATATGAATTTTAAAATCCAAGTGATTAAAATCATTGGTTATTTCTACAAACTGAGAAATGCACTTTAAACGACTATTGAAATATGATTACATCACTGGTTAAAGTTCATTTCAGATGAAACTTGAATGTAATATATCGAAATAAGTGAGGAAAGAAATGACCTTTTTCGTTTTGAATAAGAGTTATATCAGGTAATTGAAATTACTTTTAGACAAGAGAGTAATGAAGACATTATTCATAATGAACATTCGATAAAAAATTACTTCAAATGTTTTATTTCGTTGAACACTGACCTTTAAGACAGAGGCAGTGAAAATATAAACAGGGTTTTTATAATTCATGGTTCTGTCAAGCAAATCAAAGGAAAAAGAAAGTGTTATTAAACTGTGGGTCATTCTTTGCTAAATATATACAGTTATATATATCTTTGTATACAGGATGTACCTGAAATCTGCTACCAAACTTAAAGGTTGTATTCAATCATGCAAAACAACGAATAAATGCCATATAAACGTGGGTCTGGAAATGCTTTATTTCCAAGATATGAACGATGCAACAATTTCAGGGGTACAGCCCGACGACTTCTGAACCACTGTTATCCTGACCGTTGGATTGGAAGAGGGGGACCAACAGCATGGCCTGCTCATTCCCCTGATTTAAACCTTCTGGACTTTTTCGTATATCATTATTAAAACTAATGATAATATTGGTATTTTCTTTAAGATTATTATTTTTTACTTCTATGATTTATATAAGATGAATAAGTTCTTTTGTATGAATTATGATTTATGTTTTTATTAGTATATTTATATTATATTTTGAAAGAACTAGTTATTCTTGATTGAGTTGTTTTATAGGAGGAGATTCTATATCAATAACTTTGTTAACTTTAACTTTTTGAATTTTAGCATTAATGGTTTTATCTACATATAAAGTGAAACATGATTCTCATGGAAGAAAAGAATTTGGGGTTGTAAATTTATTTTTGTTAATTTCTTTATTTATGACGTTTTGTAGAATGGATTTATTGTCATTTTATATTTGATTTGAAATTAGATTAATTCCCACATTTTTAATGATTCTTGGATGAGGGTATCAGCCTGAACGTGTTCAGGCTGGGGTTTACTTAATATTTTATACATTAACAGCTTCTTTACCTTTGTTAATTTGTTTGATATATTATTATGAAGAGTTAGGAAGTTTATCGTTTATGGTTTTAACTAATATAAAAATAAATGTTAGAATAATTATTTATATTTTTTCTATTATAGCATTTCTTGTAAAAATGCCTATGTATTTGGTTCATTTATGGTTACCCAAAGCTCATGTTGAAGCTCCAATTGCAGGTTCAATGGTTTTAGCAGGAATTTTGCTAAAAATAGGAGGGTATGGCTTACTTCGAATAAATCAAATTATCTTAAGAAAATTTATTAGAACAAGATGAATCTTTATTGGTCTAAGTTTAGTAGGGGGGATTTATGTAAGATTGATATGTTTACGACAATGGGATATTAAATCTTTAATTGCTTATTCTTCTGTTGCTCATATAGGAATAGTGTTAGGAGGAATTATAACATGTTCAGTTTGGGGATTTGTAGGTAGATTGATTATAATAGTAGCCCATGGGTTATGTTCATCTGGAATGTTTTGTCTTTCAAACATAATCATAATCAAACAGCATTAGTGTACACCACACCGGTTCCTGACGCTCACACAATACATGATCGCATAATGGTTGGGTGCAACACAATTCAACGTGCACTTGGCATCTTCGACCGTGTTTGGCAATCGATGGAACGACGTTGTGTGGCGTGCATTGCGGCCGGTGGAGGACATTTCGAGCACTTTCTGTGAAACTGAGCGACTATATGGCCAACACTTCTGTATTGTTGCATCATTCATATCTTGGAAATAAAGCATTTCCAGATCCATGTTTATATGACATTTATTCGTTGTTTTGCATGATTGAATACAACCTTTAAGTTTGGTAGCAGATTTCAGGTATATCCTGTATACAAAGATATATACAGGCAACACATTTCAGGTACACCCTGTATAGCTTAAGATAAAAATTTAATGTTTTTCTTAAACTAATGTATTACATAAACAGTTTTGGTATTGGATAGATACAGAAAGTGAACGCGATACTATTACATTAAAAATTTGTAGTATGAGTCGAAAACAAAGAAAACTATTATTATCAAATTCCGAATTAATGACTGAAATGAACATCTCAGTTTTCTTTAATATCAAATTAATTATTTCCGGTAGAAAGTATTCTTTCAATTCTTCATCTTATCTAATCCAGGCAAGGTAGTTTTGTTTTTTTCCCTTACATATTCAGTTTTGACTAATATTGATTACTGAAATCTTGAAAATAATTATCATAACGAATTCCAAATAAAACTTACTTTTTAAACTTAACTATACGACCTGAAAAACGTTATTTGTTTTTTAAAGTCTTTCTTAAATTTAAAATCTCAGGTTTTAAAATAAATTACGCTAATAATCTCATGTCTGTTAGGACTGTTAACTGGCATTAATTAATCTCTTTAAGGAACACGTTCCAGTCATTAGGTGCGCAAGGTGAAAAAGGAGATCAGATTACACAGGAAAAAAAGTATCCTGACATTGAGTGTCTGATGGAGTGTGTTGCTGAAGATCAGTTGACAAGAAAAGAAGGCTTCAAAGAACTAAGATACATTTCAACAACAAAAAAAATTAACTTAAAAATCGATTAAAGCTTTTTAGTGAAATTTGTTATTTTGATGGTAACATACAAAATTTACAAACTTAAAGAGATAAGACGATTCTGTAATTAAAAAATAAATAAAAGAAAGTAACTTCTAAAATTTAATAATTTAATAATTAATAGGTCCAACTTAAAAAGAATGTAAACTAAAGTAATTTAAATTATATGGAGAAATGATATAAAATTTTGAAGAATTTAGCTTTTTAACCTTTCCTTGCAATTTTTTATTTTTATTATTCTCTTTCTTCTTTTTTTTATTTTCGTTTTGTATTTTACAATCAAAATAACAAATTATGTGATTTTGAACCAAATCATTGTTTCAAGCAAGACAATGTTGCTGATGGGCACTGCAATATCAATGAGATAGGTCTGTTTGTTGACATTGTCAACAAGTTTATTATTATTATTATGTTTGTATGTTTCAAACCTTGGGTTTCCCCAGCAAAAACAATATGGCGGGTCAAGGACCAAAGCACATATTGCCAAGTGTAAAGACGTGTGCAACAATGATTAGGGATGTGTGCTTGTGTCCATAAATTTCCTAACTATGCGTGTTGTGTTGAGTACCACAGCCTTCTGCAGTTGTATATAAGTGTTTTTGTGAAGTCCTAGTGTGCTGAGATTGTGGTGCAATGTGAGGTACCAGACCAGTGGCGGACAAGACGATGGGTACAACACGTACTCGATCCTGCCTCCACTGCTTCTGGAGCTCATGTGCTAGATCGGTGTATTTACTGATCTTGTCTGCATGAGTTTTCTGCATGTTCTTGCTGATAGGTACTGCAATATCAATGAGATAGGTCTGTTTGTTGACCTTATCAACAAGTGTGATGTCAGGTCTGTTGTGATGTGGGGTTTTGTCTGTGTGAATGGGGCGATCCCAGTACAGCTTATGTGAGGATGACTCTAATACGCTTTGTGGTATGTACTTGTAGTATGGGACCGTGTTCTTAATAAGTGAGTGTTTGTGTGCTAACTGTGTTATTATTATTATTATGTTTGTATGTTTCAAACCTAAGGGAGACAAAATTCTTGCGTTTAGTTATTACTTACTGAGTGATATGTAAGAGTGGTAAGAGTGGTCATTTTACATATTTTCTATCTTCAGGTAAAACAAAAAAACAAATCAGGTCATAGTTTTCTTTGAGGCCCCAAGTATAATTTACGGGGTCTTCTTTTAGTTTCGCCTTAATGCAAATGAACGCTACTTAGAGATTACTAAGATTTCCTTTTTCTCAACCTCTTTTTTTTTCCTTACATGAAAAACTGGAAATTTACTTTGATAAAAATGGTGGAATTTTATGTAATTCCATCTAATTTTTTTACTTTATTTAATTTTTTGCTAATAAGGCCCCAAAAGATCTTTGTTTGGTACCCATTTAAATAGTTTTGATTTTAGGTTCTCATTCTGAAAGTCATTATTATCTTTAATGTAGTGCTGTGATAATATTAATGAGTATGTTCAGCTCCAGATACTTTCAGCATTTTTGAAATAAAGTTATTTCATTGATTTGTGGACTGAGTTAATGGTAAGGGACAATAGTTAGTTGGGTTTTCTGATTTCCTATCCTTACCTAGTAATTTTATAAAGCATTGAATCTATATCGTTAACGACACTTGATAAAAAAACAAATTACAGTATTTTCTTACCTGTTCGATTTAACTACTGCATATTTAGTATTTTTCTAACTATGAATTTTGGACAATGCTAAATAACCATAAGATTCTTCTGCAACGAACTGTTAATGTCTTCTTTTTATTACTATTATTCTTAAATAATTCGCAAAATCTAACCTTGACAACAATCTGCAGCCTAGCTACTTTGAAATTAGTGCTTCTTTATCTCGCTTTCAGGAGCTTTTATTGCTTGTCATTTTCTTTTATTACCGAAAAATTACAGGAATATAAAACGAGAAAAGCCTTTTGTTAAATGGGTTATCATTTGCACACAGAAATCATCCTCACGAAATATCATCACTTCTATGAATGGTTGTAGGAAACGTATAATTTTAAAAGCAATTCTTATCATAATTAACAACTTACAAAACACTCCTCTAAACATGCATATTTACTAAAACGATATATTTCTCAGACAAGTCTCATAATAGAATTTATTATAAAAGCTTAAATGCACGTTAAAAAACGACATTTTTCTCAAGGAATTATTTCAGTAATATTGTTAAAACCCATTTATTGAAACCAAAAAAAAAAAAAAATGAAAATAAGAATTTATAGATGGTTGCATTTTGTTTTTATATTCTTTTTTTATTTAATGCGCATTTCAATTACAATTTTTTTTATTTATTACTTTTATAAAAATTTGATGGTTCTGAAAATTACTTCGAAACCACATCCCAATCCCAGGAAAACAATTTTGTAGCTCAGTAATAATTCTATTGAAAATAGGTCCTATTAAAAATAATAAAAAGGAATTTTGTGAATTTCTATCTAACGTCTTCAGGAAAAACGATCACTCAAATCAATTAACAGATCAAGCTCAACAATTGAAAAGAATTGAATGCTTTAAAACATATTACAAGTTTCAGGAGTCCCAGATTCGGCTCCCTTCATCAGATGTCTGTTAAATACTGTTACTGTAAAAAATAGCACATAAATTCAGAATTACGTACACTCCGAGTTGAGTTACTTCATGCATTTATGGATAAAGCTTTGCAGCACAGACGGATAAGACGAATTCACTAGCCATCAAAGTATTTAATTCATTAGCCATAGAAAAGTAGGAAAAGCTGGACAAACTGCCAGTTAGAGACAAGCCGAGACATCTTGTGCCCTTGTTCTATAAGGTTCCAACAAAATGTCAGTTCCCCTTTAGTTCCTATCATTTTCATCCATTTATCAACAAAACCAATGATCGTAATGATAACTTTTTTTGATGAAATGAATCAAGAGTTTACTATTAAGGTATGAAATTACATGAAAACGACCAATTTTAAGACAGAACAATGCAAAATATACGATAAGGAAACATAAACGCACATACATAAATAAACTTCACTGAGCTGTTTTGGCAATTAGTACTGGGAATCCAAGACAGCACTGTTTCTGGTTTCTCAACCCTCATCAGCTGGATTCGCCAGTGTATATATATATTAATTTTATTCATGTTGTATTTTAAAGGCATAAAACGTCTTTAACACAGACGGATGATGTTGTTTTTATTTTTTTCCCCAAACACCATCTTATCGCTGAAAAGTAATACTATCACCTAACAATCGTATTTATTTAAAGCATTATCGTAAGTGTATTTTTAAAGAGAATCTTCAAGGGTCCGCTTCCATTTTGAAAGAATAACGAACTATCAGAATTAGAAATAGTTTTGATGAAGTTATAAGCTTGCTTATTTATTTATTTTTAATGTTGATTAATAGCATTAGAAGCTAAAGAAAAAGGACAATAGGTGTTTTTAAGTTTGCGATAAAAGCCAAAAAACACAAAAACAAAAAACAAAATCGCCTGACTATATTGTTGTTGTTCTCGGGGTTCTCCCGTTTCCCCTGCACTTCTCCCACCATACTTTCTCAGTCTTTCTCTCTATCTGTCCGTATTTCCGTGGGATAGTACAATAGACCTCCGGTCGCAGTGCTTGGCTTCTCTGCCACCCACATTCATTACATAACATAACATAACATCAAGAGTCTCATAATAACGATAAATCATTAGGTGTTTATTTGAAAAAGCCAAAACTTTAGGACAGAGAAATCGTAGAAATGGAAAGGTTAAGATGATTCAAGCCTTTCAACCAAAATAAAAAAAATTATATTCTCTTTCCGATGACAGGGGTGGGTGTGGGGAGAAAGTTACAAACGATGGCTATCTAACTAATAAAACAGTTCAAAATATTAGATTTCTTCCACCTTTGGATCCAATATAAGGGTTCAAACCCACCAACACGTTCTCCTCTCCATCCACCAATGCTTGAGGAGCAAACTCAAATTTCAAGTGTTTCAAACTGAAATTTCATATTGATATAATATATATATATATATATATATATATATATATATATATATATATATATATATATATATATATATATAAATCTACAGCGTTCTAATCACAGTAAACCATCCACAAAAAGAAAACGTTATTGAAAAAAAAATAACGCTTAACGTGCATATGAAGATGTTAAAGAAAAGGGGAGTTACCCATCATGCACTTAATGAAAACAATAACAAATTCCTGCCAAGAGCTTGTCAACGAAGTGGAGTATGGTACGGCCGTTTCATCATTGTTATGAATCCTCAGCCATACTTACCACTTCGATGACAAGCTTCAACATGAAGAATATGTGGAACCCATACTCGCTTCCAACACAAACAGACAAGAAAAGAAAATTACCTGTTGCTTAACAGGATTTAATAATAACGGCCCTCAACTTCGGGCAAAGTGGCAAATAAAATACACACAAAAAGCCACACAAAGTAAAAGGTCTCAAAGAAATAATGCTTAATGAGCAGATGAAGATATTAAAAAAAGAAGAATTACCCATCATGCACATAATGAAAACAAAAGCAATTTTAGGCCAAGAGCTTGAAGAATAAGCCATTAATTTTCGGAGTGATGATTAATTAAGAGTTCCAACAGCACCAATAATGGATGAAAATATTGATAAATTAATAATAATGAAAGAGTTAAAAGATATGAGAACAAATAAATGAGCAATTTTTTGTCAATTTATTAAAATAATACAATTAAATTAGGAAAGCCCTTCTGCTGTTGGGGGAAATCAGAAATGGAAAGGAGCAGCTCCTAGTTTTAAAGCTAAAATAATTAGAGAATTAAAGTCTTCAATAGTTATAATAAATCAATTATTCTGTAAGAAGTTAATAATTGCTCAAAATAAAAATATTGAGGAAGCTATAGATTGAACTAAAAAAATACTTTAAAGTTGCTTCTCTAGATTGTTGATTTAAAGAAATAGAGATAAGTGCAATAAATGCTAGAAGATTAATTTCTAGTCCTATTCAGACCTATTTCTAGTCCTATTCAAGATTTGGATGAGACGGCAATTAGAGTTCCTACAAAAACTGAAAATCAGAAAAAAAAAAAATTATGTGTTAATATATAAGCTCGTGTATGGGCACATTGAAATTTGAATTTAATGGGGTAGTTTAACTCTATCGCTTATAACACAGTTGCAATTTTCTGGAGAGACTTAAGAATAAACCATTTTCTGGTAAGTATGGCTGAGGATTCGTAATAATAATGAAACGGCCGTACCATTCTCCACTTCTTGACAAGCGCTGACATGAATTTCTTTTTGTTTTTGTTTTCGTTACGTGCATGATGGGTAATTCCCCTTTTCATTAACATCTTCATCTGCACGTTAAGCTTTATTTCTTTAAAACCTTTTACTTTGTGTGGCTTTTTTTGTTTGTATTTTATTTGCCACTTTTGCCCGAAAGTTGAAGGCCACATTATTAAATCCTGATAAGCAACTGGTAATTTTCTTTTCTTGTTTGTTTGTGTCGGAACTCACAGTCGGGAGCGAGTATGGGTTCCACATATTCTTCATGCCTTCGAAGCTTGTCATCGAAGTGATAAGAACGGCTGAGGA
>JAFIDM010012231.1:149813009-149837031 GCA_023159025.1 Thereuonema tuberculata
ATAATAATAATAATAATAATAATAATAATAATAATAATAATAATAATGACGCCACTGGTCTGGTGCCACACACATTGCACCACAGTCTCAGTACTCTAGGACTTTCACAAAAACACTTTTGCATAACTGCAGAAGGCTGTGGTACTCAACACAACATTCATAGTAAGAAAATTTATGGACACAATCACACATCCCTAACTTTACCTCTTTTTTTTTTTTTCTTTTTTTTTACACTTGACAATATGGGCTTTGGTCCTTGATCCGCCATTTTGTCTTTGCTGGGGAAACCTAAGATTTGAAACTTTTACATATTAATAATAAATTCGTTCAGTATGTCATAAAATTAAATTTCTGTAACTATTTTTTAATATGACCTACTGAACGAATTTATTAATTAATTTATTTATTTTTAATTAGAAAAAAGCTCGTAATCATGAAAGTAACTTGCAATCCACAATTAATTTCATGGTGAGTTCAGTTTTATGTGCTTGTATAAAATGTAGATTTTCAAAAATTTTTCATAAACTAAATTTCTGTAACTACTTTTTAATCTGACAATTTTTTGTTATAATGAATTATAAGAGAGATTTTGGTGTTTCTATTAGTTCTTAAATGTTATTTTCTTTTAATTCATCATTTCACCACTCAGTAGTGAACTTCAAGAAAGCATCCTAATTTCAAAGACGACCTTTGTGAATTTATCTTTAATGAATAATAAATACTAAGTCAATATTAAGAAACGACTGATCTTCATCAAGTTTTATACGCGTGGAGTTTAGTCTATTCGTCTCTTTAGCCTTTGATTTTTATACTATTTCAAAAGTCCTACTTGTCATAGTTGCTACATACAACTAATCTACATATGTTAGTATTTACCTGCAAACATAAATCCAAACTTTCTTAGAACTACAGATTCAATTTTGCTGTGAAAAGTTTTTTTTGTTTTATTTTTTCCTTAATGTGTTTTGCGATCTAAAGTCTTGTAATTTCTACACTGTCTACACTCACGTCGTCGAGGAAAGCAGCAGTGGGAGTTTAGGTTGGTTATGCATATTTATAAGTTTTAACTGTGCTCAGAAAAATAAGTTGAACCACTGAGTAAAAACTTCTAAGTGGAAGGAACTGGCTATGGAGAAAATCTTCTAAAAAAACCTAAAATTTGAATATGGAGATGGGTACAGAAACTGTTATTGGATGAGATTAAATGTTTTTAAGTGATAATACAATTGATATGCCACTTCCTAGTCAATATCTATACTAAGTGGTAATTTCTTGTTAACGATTTAGTTGGATGTTACTATGGCATATCAAACACTTATTCAGATCTCAACGTGTTGGAGTTAGCCATTCTATTTGATTTTAACCATAATAGTGTCATTTAATTCTTTCAAATTAAAGGAACAGCTTCTTTTGTATTTGTATCTTTGTTTGCAAAGAAATGCTTGCAAATAAAACTTAATAGGAAAAAAGCATTGAGAAACTCTTGTTCAATGTTTTAAAATTTTATTCGTATTTCTACCCTGAAAGCAAAATAAAGCCTTTAGAATTGTCAACAAAATGCTGATAAAGTTGAGATTCGGTAATAAGTTAAATGGCAACAGATCACCATCCTGCTTGAAGAAAAAAAAGTATAATTAGCAAATATCTTAAAAATACATAATTACTTTACTACATCTTTGGCATCCTAAATTGTCATTGGTATAATAATTCCATAAAAGCCGGTATGGCCAGTTCGTTTTCCAGTAAAATAAAATAAAATTCTCATTGAAATTTATCTTAAGTTACTTTTAAGTTGAATAAAAAGCCACTTTATCGATTTTTTTGTTTGTTTGTAATGTTTATTCTAAATAAAACGGACCACCGCAATAATTGCGCCTCACAGTCTAACTGTCGCAAATTCAAACAAATGTATTTCCAAATTCTAGTATCGAGGTTCGGTTCTCATATGGGTTTCATGATGATGGACGATCCGCGCTGGGCAGGTTTTCTCGGGGTTCTCCTGTTCCCCTGCACTTCTCCCACCATTCTTTCTCAGTCTTTCTCTCCGTATGTCCTTATTTCCGTGTGATAGCTCAAAAGACCGGCGCGGTGCTCGACTTCCCTGCCACCCACCCAACATAACATAACATTTCCAAATTCTCACTATGAATTTTCAATTATCTAAATTTCCTATTTACAATAAAAATTCGTGTAATAAGTTCATTTTTACTTTAACTTGAAACTTTTTTATTTTATTTTAATGTAAAAGTGAAATAAAAAGAAATGAAATGCAGTGAAAGCGCAATGAGTATAATATTACAATGGATACACCAAGAGTATAAAAAATAAATTCACAGCTGAAGTCGTAAAGTAGATGATGAGTTCAATATGGTGGATAAATACTGAATAGAAAATAAATTTTAAAATAAAAGTCTGCAGTTCATAGTCTTTGGATTCCTTATTTTTGTGGGCTGGTACCAATGTGGTGACGCACTTGACTGGGGCTGGAAGAACCATACACGATCTTCGGCGGGATTTTTCCAAGTCGAATTCTCTTCCATTCGGGTTCTAACTCCTCTGTAAAAATGGGTAACGGGTTTCTTTTCTGGGGAGCTTCAGAAAAGGAACAAGCAGATGTGGTAGGGCGTGAGGAGAATGTCCATTACTAAAAGACGACAATGTAAGCCAATATTAATAATAATATCTCCTGAGCAAACTATATGAAGGAAAAAAAAAACAAAACAGTGAAAGAAAATACATGTTATAAAGATATATAAGGATTTTAAGTGCTAAAAAAACCGCTAAAAGCTCGATATTTAAGGACAGATAACTGAAGTTAACTAATCACTCAGCCTCTGGAAGTTTAAAAGAGTTGAGTAGGGAGAAGAATTAAGAGTAATTTCACTTAAATTATTTTTATAAGAAATAAGCTTAAGTTTTATTTTGTATTTTTTTTTTTAAAATTTCATCCTAGATTCCTTTGACTCTTAATTCCCTCAATGAAAATAACCCTTAGCATCCCAATCTGAATGGCTTTAATATAGTCTTCCTCTGGCTGTTGCTTATCACAGCCATCGACTGATGATTGTTATCTCTTTTGGTTGATGATTTCTTTTCACCGAACAGCAATGAAGTGATCATCGCAGAGTTACATTAATTAATTTATGAAACTATAAAATTGAAAAAAAGAAATACTTATGTAATATTAATTAACACAAAGAGAGATGAAGATGATGGAAAGATAACTGGTGAGAAACCTCCAGCTGTACACACAGCCCTAACCTTAACCTTCACTTCACCTTTTCTTTCTTCTAAGATCTGAGCTCAAAGCTAAGTCTGGCTGATTGATTACTAGTGATGGAAATATCTTTTTTCGTTTCTCTCTCTCTTTTTTTAATGTTTCTTGTGCAAAGGAATCTTGAGGTCGTGATCAGATTTACATCGGGATGCTTGCAACGTAGTCGAGTCGACATTTCAACGAGAGTCTTTGTCTGCCAAGTTGCAGAAGGAAGCGTGAAAACATAATTATCGGTTGTCGTCGACGCAGCAGGTGGCCAGCAGTTCCCCGTTCTACCACCAGGTGACACACGAGAGCAGAAACACTTGGAACCAATTAGAAGCAATTGGTGAATTATTTTATTATTATTGCTACTATTATTATTATTATTACTTTATTGGAATTATAAATTCTGATAAAAAACACTCAAAGCATAATTAAAAATAAATTAAAATGATCACAAGTCAAAGTCTATTTAAAAACGTGTTTTTTTGCTATAAATAAATTTATTGGTAAAGGCTTCGCATGATCTCGTTGTAAGCTTGGAGTGAGAGATAGGAAGCTTGTCTTCAAGCAATACGTGCATAGTAAGTTCACTATTTTACTTTTGGGAGACGACAATTTAACTTCGTAACATTGTTGACCCTCTATCATGGCACTTGCACTGATTACGTAAATCTTACAATTTTTACAATCAGCATGATATGATCAGTATAATATGAATTTTTGTGGGTGTGTAATGCAATGATATTATACACAAAACAATCTTTGAAGTTAGCTACGGATTGTATGTTATTGTACTTTTATTAGAAGTGACTTTAAGATTATTGGAAACTTTTATAGCCAAAGTTTGGCGCCGATTCTTAGCATGATGAGAAAGTAAAGTCGCTGACATATTGGGGCCTGCTTTGAAAAATTCATGAAATCGATTTATGAAATTTCGATTCTAGTAAAAATGTCTATTACACTATATTCTATTTATAACCATTATTTTTCACCTTTCGAAGAGAAATAATGAAGACCTCACTGTAATAAAGCATGAGAAATAGGTTGGTAGCGATAGTAGAGCCAGTTTTACTATGGTAGTGTTTAATAAGGGAATTTGAAATGGGTTAAATGGGATAATTCTAACAGGTGGTCATTTTATTGTGTCAAATATTGGATGACGAGAGATAACAAATCGGTAGAGATTAAAGATTGAGCAGGATCCTTGTTCAGTTTTGAATATTTTATTAATAACTATAGTTTAATTATTCGGTTTTTTGTTTTTTTTTTAACTTTGCTTTCAAACTTTTGAAATGCGTGTCTCGTTCGTGATGTCCAATAAGCAATCTTTTAAGACATTTTAGTCTAAGAATTTAAGATCCTTAATTTCAGAATATATGATACGTCGACGATTCAGTGCAGCTTGTCACAATAGGTGATCGTATTATCACAATTAGTATTACCTTTATCATAAATATCAACTAATGTTTAATAATGATTTGTTGTTTAATAATGGCTTGACTGTCGTCCCAAATAGCTTGAATGAGACCGATCTAAGGATAATCAGAATACAGAAGAGTCTTCAGAGACGAATCTCGCTTTTGTTACGGGTCCGACGACTGGAACCAGAATCTAAAGTACGGCCTACATCCTAAAGAGGAATTGTCAGACGCGTTCAGGTGATTTGCAATTTCATGATCCATGCTAAACGTATTGTCAATCAGGATGGTTAAAATATCTTCTATAGTTATTGAAAATAACGTCTCTTATCTGTTTTGAAACTTTATTTATATCTCTTACACTGTTCCATCCGTGAATAACAAGTTAGTTTCTTTTATACATTTCAAAATTATACTTTGTTACTATAGAAACAAAAGTAGGACAACAAACTATGAGTGAAAAGAATTTTTTTTTGGAAAAAAAAAAATACTTAGCTCGAAAGATATAAGTATTTGCAAAGTTAAGATAATGGTTATTATATAATCATATGATTAAATTAATTATTATAATTATTTGATTACAATTAATTTGCAATTGGTGTTAGAACAATTAGAAATTGTTTACGAAATTTTCAGTTCTAAATTATTTGAGATTAAAAAAAAAAAAATACGGTGTCTTTGGTCACTGCACTCTCAGGGTATTTAAGTGAACCCTCGAAAAATTCCAGGACTTTCCCTCTTTTATCTTCTTTGTGTGAGTCTGCTCGGAAAAAAAAAGAAAAAGAAATACCTTCTTTTGAAAAGAAATATCTACAGAAAAAGAACATTTCCCAAACAATAAAACCCATGGTTTCTGTTTTAAGTTTGGTCGTCTTTGGAAAAAGGGAGAAATCATGACAACCCAAATGAATGAATACTTTGCTGATAATGAAAATTACCCACAAAAAGAATTTTGCTTTTAGCTAAATTTTTTTAATTTAACTGACACTAAAGAAAACAACTTCTTGTTCAAAATAAATATCAACAGCGCTGTTGTTGTAGAAAACAAAGCAAAAAAACCGGATACAAATTGCTATGGATACGAAACTATAGCGACCCAGTATATGTTTTTTGTTTGAGGGACAGAAAGTGAGGACAGATCTTACGCTCTTAATTTTCCCACCTCTACAAATCATTAAGTTAAAGTTAAAGTTGCGATCAGGCCCAGAGGACCGCGCAATGCAACTGGAGGGTAGGCTCCAGTGTTCAGAACCTACGGGACAAAGTTGAGGACGGGGGGGTCGGCCCGTCGCTCGCCCGCCTTTAACTCCCGGGAAAGAAACCCGGTACCCATTCTATAGAGGGCTGGGTAGACCCTAGGGCCCGTTTGGAGGAGAAAGAAGCGTGGAAAAATTCCCGGCCTCCGCCAAGGCCGGGAATCGAACCCGCTACCTCCAACCCGCAGCCAAGCGCCCTTACCCACTCGGCTACCAGGCCCACTCTACAAATCATTAAGGGTTCTAATAAAACATCACTTATATCTGATCGACTTGTACTTTATGGAGATAGTGATTGTTTTTTGTTGTGTTTGGCCATTTCCTGTCAGACAAGGAATAACCGCAGACCGGAACTCGTATTTTTCTACATGTGGTAATGGTTCCAATAAGGCTGTCCGACTTGGAGGGGGTTTGAGATGTACTGTTAGTGACATGTTGATTTTCGGTAACTTCCACTTACTCTTGATACAGGAAGTGACCGCAAAAGACACTCATATTTTTCCCTACCTCTACAAGTCATAAACTTTCCAATAAGATAACACTCATATCATTCTGTTTTAACTCTATTTGAACTATAGAGACAGCGACAACTTTCATTTGCGGCCACTTCCACTAGTCTCGACAAGCCACGGAAACTTCGGACTCTATATATATAATCTCCGGCGCTCCTAGTCCCAGAGGCTCCAATAGGAAAAATAACTCCCTACTCAATATTCCTCTTATTTGATTAGAGAAAAGGTTATTACAGTAATTAATGGATATAGAATTTTTTGAAATTATTAAAAGAAAAACTTAGAGAGCCTTGAAAGTAAGAACAGTTTCTTTTAAGGATGAAAAGGGAGGAATATACCGCAATTTTTCTAGAAAAAAATCATCCTTATTAGGGTATTAATTTATTGCCAAAAGATTATTTACGCGTTGTGGCAAAGTACATTTAACTACTTTATAAGGTAGGTGACCCAAAGGTGGCCATAGTTAAGCTTTGCTGATTTTTTATAATTTAACGGTTGCGGGAATATAAAAAAAAAATCTAGGGGTCATCACCCTGAACCTTCTCTAAACAAGACATATTGATATTGTTTATCTTAAAACATATTTAGTTTGTTTTACAATTATTTTATTAAAAAGTTATTTCCGGGCCACCTTCGGAGCAGGTGAACCTAAGATGGCCCACATATTTATTTTGTTAAAAATTATATTTTCCAGGGTTTGAAAGGACACTTAACGCTTTATGACTAAATTTAGTATTTTATAAGCTGCTAGTTTTACATGCCTAAAGTCCTAATACTAAATATGCGTACAAAATATAGAGGGAAAAAGTCTTTCAAAAAGTACACTTAAAATTTTTGATTCTGTCGCCTTGTGTACCCTGTATATAGATCACTAATTAAAAGTTAAACATATTAATGAACATATAATAATATTCCAAAATTGCATATTATGCAAAAGTAATAAGTAAAATATGAGATAAATGGATACACGTATTTGTGTTCCCAAGGTGGTCGGGTTGGCGGGCCACCATGTGTACACATCTCAGCACATTGTTTTCACAAATAAGCAATTTCATTACCATGAAATTCTTAAATTGTGACAATACGTCCTGAATGAGTAGTGACCGAACTTTAATAAAATATCCAACAAATTGCATTTAACAAAACTTTACACGATTAAATTTAATTTATTACTTACCGGAAAGTAAGAACAACGATGCTCAAAAACAAATGTCTTCTCAGTAATGGCCGACGTCTCGTCGAAATGGCTTTGTTTTCAGTAGCCAGCGCTAGAGTGCGACAGCTGTCAAGTAGCAGGTGCCATATACCGATTATTTTATATATTACTATATTATATAAGCAGATGGCCACCTTGTGCACTCTGGCCACCTTTGGGTCACCTACCTTATAGTTCTTTGACGCCTGTACACTTGACTAAAAACGGTTAAAACATTTAAAAATTTAACACTTATTAAATATTAAAACATTTAAAAATTTAAAAATTTGCAGTTACAGTTACATGACCTGGTTTCTTTCCCGAGAGGGAAATTTTTCAAATATTTTTTTTTTTTATCATTTGAAAAATTTGAAAAACATTTGAAAAATTTCCCTCTCGGGAAGGAAACCAGGTAATGTAACTGTAACTGCAAATTTTTAAATTTTTAAATGTTTTAATTTTTAATAAGTGTTAAATTTTTATTAAGTGTTAAATTTTTAAATGTTTTAACCGTTTTTAGTCAAGTGTACAGGCGTCAAAGAACTATATCAATACTTCACAGTATACGTAAAAACTTTATTTATTACATTTAACTAATCTTAACTAATTATTACCAAGTAAAGGCCAGTTTCTCCAAACAGTTGTAAGTTAATGTCTAATCGGCGATGCTTGAATCACCGATGAAAGCTTACATTCCCCATCCCTTTGACCCATTTCTACAAAGCAGATTAAGGAAGTCGAAGCTCAAATTTTTTTTAATCTTCGCGCTCAAGAAACAAGTAATGGGATTGGTTATTAGAAATCCTGTTCCATTATGGGTTTGCATTTTGGTGCAGAAATAACAAATGTTACTAAAATGAATATGCGACTGTCAAGGGACTCGGTATTAAAAAGAAAAGGCTGCAAATTTTTCTGAGTTAGAAAAACAATTTCTGCTTCAGGTGATTGGAAGCAAAAAGCCATTGCAGAGAATAAATGTACAAACAGTCTTTATTGTTTCTACAGCCAAAAAGGAGACAAATCAGTTAAAATTGGTAATAATCCACGCTTTCTGAGGTATAAGTTACGATCCATTGTGATCCTTGCTTGTACAATGAATAATTATATTCATTGAGATTAATACAGTTTGGAGAAACCGACTGTAAGTGATTTACGAAGATTAAAAAAAAATATATATTCATTGTTTACAAATTTAATGTAAAAGCCACTGCTCTTTTAGAAGCTTTTCGGAATATAGATGCAAATTATCCGAGTTTCATTTTTAATCCTAATTTAAAGGGGAATAATGAGGTTCATCAGATGATTCAGTTTGAGTTTTGTTCCTCTCTGCTTAATAATTTTTCAATCGCTACATGGATCTTCCGGATATGTTAAGGACTAGAAAGGATCTAACTTTAATATTTGAAGTCTTTGCTAAATTCAAAAAAGCCATAAAAGGAATGAGATGGCGACAAAAGTTACCAAAGAAAAGAATTCTACTATTGTTTAATGAATGGATTTCTATTGATGTCTTCAATAACGCATATTAAGTTTAGCTAATCCAGCAGGTAGTGGATGAGCTTAAATGATTAAACTTAGTAGAAAGTAAAGCGATTTAATTATATTTTTCTTCTTCAGAAAATGGAAAAGTTGTGTTCAGCAAATTTTGTAACTTAAAAATAAATGTGGGGTTCTCTTTTTTTGCCATTTCAACGACAGTTAAAATAAATAAAGTAAAAAAAAATACAGAAATTTTAAGAAATAACATTTTTTAAGAAACCAGGCTTTACGCTCAGAGCTTCGTAGTTTACTTCTGTTGTTTGTTTTTTTTTTGTTTTTTTTTTAAAAAAAAGCAAATTGAAAAGTAAGGATTTTTAACCCAAATGGTGAATCACTTGATCTATGACTGGTCCTACTGGTGTTACTCAGCATCTTCAACGATAAGAGAAGACAGAGTGTAAGTGTCAAAATAATAAGTGTAAATGTTTGGGAAGATTTCAAGAAAGGAAGAGGGAAAAAAAGATAATAATTAAAAATAAGCCTCAAGCGTTTCCACAGACTGCTAATAAAGGAGATAGAATCAAAAGCCCCATTAGCAGAGACCTCTCCAACCACTATCTGATTGTACAACAACTAAAGGGCAGTTTAAAACGAGAGAAAAACTTATTTCTTTTTTTTTTTCTTTCATTATATATATATATATATACAAAAAGAAAAAATAATTAGCCTCTTGATTCTTCACTGATAAATAGCAGTCTTAAATGGAATAGAAGTTCGATTCATTTTAAAGAAACTCCGAGAGGAAACGAGAGAAATGATGAGAACTATGATGTTTATTTGCTTTTCGGCTTCTTTTAATGCTTTTGAATTTTCCCTCTGAAGCTTTGCGTGAACCAAGCAAGAAGATTGTGGTTATAAATTTTGTTGCGTTTTTCATTGTGAATTTCTTTCATTCGAGTTAAGTTTTCCCAGCAGACTTTCTTAGCAATTAGCTACTGGATAACGAACATCTAATGAGCTTGAAATAGTTGCTCTACATCCGTTTTCCAATGACTTCAAAAACATTGAAAGACTATAAACAGAAACTGATTTGCAGATTACACAAATGAGTTTAACTGTATCTCGTTCTTCCTTTTTTTTTACAACATAGCTAATATTAAACTATACATTCTATAGAATGATTGTTAATAAGACGTTATTATAACTATTCTGACTTTTAAGTAACCAATTAAATTAAGTGAATAAATTAAGTAATTAAAAGACTATTAAATCGTTAGATTTTTAGCTTATATCCGTAAAACAAAAAAGAGGCTCAAATGACCAACATTTCTGTAACTTTTGAACTGGAAAAACTCGATAAAAATTCCGCCAGAATAGCAGTAGAGATGAACAATGCCTAACCATCTATCACCACCATTTTCTGATTGCGAGTTAATTAATTATTTAGAAAACACAAAAGTTGAAGATACTGTTTACATTCGTCAGAAACACGACGTGACTTTTCTATTGTTTTCAATACCTTTTTTTTTTTTTTTTCAAAGAAAATAAAACAAAATTAAATTTAGACAATGAGATTTCAAGTTATTTCAGATTTTTTTTTTTATTTCTCAGAGAAATACGACATAATAATTTTTTCCCTATTAACTGCGCTAATGTTACGAATTATAATTTATATATAGCTTTTTTATTATTCCATTTCACGTGAGATTACAGTAGTAAAATCTTGTTGTTCTATAGAAAGTTGATGGCATGAGAAACAATCAAAAAAGGGAAAAATATAATTATTATAAGCATCCACTAACCTCACAAAAGTAGTTAACTAACTTTATGATACAGAAATAATGGGGTTCACTTGTCTTCTAAACAAAGAATAACCCTTTAATTGCAGGAAGTTAAATTTAACCATTTTTTTCAATAACTTCTCGAAATTTCACATTATTCAATACACCATTTCATGATATTCCCAGTGCCTAATTTTCATATAAAATTCACTTAAAAAACTAACTGTACTTTCAGTACGTAAATATTTTCATAGGTTTAAATCAATTATTAAAACAAAAACTTGCAAAATTGTTCAACATTTCGTATACAGTACCTGGATACTTTTTATTAAAACTTTCTTGAAATGTGATTTAAAGGCTATTTGCTTTACCCAAAGTTCCTAAGATATTTCAATAACAAATGATATTATAGTCCGTCTAAGTCAGCTAGGCAGTCCCTTCAGGCGTTGGGACTGAGAACTTGAAAAAATAGGGGTGAAAGGGTATCAGGATATTGTTACGGAATTAAAAAAGGCCTTATGTGATCCTTTTTTTAGTATCTTGAGAATTCAGCTCTTCGGAAATATACTTATTTAAAGCCGTTAATAACGAGGTCAAGCTCTGCCAACACTGTTGTAATCTTTCCTACCTACCCCCACTTATCTTAAACCCTTTCTCCCCTATTTTTTCAAGTTCTCAGTCCCAACGCCTGAAGGGACTGCCTAGCTGACTTAGACGGACTATACATGACAGTTTGCTAGTTCATTGTTTAGCTATCTGGCACAGAGACAATACAACTAGACCTTATTAAAACCAGATAGTTAGAAATACTGTTTTTCCTAACTGTCAATTTTTTTAAATCCTGAAATAAGTAGATGAAAATTATTATTATTATGATTAGTGGTAGTAGTAGTAGTAGTAGTAGTAGTAATAGTGAATTACTTGGTGGATAGTTACGTTTGCTTTCTCCATGTTAATTTCATTGAAAATGCTCAGTAAATATTCTTGTCTTAAGAGAAACATATAAAACATATAAAATCAGAAATATATGTATCCTTACAATATTATTACATCTCGTTCGTCTGATTCCTCGGATAAATTTAGATACTTTTATATTTTCTGTGTCTTTTTTTGTTATTTTATCTACTTTAACTATTACTTGGAATTGTTATATCTATTCTTTATGTAAGTACAGGGCCGTTTCTACCATTCGGCAAGACTAGGCGGCCGCCTAGGGCGGCCGAAGGACGGATTCCGTTTTTTTTTTTGGTTGTTAAAATAGAATTGTCGTTTTTTTTTTTGGTTGTTGAATTAAAGGTTTTTTTTTTGTTTTTTTGGGGGGGGGCGGCATTTTTCAGTTCTCGCCTAGGGTGGCAGAACACCTAGAAACGGCTCTGTGTAAGTAGGGATTTCTATCACATACAGTTGTGATATTGTTCTGTTGAGTATTGTATCTGTATTTCAACATTTTTTTTTTTGCTTATTTTCTAGAACTGTTTCAAGATTCTAATAATTTTATTTCGATACCAATAATTAAGGTTTTGAGGTATTCTTATGGTAACTTATTACTCCTTTTTTTTTTTTTCACCAACTCCCGGGCTCTTGGTACTTGAGTACACCGAAGAGACAGCTCACATTATACCCACAGAAACAGACGAAAGAAAGAAAGAAGGAAAGTACATTCATACCGGATTCGGGATTCGTACTCATATTCAGACTTAACTGCCTCATGGTATAACGTCGCCTTGACCACAAGGCTAGGTCTGAATGCAAAGTTCCTTTTGAGTTTGGTATCGTTGGTTTTGCCGTGCTGGCGTGGCCGTGCGGTCTCGGCGGCGGTCTGCCGTGGCGGCCAGTGCGCCAGTACCTGGGTTCGAATCCCGGCAGTGGCATGGCTGTTTCAATTTCCTTTCCTGTGTTGTCCAGCCTCTTCTTCACTTTCTCTTCGGTCTGACGTCATTCCTTAATGGCGTTCTGGGGAAGGCCACGGGAAACCACCCCAGTATCTTTCCCTTGAAATTCTAGGGAGTCTGCTAGGGGTTCGCCATCTTGGGAACACTAGCGCTCCCTGGAACACGGACGCTTCGGTTACGAAGCTCGCACTTCGGTGCGAACCGGCTCAACATCGTTGGTTTTTAATAAAAGGAACTTTTATTATATATTTATATAGTTCTACTTTATTCTATTTCAGTAACTATTTGACCTTTTTTTTTTTTTCAATCCATTTATTAAAAGCTGTACATGTACTTGAAATATTCGGTATGGTTATTTTCCCGTGTAAGTTTTATTTTACTAAGTTTTTGTTTCTATATTCATTTGCTGTATTTTTATCGCAGGGATTGAATCGAAATGTTGAATTTTAATGGCAAAAGTATTATTACCAACAGAAATTACATCTAGATGCAAATTTTATCTTTTCATCAGTGGTAATAGTTTCTAAGATTTAGAAATTGTTAATAGTGTTATGTTTTCTTAAAATACATCCATCTTCGTAATTAGACGAAGTAAATCTATTGACATCCTTTTCTCCATTTCATTATGCTAAATAACACATTAATGAAAACATAAATTTCTATTAATGAATTTTTTTTTTTACCATTTAATTCAGTTTTAAATATTTTTTTTCCAAATCCAGCTTTAAATTTATTTTTAGTATCTTATTTTCCTAATAGATCTTTGAGGTCGCGGTGCTCGGCTGTCAAGCCACCCATGCTCACCTCATTACATTACATTACCTTATTTTCCTAACATAGTTAGGCACATCGAATCAATCAGTACACGTGTATGTGTAGTTGTATATGTATCCCTTTTTAACTTTTGAACCGTTGGATGGAACTTCTTGAAAGTTGATTTACGTATTTAAGAAAAAGAGACGACTTAACTTCTGTATCTGAAATGTTTTCCAAGTGGGTCCCTGTCAGGAAATTAGCGCAAAGATCATAAAAAACAAACAATGCATTTCTATCCTTGTCTTAAACAACAACAGGAGTTCATTCTTTTAGCTAATCCATTAATTTCCGCGTGGTTTCTACAGAAGTAATGCGAATTAATTTTTTCAGAAAATGGGGAACCTCTTCTGTTTTTATTCATTAGATATTATAATTTATAGTATTTATAATTTATAGTATCTCAGTTTTATAGTTAAACATAAAAGCAAGCGACCTAGTACAATTTGCAGCATTTTGCACCACAAGTTAAGTTATCAGTAGCCATCCTTGAACCGGAAGTGAACACAGTGGATGGAGATATTATATTCGTTCACAACGTAGTCGATTCATATACCATTTAAGTGGTGTCGTCACCTACGTCACAGTTCAAAGAGCCAGTTGCTAAGGTCCGTTACTAGGGTTTTAACGTGGGGAACAATTACGACCAAGCAAGTATTTATCGTGGTTTTTCTTTGAAAAAAAAAACACCTAAAAATAATAAAAAAATAAATGAACGCATTTTTAAGACTTCAAGCAAACCCACCTTATGGTTTTTTCCCTCCCTTATTTTCGAGAATTTTAGGAGAAACTTTCAGATGAAAAAAGTTGTATTTTCGCATATTTTTGAGATTCGGAATGCCTTAGGCCAGCGTTTCCCAACCGGTGGGTCGCGACTTGATCCTAAAACTATCAGAAACCATCGAATAAGCCATCAAAAAAGATCAGAAAAATCGAAAATCGATCATATATAAGGAAGGGATACGATACAAATATAGTTTTATTCTATATTCTTCTATTCCTATACATGTGGAGGTATTCCAATAAGGAAAGGTGGGTCGCCAGCTGAAAAAGGTTGGGAACCGCTGCCTAGGCCATTTTGCACCCGATGTCGAGAGCTTCTGATTGGTTAACTCAAAAGCTACTCTCCAATAGCAAAGAACTGATCTGACGTACTTAAACTCATTTCAGAAGTAGGATTATAGAAGAAAAAATAATTTAAAATAAGAAATTAGTTTCTCCTAAAATTCTCAAAAATAAGGGAAAAAATAAGTAAGCTTTCTTGAAAGTCTTGAAGTCTGATAATTGTTTATTATTCTTTAGATCTTTTTCTCAAAGAAAAACCAAGATAACGCTTGCTTGATTGTATCTGTTCCCAATGCTAAAACTGTAGCAATGGTCTCTTTGAACTGTGACATAGGTTGTGACGACTTAAACGGTCCATTACCACAA
Source organism: Thereuonema tuberculata (assembly GCA_023159025.1). Classification (NCBI taxonomy): domain Eukaryota; kingdom Metazoa; phylum Arthropoda; class Chilopoda; order Scutigeromorpha; family Scutigeridae; genus Thereuonema; species Thereuonema tuberculata. The sequence goes on from JAFIDM010012231.1 coordinate 149,828,049, forward strand.
TTTTTCTGACACTGTCCGTGGCAACCTAAAACCGGAAGTGAACTGTACTAGAAGTCGGATTTCTCCCAACCTCCATGTCATGGGAAGTCCATCAAAGTCAGACTTATGGGACTCGATCCCCCCCCCCCCCGTTTGGGTTATGGAGGGCATTACACACACACAAGAACTCTTAATAGCTAAAAATAACTGAATGTTTTTCGGTTTTTATCGTTTGTTCGACTTAAAATAAATAGCAATGAAACAATTGCATACTAAGGAACTGCAAATAGAATAAAAAAATCAAAATGTTCTATATTAATTCAAAAAGTTTTGTCTCTACATAAAATAGCTCTTAAGGTAGATATGATTCAACTCAAATCAACCATCCCCATGTTGTAAACATGTTCTAAAAAAAATCAGAAATTAATTTACATTGCAATATTGTTGGTTCAGCTATAAAGGGCAATTCTTTTCTGGGGCCTTAAGTATATACTCATCAACATATGGACTGCTCAGAAGCCAATCAGTGTAAGTCAATAAACCAAAAAATGAAATAGGTTTTCTAAAATTACGTAACAAAAAATAACAACGTTTGTAAATTTGAAGAATGAATTTTCTATTGAAAGATAACATAACTATAAACTTGGAGGAGTGATTTGGGCACTTTGTCAACCGAAAGTATAAACATTAGAGAATGACTTACAGAAAAAATTTCAATTTAAAACAAAATGACTTACACTGATTGGCTTCTGAGCAGTCCATATAATGAAGTCTAGGCAGTAAAGTTAAACTCTTAAATAAAAACAAAAAAACAAATGGTGTAAATCAGTGTATTATTCTTTGAATTACTTAAATGCATCATATTTTGGCCCTAATTTAAATGTGAAATGTAAGGTGTCCATAACAACATATACCCAATAACTATATTTCGTGGATGTTAATGCATTATCCTTTGAGTTTCGTAAGGAATAGTATTTAATTTCACATAGTATTGAGTATTGTAAAGTGGTTTTCAATTTTAACTGATATTTCAGATAGACAGCACAGTTGAATTCGGTTATTACGATCTCGCTTAGGGCGACCGGTTATAACTTGACTTTAACATCAAGTTAACCGGAATCCCGTTAGTATAGTTGTAACACAAAATTAATATCTATTAAAACAATATTCTGATATATGCAAGGCACCTTATAGTTGAATTCGATTGTTTTTCTGTAAATTACAGGAAGATATGAAACCGCTTTCGTTTCTATATTAATATTTCTTGTTGAATGACAGATTTGGACTAATGACGCATCTTCGGTTTCTCATTTAGGGATAAGGGTACCTCAACATTCTATTCTTACTTCCCTTAAAACGGTTTCAGTCAGAATTCCTCCACCCTCCATTTAATCTCGGTAATTGAGGTATGAATCCGTGAAATTTATTCTTCTTTCACAGACGAAATGATGCATCCGGAGCGCTGGAAATGGAGCGGCCTCCTCCCACTCGACCTTAGAGAAATGCAAATTGAGGAAGCAGCGCCAGTCGTCTCCACCTGCTTCATCATTCCTTGGCATTCGTCGCTGGAATATGAGTCATTCTAGAAACATCGTATCATCATTTCAGAGGCAACAAATTAGAGCGAAACCTTCATTTCGTTACCATATTAAACATGTCAGTCAAAAATTATCTGGTCTATAAAAGCTCAGTTTTTTTTAAAAGAAAATGAAATGCATTTCCTCTTTGAGAAAGTCAAGATTCCTAAGCATCAAAAGAAAAGAAAAAGCTAGAGGAACTATGTGCTCAAAGATATTGTGTTCAAAAAAAAGTTGGCAGTGATATATTATGTTCCTTTGACAATAAAATCATCAAAATACTGAGATTACTTTGTTATATCCACATACAGATATTCGATTTCTTTGAAATTGAAAAAAACAAAAACAAAAAAAACAGTAATTAGTCAATTGATGGAAGTGAAAGGATAGTAATTACCCCAAAAAGAAAATATTATTGGAAAAAAAATGAGCTGTAATTTACTGTTATGTAATTATAAAGTTTGCAAAGTTTCTTCTCCCACTATCTAATATAAATATAATTTACACTGTTTCTCTAACAACAAATATCTGCAAAGCATCAGACAAAAGACGGATTTTTTACATATTTTGTTATTATTAAATTTAAAAAAATGTATATTTATATTAAAAATTAGTATAACAAATAAAATGTTTACGTTAAATTAATATACTTATTAATTTTATTAATTATATTATTAACATCATCACGTTATTATTATAACAGTGAAGCAAGTAAGTATTACCGAGTAAAAATTGCCTGATCATGCAAAATAACTTGAACTAAGAATTTGGCAGCAAATATCAAACTGTCGGAAGAATGATTTAATGGAGATTATTTATTAAAACAGGATTAATTCTTGAAATTAATTGAAAGGGAATAATTTTTTAACTTAAAAACTGATTTATAATATCTCACACTAATAGATCTTGACTCGGCGATATTGAGTTTTAGATTGAAGAATTGGCTTTTTGGAGTGATACTAGAAAAAGTATTTAAATATTTTAAGTTTAATTATGTTTATATAGCCTTTATTTGTAGGAATTCCGCCATTTCAAATTTCCAGTTTATCCCATTTCAATATTTTTCTATTAAAAAAACTATTAAGTTTTGTATTAGAGGATATTATTATCGTAAAAAAAAACCAAATAGTTTAAAAACAAATGACTTCGATATGGTTTTTCAAATAGCAACAATGAAATGTTACGATCAGATGAAATTGAGACAACGTAAAGGACAAGTGTACAGATATAGAAAATGCAAGTGTCCCTTCAGTTTGGACAAAAAGTAATTTTCTTAAAATGTCAGCACAGATAATTTTAAGAATAATTGTAATTATTATTAACTATTACTAAAAGATTTTAAAGCTTCTTAATAAATATTAGTGAAACATAGATAAAGCTAGTCATGATATTTCAGTTATGTATTAAGGGAAACTACAAATAAAAGTAATTATGAAGCGTATGACAAAAAAATACATTCAATATATATTTCTATTGATTGAGTGACTGATAATATTTCTCTATATTAAAATTCTTTGTATAAAGTTTAAGACCTAGTTTTATAATATGTAAGTTTAATATGTAAGTTTTATAAGATTTGATATTTTTAATTTGCTAGTGAAAAAAATAATTAAAAATAATACAGCCTGGAATTGAGATTTCAAACGAACTTGAACATTTCTATTTTCATCATTTAGTACAAGTATTTGAAGCTAATTTAAAAATCTATATTACTAAAATCTTTTATTTCTCTGTCTGTCTGTCCGGCGCAGTTTTCTGTGAGAATGAAAAATAGAAAGAATTTTTTCAATGAAACATCCGCGACAGGAATCGAACCTGCAACCTTTTAATCCGAAGTCAAACATCTTAACCATTAGGCCATCGGAACTACAACTCTCTTCATATTGCTTTTTTGACTTATCTGTCAAAACTGAACTGACTTTGACTGAAAAGTTACAATCTATATTACTAAAATCTTTTATTTCTCTGTCTGTCTGTCTGGCGCAGTTTTCTGTGAGAATGAAAAATAGAAAGAATTTTTTCAATGAAACATCCGCGACAGGAATCGAACCTGCAACCTTCTGATCCGAAGTCAGATGCCTTATCCATTGGGCCAAAGGTACTACAACTCTCTTCATATGGTTTTTTGACTTATATCTCCTTTCCTTTCCCCCATCAATAAGGAATGTATTCAATCTTTTTTTTTGAATCTCAAGATTGTTTATTTATTTCACATCAGTCAGTTTATTTGTAATTCGAAACTGACAATTAGAACGATAATTGCCGAAACGTTGCAATATTTTAAATATTCTTACTTAACCAAATCCTATGTGATATTGAAAAATATGTGGGTGTACACGCCAGATGTTGGAGTAAAGAAAACAGAGTCAAGAAAGAGAGAAGCACTCTTTTTTTGAGGTGGAATACCGAAAAAATCATTATTTGCAACTCAAAAACCATCAATAAATGTAACTCAAACATCACTGAAAAGTGACAATTATAATTAAAATGAGAGTCAAAAAAGAATGAAGCGACACTTCTATTAGATAGAATACTGAAAAATTACTATCTGTAACTCAGAAACCATCAATATTTGGAACACAAAAGCCACTGAAAAGTGCCACTTAGAATAAAAAAAGAGACTCAAAAAAGAAAGAAGCAGTATTTCAATTAGATAGAATACTGAACACTATTGTAACTCAGAAACCACTGAAAAGTATCATTTGGAATAAAAAAAAAAAGAGTCAAGAAATAAGAAGCAGTATTTCATTAGGTAGAATACTGAAAAATCACTATTTGTAACTCAAAAACCATCACTATTTCTAACTCGAAAACCACTGAAAAGTATCAATAGGAATAAAAAAAAAAGATAGTCAAGAAAGAAAGATGCACTATTTCTATTAGGTAGAATACTGCTCAGAAGTTAGACGTCTTAGCCATTAGACCACTAGGCCTACATTCTAATCTCTGTAAAAAATAAAAATATATCATAGATATATGATTTACAAGGTGGTTCTAAAAGTAGTCGTAGATTGAGAGAATATAGACCTCAAAAATTAAATTAAAAAAAAAGCTTTTAAAAAATTTTAGTTTTAGTTTCCTTGATGTAATTTGTGTGTGTGTGTGTGTGTTTTTTTTTTTTAATAAATAAAAAATTGTTTTCCGTTACATAAGGGAGGCTTCCCGAGCGAAGCGACGGGTAGCCGACTAGTTCTTTTCAAAATGTTATCAATTCACTCAATTCTTGGAAAAAGGACTTACGCTGTTGATAGTAACCATGGCAACGAAGCCCTCATAATTGAAACGGTCTATGAGAACTAACATTTTAATAAATTCTTTTCACAGGCTATCAAAATAATTATCTAAATTTCAAAGACACATATAATTAGAAAACATCGGTTCTTTGATTTTCTAACTGAAATAAAATCTTGTTTAATATGAATATGGTTGTGTGCTTAAATAACAGCGTACAGCAATAATTTGTTCCTCCTACAAAGCTTTTAGGCGAGGTTTTATTTTTGTAAATAATCTGCATTGTTTATAGAAGTTAGAAACATTATTTAAAGATAACATTTTAATATTAATATTAAATCTGCCTACATCAAAGCTTTCTTTTAAAAAAAAAAGACAAATAGTTCTAAACGATTACTATCCTAATTATTCATTCATAGAAACAGTCACTCTTGAGTAATAATATTTTATTTAATTAAATAAATAGGGAGCTACTGCCTTCATAATTAAATATTCTAAAATAAAAGATAATGATGGTGATTTTAACAAACTTTTCTGCGCCAAAACTCAATTTCTCATGATCACTTGAAAATCACTTAAATAGAAAAATAAGAAACTTAAGAAATCATAATAATTAAATTAGTTTTCAACCCTAATCAAATTAAATTAGAATTGATAAAGGATCAATTCAATAGTCGGGAAAACTTGATTTTTGTTTTTATCTTTTTATTTATTAACCATGAAGAGCCCTTGTTATAAAAATATCCCTCCTAGATAAGATTAGAAATGTACAGAAACGAGTAATTTTTTTTTTCTTTTAGCTTAAAAGAGGAGTTAGAAAGCTCTATTATATATACTGAATATATAGATTTTTTCTTTACTTTCTTTTCTTTCTTTCTTTCTTTCTTTCTTTCTTTTTTATTTATTTCCACCTTGAAATTGGAGTTGGACTATGTAAGATGGACTATGTAAACAAAGTAAGATGGACTATGAAGTGACCTGAGTTGGGAGTCCTTACTCCTTTCTAATGAAAATTAATTTAGTAATTGATTAAATGAGTAACTGATGGTTAATGTCTATTTTAATCCAAGAGCGCGAAAAGCATAGTGAATAACAGAACACGTTATTCAAAAGAGTTTTGATATATTTTTGTCTTTCTTAATGAAAGTGAGCTATTACATAATAGGTATCCTGTATCATAATATCAATTGATGAATTAGCTAAAACTACTCCTGTTAAGCCTCCAACAGTAAATAAAAAGACGAAACCTAAAGCTCATTAAGCCTATTTTCAATAGGGTGAAAGTGAAACTCATCAAAGAAGTCAATCTGTGCATGTATTCCCTCCACTCAACCCACCATTAATAACTTTTCAACCTCTGGATGGGTCTTCTTCAAACTTGGTATGCATATTCAAAAACTAGATACGATCTATCTTTTATATTGAAATCTTTTTCAAATGGGACCTTCTCGAGAAATCAACGCGAACGGCGACAAAAATTCCCATACAAAAGTATTGGAATCTAAACAATGGCATTCTATCCTATTTCTATTAATATCTTTGAAGATGTATTTTAAATAATGAATAGAAAGTTCTTTGTCATTGTGCATGGTTTGATATGGTTTGAATTAATAGGATTTAGACATCCGCAAATAAAGCGGATTTAATTCTTATTTTTTTTTGTAGAAAATGGAAAACGTCTACTATCTGTATTCATTAGATAGTATAATTTGAATGTAAATGTAAATGTTCGTCAAATCTTCATTAGTTTTACAAAACAAAAACATCTTAAAGCTAACAATTTACGGAAAGTAGATTTTTATGTTGTTTCTTTTTTTTTTTGTTTCTCTTCATAATTAATCTTTATAGAAGTCTTTCTGTTTACCATAGTCTACAAGAAAACCCACAGTTAGGTGAATCTTCCAAGGAAGAGTTTACAGATCTTTTTTTTTTTTTTTACTTTATGCTTCTCTTTATCTGCTGTTTTATTAAATATTTATTTATAGTTATTTCAGACACTTTAACAATAAAATCTTTTTTCTACCTTACACAACATTTTTAAATTAAATTCAATACAAAAACAATACTTCCTTAACATCTCAAATTTCATTGATTTATTCCCGTTGATTTCAATGCTGAGCCGAATCTTAGTTTCTGTTGGGAAACGAAGAGGATTAACGTATATTTCCATACAGGAAACCATGCTAATGTTTCAGGAGAAATTGTTTTTCTTCTCTCCAAATACAACTCAAAACAGCAGTTCAAATATTAACGATGTGAAAACCTACGTAGCTCTAAAACTTGATTTTCTAAAAACTGAAATAGCAACTTCATCAAGCAGAATTAAATTCTATTAATTATATTATCAAAACAAGAATTTGCAAAGGTCTAAAATATCTCTTTAAAATAAAAGGATGGAAAATTAATTTTCTTTTCCAATACACTGAATAAAAATTAGTACTGATTAATATAAGAGAAAATCAATTTAAATTCTGATGTATTTATATTTATATGTACGCATTTAATAATCCAGTATCCTTCATATGTATGATAATAAAAGATTTTTTTTTCTTCAAAAAATATTAAATTATTCTAAAAATAACTACAAATAAACAACGAATTCTCCGTTAAATTCTGACATTAGATGATTCCGTACATTCAATATAATCTCCATCTACTTATCTTCGCTTTATAAATTAATAATAGTAAACGTTTCAGCAGAAATTGGATTTCTTTCTATGTTTCAACCTTGGCTAAAGGATCTAAGGGTAATTTAACGCAGGTTTAATTTTACATATCCCGATTTACGATATGAATGCACATAACAAATCCGTTCCATATATAATTATATCCTTCAGTTGTCTGGCGATGAAGAAAAGAGGCAGGATTAGGAGGATAAAGGGAGTGGGTTGGGGTTTTTTTTCCTTGGTGAGTTTATTCCAATCCAGTTGAATTCACTCCTTGCCTGCAGCGTGAGGTCAGAGGTCGTGTGGGCCGAACTGAGCTTGCCGTGTCAGTCACTCGGAGCTTTGTGATTACCGAGCTCAATCATAATAACGGCGGGGCAGAAACCAGGTGTACAAGCAGAGGGTTCACGCCCTCCGTCTACGAGAAAACCTCTCTCTATTCCCCCACCCACCCACCCGGACCAAGATATTGGAGGTTGATAACTTTATGGGCTACGGCCATGGATGGGCTTATAATAAAGGCATTACATAGATGGCATACCTGAAGATCTCTATGGCGATATTTAGAATTTGTAATCTGCGATAAGATCTATCTTTATAAGAGGGAGTCAATTTAAGTAGCCTATTTCAACACGAAACCACGACCAGGGAGGCTTCACAGTAATAAGAGTTCGTTTAACATTAATTAAACTTAGAAACTGACCTTATCGTATTATCTTACCTCCAAGTTTTTATTACTAGTTACCTAATTAAATAACTATTTCTCATTTACTAACAGAGAAAACATTGCCAGCCTAAATGCATACAATTTGGTAATTTTTAAATGTTTTTGTTTTGTGCAAATAAAAGTACATGCATCTAAAGTATTATTCACTAAAAAAAAAAAAAAAAAAAAAAAGGAACCATCAGCAACAATTTTTTTTTTTTAATTATTTTTTTCTTCTTCATTTTAATATTAAACTGAGATAATTAATTCCTTTCAGTCTGGGAAAACGATCAAGTTATACAATTTTTTACAAACGCTTAGAATGTTGCTATATTTTCATTAAGTATTTTCGTTATTTTTCACTGAATACTCGCATTTTTCCATAATTACAAAGGAATAAATGATGGGCAATAAACTGTTGTTGGTATAAACCAACAACAATTCAATGCAGCCTAATATAGATTAGAAATACTTTGTGTTTAAAACTGACAGATTTTAGAATTATAACAACTTAAGTTAAAATTTATATTAGTCAAGTGGAAGTCAAACTCCAGCTTTGAATGAGATTTCAAACTCGATTTCAAAAATGTTAAAATGTTTAAATGTTCAAAATGTTTAAATGTTTGGAGGCGTTAAATAGATTTTGTCCTCAATTTCCTACTGCACTTTCCTACGTGGGCATTACATGGGGGTTCTCTTCCCCCCTCCCCCTATCGAAATGAACAGAAAAGGCCTTTAATTTCTTTTCTGTTTTTTGTTGTTGTTGGATGTTGGTTGAACGGACGTTTATCTTCTCGCCCCCCCCCCTTCCCCCCGAAATTCCG
>JAFIDM010012231.1:149856832-149872714 GCA_023159025.1 Thereuonema tuberculata
TAGAAAGAATATTTACAATGAAACATCCGCGACAGGAATCGAACCTGCAACCTTCTGATCCAAAGTCAGACATCTTATCCATTAGGCCATGGAAACTACAACTCTCTTCATATTGTTTTTTTGACTTATCTGTCAAACCTGAACTGACTTTGACTGAAAAGTAACAATTGTAATAAAAAACAAAGTCAAAAAAGAAAGAAGCAGTACTTCATTGGGTACAGTACGATTCTCCCGCTGATTCTAAAAGCAGTCGTGGATTGAGAGAATATAGACATCAAAAAATTAAAATAATAAAAAAAAAAACTTTAAAAAAAAATTTTAGTTTTATTTTACTAGATGTAATTTGTGTGTGTGTTTTTTTAATAAATAACAAATTGATTTCCGTTACATACGCGAGGCTTCCGGAGCGAAGCGACGGGTAACCAACTAGTTATTCAAAATATCAATCCCCCTCCACATTCAAAGATCAAGGGCAAGCCAATAACAACTGACTTCATTAGCGTCAGATCCAACGTATTTATACTTCAATTATTCAATATTTATTTACAGTTTTACTGAATTTTAATAATTCCATCTTAAAGATATTCTGATTTTTTTTTTTCAATGATTTTATTTATAGTGTGGAAATTTAATCCATATCCGTTGCTCTCTACATTCGCAAATTGTATTAGATTAAAACTATTTACCTTAGAAAAGCTGAAAATAGTAGCTTTGGATAATCTTAAATAAATAATAAACTCTTTAAATAATAAGAAGGCCACAATAGTTACTTAACGTTGCCAAATTTACGATAACATGTCTTTCTAGATCTCGAATATAATAATGATATTGTACACTATTATTTTTTGTTACCTTTTCTATTGATTTTGTTATTTTTGGCTAGTAAGGAGTTATGACTAAAAAAAAAAAATAAGACTGTTTATTTCTCTTAGAATTGATTGACTTTTATTTAAGTTATAAAAATGTAATCATATAATTTTTAATCAATCCAAAGCCGATTCAGTACTTGGCACAAAACTAACATCAAAAGATACTAAACAAAGATTAGTAAAAAATAAATGCTGTCACAAACGGTATTCACAGTTAATATGCACTGGAGTTATCCATCAAATTCGTTAATTAAATGAAAAGAAATTAAAAAAAAAAAAAAAAGAAATCCTCATTAATATCATCTACTACATATAAATAATTTATCGATTAAATAATAGTTTATCAACTAATGTAAGAGAGCTCTGAAATGGTAAATTCAATTGTGGAATACAATTTAATGTACAATCTTGTACCTTAACATTTTCTTCATAAATTTCTTCATAGAGATTTATTCGATTTCATCCATGATAATTTTCACACAGCTACAATCTAATAGCTTTATTTTGTTACGTACTATTACAATTTTTAGGATATAGATTATTGTATTTTTAAAATATATATTATAGTAAAGTTAAAAATGCTTAAATTTTATTTTTTGATTATTCATTATCAATAAATTGATTTTTGCAAAATTGTTTTTTTGTCGGAGGAGGATCTTCATTATCGATTTCTATTACGCCAACTTTCATTCGGAAGTCCTTATAATCGTTAATATGCTGTAAACAAAAAAAGGAATGACCAGCAATCAATGTAAGCATTTGCAGCTGTTCACACGTTGTACCGCATTCTTTGATTTATACTCCGGGTCAGGAAATTCGCAAGGTCCTGAATGCTAAATAGGTTGTTATTGATTGAGCGCTCGACCCCTCAACAGAATTACCAATAAGTAAACAAAATGTTTGCAGACAATTTATAGGTGAGACATTTCATTGTAAATCACGAGAAAGACAAGCAACGAACCACCCCAGCAGTAGACGCCCTCTGAAGAGGAATAGCTATGTTTATTTTATTGTTGTTGTTTCAACAATAAATACCAACATACTCAATTATTTTCCCATGATATCCCTGCAGGTGCCGGACACTTAATCTTTCAAAAAACAACTTCGAATCATTTCCTGTCGTCAGTTCTTGTTTATTTACCAAAGGTGATTATTAGTGTCCAATATTTAATATTCAGAACGACAAAAACAAATGAATAAATCAAGATTATTTTTCTTTTCGGTTTTATTTGGGAGACAATTTTATTTTCTGACTCTTTTTATTTGCAATATATTATCAATTGGACGGTAAATTAATCTTGTAATAAATGTTCAAAATAGTTGCAAACACTAACTGGTTTCAGCTTATTTACAAAAGAAAATGATAATTAAATCAAGACATAAAACGTGAAAGATTTTCATTGAAATTCTGGCTTATAAAAAATGTAGTAAGAAAAAGGAAATAAGTAAATAAAAATATATAAATAAATGGCAGTAGATTGACTTAAATACAAGATGCACAAACGGTAGATTATATAAATTGTGTAAGATTATTATGTGAGATGTTGTATATAGATTCAATATTATAAGATATTATATCTATCCACAATGTCCAAATGATAAATACAAAACCACAGCTGTCTAAAATGAATTAAATTAGATTTAATTAGTGAGGCCTAATATGTAGTTAAATTTTTTTAAAAAAAAGTAAATATATTAATTAAAACAAATATTCAATTTAACTAGTTTTAAGGTTTTAGAAATCCTCTTCAGAAATGAAAACAAATTTCTTACTCTCTGTTCTTTTGCCGATTATTTATAGAAGTAGGCTATAGTGTATTTTATATTTCTGAATATACTTTAAACGTTTACGCCTGAAATTAAAAATTTAGGCCCAATAACTCTTTACTGAGTTTTTAAAAAATTATAAATGCAGTGGATAAAATGTCTGTCATTCACTATACAGCAGTTAAATTGTGAAGCTTCAAATTTACTTACATTTTTACGATAGTTCTTTTTATTTGAAATCTTCAACATTTTACAATAGAGATGCCTCGGTTTGTCGTTAGATGTCGTTCTACAGCAAAGGCGCTTCAGACCAAATTAATAAAACTTAAAACTTTTTAGATAATCTTGCTCTTTAGGGCGACCTAGTCGAATAGATGCAGTTAGCCGATTGGTGTCGATTTTTGCTTCAACCCAAATGTACTTCGATAAAATTGTAATGGTTAATGTAATAAAATCGTATTCAATTATATTTCTTCTTCTTATTATTACTATAATTATTTTAATTTTTGATAAATAAGAAAATGTGTGAATGTATTGCTCTGAATAAAGGCTTCTTTACCATTATTGCCCATGCGCGATATTTGGCTTCCGAGTAGACTGCACTCCATAATTTTTTTTTTTAATTAATTTTTTATTCTTGAAAAAATTAAATATTCGGAATGCTTCAGTATTTGCCATCATTTGAAGTCGTTTGGTGCTGTTCTCAAGGTGTAATTTATTTATTTCTTCCAACTAAAACATCTGGAAAGGCATAAGCCTAAATTAACCTAACTTAATGTTTTTAAAAAGTCCATGATTTAGCTTTAGCAAAAAGCAAAATCAAGCAGACCAGTATCTACTATATAGGCTACAGAATTTCGAAGTTAAACCTTAATTAAACAAAAATGAACGCTACAGTGAACAAATGAAATATCTGATCGGAAGCTTAATATTACGCAGGTGCAAAAAGGAACAAAAAGAATCCTTATTTGTATATAAATTTTACTATTTTTTTAAAAAAATACATATGTTTAAAGTAATAACAACTTTACGCTATTACTAATTCTCTATATAAGTAATAACATAAAGAGCAATATTGATATCAAATTCAAACTGAAACATCGGCTTAGTCGCTCTAAATTAAGGATTACCAAAACTTATTTTTCTAGCATGAGCTGAAATAATAGTCCGTCAGATAAGATCAGATAAATTCAATAGGAACTTAAATCGTTGATGTTATTCCATATTTAATCATTCACTACGAAAACGTCAAAATAAAATAAAAATGATAATACATCATCAATTAAAACAACAGACGTTTGATAAAAATCACAGCAAAACTGAAGGTTAAAGAGAGCTGTTTACTTTCTATTTTTCAGAAAACTAATTAATTACATTATAATCGAATATGTAGCTTTTTAAAAACATATTTGGCATCTCATACAACAAATATTAATATTTTATATTTTAAGCAAATTAAATTCACGTGAGCATTGGTATATAATTGCAATTGGTTAATTATTTAATAAAGAAAAGGGACTTGATTTAACATTTAAGAAGTACATCTAATAAATAAAACAGAAGGATTAATAAATTCCAACTTAATTAACATTTAATCATATTCTCTTTATGCTATAAATAAAAGATTGATACAATCTGATTTGCTTTCTTTTTGTTTCCGGAATCCATTTGTATTTTTTTTCCCAGCAAAATGTTTGATTTTAATAATTATTAATTATTTATAAAATTATAAAATTATTAATAATAAGAGCAAAGAAACTTCCTCGATAAAAAAAAAAAAGTATCCATGCCAAGTCAAATCTTGTTTATTTTAAAAACCAATAAGTAATTCTTTTTTATTTCTAAAACAACAATACAAAAATCATTCAAACAAAAAATATTATTTTTATTAGTATTTTGTGATCGATTACAACTTTGATTTTTCAACTTTTAGAAAAAAAAAATAACTAGGGAAAAAAAGCAATTAAACTGATTTTCAGCTTGACAGAATTATTGAAGGACTTTTGAAATGAAAAGGTAGTTGTTGTTCTTACTTCATGGCTAGTGTTTACAGTAAAGAAGCCATATCTTGGTTCTAGAAAAGGAAACCTGAGAATGGATGACCATTTAACAGCCAGTCTTTGAGAGACTTCTGAGCCTCTCGTTTAGCCATAGTTTCTGCTTTAGTGGAATCTTCAATCGGAGTGGTTTGGTCTTCTTCACTATCGAGCCATTCATCGTAGTTAGATTGACGTCGATGTTTGGAGCTCTTTGAAGTGGTCTCAGCGCTGTCCTGGGCTTTCTTACGGAGAGAAGTGGAAAGAGTAGAGTTGGGACTCGTGGCTTCTGTAGAGTTCTTCATTTCGGACGAAGCTTCTTCGCTGCTACCACTTTCGTCACTCTGTTTTTTGGGGGTGGGTTTTACATTGAATTTTGGCTTTAGCATTGCCTTGAGTTTTGCTCCGTGAATAGTTGGTTCTTCGGCAGAGATAGTAGCTTCCCCATCTTCGTTGTTTCCCATAATACCTTGCATCATCATACCATTTGGCCTTGCTGTTTGCATTGCGAATCTTCCTGGAGGGAATGTGGTAGTTGGCGTAGTGGTTCCCGTAGTAGTGCTGGTGGATGACATTGTTGTTGTCATCATAGTAGTATTGGGCTTTGTTGACATTGTTACCATTCTGTTATTATTTGATTCTTGAGACTCTTGCTCTAAACTGGACTCTGAGCTGGAAGACTTTTGCATTCCTCGGTTACCTGACTGTCGAATCTTCCTCATCTTTGACAGAACTATTTCTCTTTTTTCCTTCCTTGTGTCTATATTGGTTATTTGTTTTATTAGTGAAGCAGTTCTATCGTTTAATTCTCTTACATTTCTTTGCTTAGAGCTTTCAATGCTCACCCATCTTTTTTTTCTTCCTGACAGTATATCACCAAGTCCTTTCACCGACTCTCCTAAATCCTCTTCAAATTCATGGACAGTTCCGTTAACACCAGAAATCAGCGACGAAAGATATCTGCGCTTACGGCCTTTCAAAATATCCCCTAACCCTGCAACTACACCTCCTAAGTCAGAGAGTAAACCGTGGACGGTTGAATTAAGGCCTCCGACTAAAGGTGCTAAATCTCTTTGTTGTCGATTTTTCAGTACAATTCCCAAACCCACTGCGGCTTTTTTCATGTTATCCCGTAACGACCGAATCTCAGAGTCTAAAGCCGAAACTACACTGTCAGCATCTCTTTTTGGTCTGTCTTCAGGAAGACTCCTTTTCATCCGATATTCAGCTATTTCTTCTGATTCGTCTTGGTAATGTTCAAGTGCAGCAGGAAACGCTTCTGTTAAAGAATCTTCTAAAGACGTGATGCCTGTCTCTCGTATCATCTCCAGTTCACGAAGAATCTTTTCAAAAGCCATTATTCTAGAATCATCTTCTGCATCTTCCATCGGTAAATCCCTTCTTCTTCTACTACTCACACCTTCTTTAAATTGCTCCCATTTATCTTTAATTGCATCCAACTTTTCATTCCATTTCTCCTTCAGATTCGCTGTTATATTGTAAATTTTGCTGCCCATCGCTTCTTTACCATCCTCATCTTCGTCTTCTTCATTATCGGTTTCGTCCGTTCTATCGTCGGATGGAAATCCTTGAGAAAAAGATAATAATAAAAGAAGTAGATTATCATCTTCAGTCATTTTAAATTACTAAGAACGAACTTTTATTTATTTATTGATTGATTGATTTATTTATTTATTTACTTATTTACTTATTATATACCTTGACTCAATATTATTTTTTGCTCTTTTTAATTCTTAATTTAATTTCTAAATTTACAAATATATGAAGAACATATAAATAAAAAAAGGAAATAAAAAAAAGATATAAAAAAAAACAAAAGAAATAAAAAAAAGAATACATAAGATAAAAAAAGAGCAAGGTCTTACAATATTGTGTTTTGTTTTTCTAAATTTGCTAAATTTTAATTTCTACTATTGCTATTTACGCCGCTCATGACGTGAGGTTAGATTGGCCGTATCTTCACAGAAACAGTGATATGATTTTTGTAATGGTATTTTTCAAATTTCACATCACTGTCCGGTTTTATATATATACATATATATATATCGAAAGGCCAAACTCGAATGATGCATAATTTCGAGTTTAACGATGCAAAGATTTCAAATAAATCAATAAAATTAAAACTCACAGAAACAGCTTTCTGAAATTTGTATGGGGTTTTTTTTAAATTTCAGATAGCTGTCCGGCTTAGCTATATATATACAGATCTCAGTAGACAAAACATTTGTAACAATAATGACTATAACTATGGTATATGTTATTTATTCTAAAATAATAAATATAATGAAGCAAA
Source organism: Thereuonema tuberculata (assembly GCA_023159025.1). Classification (NCBI taxonomy): domain Eukaryota; kingdom Metazoa; phylum Arthropoda; class Chilopoda; order Scutigeromorpha; family Scutigeridae; genus Thereuonema; species Thereuonema tuberculata. The sequence goes on from JAFIDM010012231.1 coordinate 149,863,819, forward strand.
TTGGATTTAACATATTATCTGACGATGGAGGTCCAAACTTAAGGAATGCCAAAAATTTGATAAATGTAAATTCTATCTCTTGTAAATGAAAGTTATAAAAAATTAGAATCTGTTTGTAATTCATTGATGCTGTTTCTCTTATCTTTTCAATAAAGAGCACAACGAGCTTATTCGGCAAGGATGGTGTTATAAAATATTTCATTTCATTTTCTTTTAAAATTATTTTTTTTTTAATGAACTAATAATTCGATAACTGAATAGTACATGCAAGACTAATCAGTAGTTCATTTTTATTTGACACTTTAGAAAATCCTTTCCAACATTTTAGTTGTCTTTTAAATTATGTTTTAAGTATCCGTGTTTGATTTCCCTACGCCCAAAAAAAAAAAAATATTCTGTAGACGTTGAGTATCCTACGAAACGAATGGACACGTAACTAAAAAACTACGTCAAACTAATTTCACGATTATTAATTTGATTAATTTAATCCGCTTTCCTTAAGAATTTATTAACTATCGTTTTTATCCATTTTTTTGTAATGGATTAGTTTTTTTACAGTACTTAATTCGATAGTTGCGGGGACGTTGCCCAATTGCTCTAGAAGTATGCCCAATTATTTTTAATAAACAGGTTGTACTCAATAGTTAACCTCGGATCTACATATCAGTTATAATAATAATAATAATAATAATAATAATAATAATAATAATAATAATAATAATAAAAATAATGCTTTACATGCTTTACATCCAAGAAGTGACGTTGACAGACTGTATTTACCGCGAAAGATTGGTGGCCGTGGACTGCTACAGGTTCATCAAGTAGTGGAAGAAGAAAAACGAAGTCTCAGTGATTACATTAGGAAAAGTAAGGAGAAACTTTTGAAAGCTGTAGCCAGTGAGAATATTTTAAAATCAACAGAAACCAAAACAGTTTATAAAGCACGGCAGTTTGAAATAAAATTAAATAGTTGGAAAAACAAGCCCTTGCATGGACAATATCTGAGAAATATTGAAGGCAAAAATGACAGCGATTTAACTTGGGAATGGTTAAAGTCGGGTACTATCAAGAAAGAAACTGAAGGATTAATTTTTGCTGCACAAGAACAAGCATTACAGACAAACGTAATGAAAGCAAAAATCCAGAAAACCAGTGATAACCCAAACTGCCGACTATGCCAAGAAAAACTTGAAACTGTTTCGCATTTAATCTGTGAATGCAGCAAAATCGCACAAACGGACTATAAAAGCAGACATGATAGGGTCGCCAGATTAATACACTGGGCATTATGCAAAAAATATGACTTGCCAGCATCTAAAAATTCATGGGAACATCAAGTTGAAAAAGTTTTAGAAAATGAAGACGTCAAAATCTTGTGGGATTTTAGAATTCAAACTGATAGACACCTGGATCATAATACACCAGATATAACAGTATTAACAAATAGAACTATTTTCATAATTGATATTGCAATCCCTGGAGATGCAAGAATTTTAGATAAAGAACAGGAAAAAATTATAAAATACAGGGATTTGGCAATAGAAACAACACGGCTTTGGATGAAACACACGACAGTGATCCCCATCATCATAGGAACACTTGGAACAATCTCAAAAAATTTTACCAAGTATTTGAACCAATTGCAGTTGTCTGAAATAACAACATCAGAACTTCAGAAAACAGCGCTGCTTGGAACATCATATATATTGCGCAGATACCTAGTGGATACTTAGGTTTCTGGCTGAAACTTGTATCTACTAAAGGCTCCAGTCAGCGAATTTTTGACTGTGTTTCAAAATGTATAATAATAATAAAAATAATAATAATAATAACAATAATTATGTTTTTTTTTACACTTGACAATATGTGCTTTGATCCCTGACCTGCCATTTTGTCTTTGCTGGGGAAACCCAAGATTTTGAAACTTTTACATAATAATAATAATAATAATAATAATAATTTTATTATAGTAATCATATGTAAAATCCTATTAGAAAATAAAGTTTCTATAATAAAATTAGTTTAATAAGAAAAAAAATCACAAAATTATAATTATCGACGATGCAGAAAATTACTATGTTACCAAATAAATTATTCGACAGAGTACGCAGTTATACACACACAAAAAAAATAATTAGTATAAAAAGTTTAACGAAAAACAAAGGGCGCATGCAATAGATAATTGAGATGGTATGGATGGAGTGTATATTATCTTGCGCCCCCCGTTATTCGTTATACTTTTTATACTAATTATTTTATACTTTTTTTAGTCCGTCTTAAAAACATGGTATATTAAAAAAAATATTTTTTTTAAATAATTATTTTCTGCTTTTTAGTCTTGTGTGTATGAAATTTTTCATCGATTTTAAACATTTAAAACGAATTTAAATTTTAAACACGATAAAAACGTGTTAATGTTAAAAGAAAAAAAAATGCCGCTGCCTTGCAATGGACGGCAACTCAGCGCCATGCGGCCATGCGGCCATTTGCAGAAACAATGACAGCAGACGACGCGTTCGGCACCAACCTGTTATCGGAACAATTAGAGTTCCCTAACGAACAGACAGACAAGAAAGCGAGTTAATATTGCATTGTCATCCATTTCTGAGCTATATTTAAAGTTTCAAGTCGCTAGCTCATCGGGAAGTTAGTTTAAAATCAATTGCAAAATTTGTACCGAACAAACAGACATCGAAGAAAGCGAGCTAATAAAAACGTGTTTAAAGAGAAAAAGAGATATATCATGGAGTAGCAATAATTTCTGTCTACCTAACTAAATATCTATTTAAAAAAAAAACATAAAAAAAAAAAACATAACACAGTATTCTTATCAGAATTCTTCTTATTTTTCTTCTATAATTATTTTCCAAAGTCTTATCTTATTCACTGTAGTTTTTTTTTTGCTCTAATTTACTTTGTTATCAACATTCTAGGTATGTACTTATACATTCTATGTAACTATATTTATAAGAAAAACATTACAAAAAAAATTAGGAATGACTAACAATGAATTAATATTAAATATCTACAATGCATAGAAAACTTTTCTTTTTTTTTTTACACTTCACTTCAATAGACTATTTGTGTATTTGTTTTTGTATGTACAGATAGATAGATACATAGATAAAATCCTAGGCCTTTACAGAGATCAAAACTGACGGGAGGACATATTGCACAGGGTCTGGTTGTACTTTGGGATGAGGAACTGAATAATAATCACAGTGAAATATCATCAAATATTAGACATAGCTTTAAAGAAATCAAGAAAAATGCTCAAGGTTTTCGTCAGCTATTGATTAACTTCGAATATCGTTGTGAAGTTCAAACAAAAACATTTTCCAGTCATTAACAGCTTCATTCTTTCATTGTTCTTATTTTATACAAAACATTTCAAGTATATCGGTGTTATTCGTTATAATAATAAAGGTTTTAGTCAAAATGAGTTTTGTGAACCGTGAAATAAATTATTAATAGGCTAATAGAGTTATGATTTACTTAGTACAGTAAAATTAATTACTGAAGTCCACTTTTTTTAATCAACCAAGCATAATTTTAATTTATCTTTTTTCGTTTTAGCTAATTTAGATAAGATTTATGATTTTAGAAGCTAGCTAATTAATTTCTTTTTAAATCTCCATTAAAAAAAAAGAAAGGGAAAAAAATCGCAAAAAACGATATGAAGCCTCAAGGTCGATTAATTAGTGGAAAAGATATTGTGTAATTGTAAAAAAAAAAATCTTTTTAGGCTGTACATCTAATTTTAATTTTTTTTTCAACACTTTTTAAAATGTCACCCCTCAAGAAACCCCTATTACTACTCTAATAATAATAATAATAATAATAATAAAAAAAGCTATTCTGATGTTCCCCATTTTCTTCCCTTGATAAAGAGAAAATATGAGATTAAAGACAATAGGATTTTTAGGGAAATATGTCTTCATAAACTATTTATATGCATTTCATTAGCTGAATTCTTTTCAAAAGAGATTTGATCTCAATTTCCTTCAAAGATTGCTAAACTATTTCGTTACCGTGAAAATCTTTGTAGCTAAAGCGTAATTACTGCACTAAATATCAGAATAAGTTCCAACATAACTACCGTTCCAATTTTTCATTTTTGCATAATAATTTACATTAAAGATAAAATCGCTCCATTAATGACTCACTGATAATCATAAATATATTAATAGATTTTTGTCTTGTTTTGTTTTCTAATACTAGGAGATCCACTTTACATTAGCAGAATGTGTAGGGCATTATATCAGCAAAGAAAAAAAAACAACTCCCACTAACCTCTTACAAGCACAGCGACTACAGCGAACAAGATGATCACCTGAAAGGCTTTCATTTGGCTGGACTGGATTGTGACCGTCCTATGATCTGTCCACATTTTATATCCCCTTCGATTTTCAATAGATATCCTCCGTTGTTTGGTGAAGCGACTGTGGGAAATTTGGATTGATCAGTACATTGCATTTTGATAGAACATCCTTCCCGGATGAAATAAATAAGTCTTTAGAACAATTTACTTTTTATATTACCTTTTTTTTCTTCGAATTTTTCTTTAAAGGTAAAATTGAGGGACAGCCTCATTATCAACGTTATATGGTTCAAGTAGCTACTGATTGGACAGTGGCAGGCATTTGAACAAAACTTTAAGTTACAATCTTTTCATAAAGAACATCATGCTCAGTGTGGAATTACATGAGGTTAACAGAGTGGATTTATTTGCTGAAGAAAATTCATTTGACTTTGAAAATTGTCTCCATTCATTTCGGAAAAATTAATTTGTTAGAGAAATTAGTTGACGTTAGAAGCAGCTTTCTATGTTAAAAACAACAATAACAAATTATTCTGTCATCACTTTTTCTTTTTATATTACCTTCATTTATTTAATTCAGTAATACTTTGTTCAATTACCGTTCACTATATCTACGAGTTTTGTATTGAATGGCTGAATGATCAATATTTTCATTAAGGTCATTCGTTATCAAAAGAGCAAAGCTCACATCTCCTCAGACTGTGATGAAACTTCGTAACTCTAATACACTCAACAAAACTCCATTTTTTGTTTAATAGACTTTCATAGATTAAAATATAAAAAGGTGACGACAAAGAATAGTTATTAATAAATGAATCTGAACCAGAATGATGAATTTGAAATCTATTTGTTTGTATGGATTAGCATTTGGCTAAAACAGAATATTGATGGAAGGTTTTGTGAGAGATAGAATAAATAAAAACGCAAAGCAAAAGGTATCCCAACTGCATTTCAGGCTTATCCTTGCTTACTAAAAAAAAAAAAACCCTCCGGTAAAAATCCTATTACGTTACTGCCTTTGCATTTAAATAAAAGTTTCTGAAACAATTTAATCTTATTTTTATATTTTTTTTTTTTTTTTTTTTTTTTTTTATGGAGTCGGAAAAACAATATAAAGAAAAAATTTCCATATTCGAAATTACAATGTACGAAGAATGTAGGTAATCTACTTTCAAGTTTCCTTATTCAAAATCTGATTAAATTCAAATACTAAAATGCCCACGTGCACCAAACTTCAATTAACTTTGACGGCTGCATTGTGGACGTAACTAAAATTAGTGGGGGGTGCTGCTGCAGAAAAATTTTAGACTTTGTTTTAAAATTGTATGAAAGGAAACAAACATGTATAAAAAGAAATTTATCAAGTTTATAAATAATTTTTTTTTTATGTTTTCTTTAACACAATTTTAAAGCAAAGGCTAAAATTTTTCTGCAACAGCACCCCCCACAAATTTTAGCTACGTCCACAGTGCAGCCGTCAAAGTTAATTGAAGTTTGGTGCACTTGGGCATTAAAGTCGCCTAAATCACATTAATTTTAAATACAAATAACTTTAAAGTGAGTAATAAGAAAGAATTCATTGTTTGCACCAGTGAGAATTGAGTGGTTTGAAGTTGTAAACCTTTTCTGTGCGAATTGTTGTCATGCAAAAATTTATTGAAAGGATTTCTTTTCTTTCAAAATACAGTATTTAGCTGTGCTTAAATATGCATCTCAAGTTTCGAGAAAACTTATTTTTAATAGAAAATCAGTTAATAGTAGGAAAAAATGCAAGCATATGCAGACATCGTTGTATCACTCTAATTTTCCTTTGAAAAGAAGAAAGATACTTTTCTTTACAAGGAAAAAATATACACTCTTTGCCAAAAAAAAAGTAGTGCCTTCAAAACGAATGATCCGGGAACGACAAAACTCAGTATAGGGCACCGTCACAGGTAGTTGTCCACTAATTGCAGTTGGGCTGCTATTGCCCTCTGAGAACTGCCACAGAGTGTTAGTATCGTTACGGCTGTGATAATGTGAATAGCCGTCATATGAGCTCTGTGTGAAGTGCAAGTCTCTGAATCCTCAGCATGTGTCGACGACGGCATTCGACTTAGTTTTGAACAACTGCCAGAGTTTGAGAGAGGTCATATCGTTGAAGGAGTTTAAATAAATATGTGAATCAACGATAGGGAAGGAAAAATGGGAATTTCCGTTAAAATTGGACTTGTTGTTGTTGTTTGTTTTTTTTCTTCTGTATACGTGTGTCTGTGATTGTTGCATTATCTTACATAGCAGTGTTAAGAGCTGAAAATGATTAAAATTAGTGCAGTACAGCCCCGATTATCCGCGGAATTGGGTGGCAAGGGCTTCGCGGATAACGAAAATCGCGGATAACTCGAAAAAAGACTAAAAATGAGGTGTAAACACGAAAAGATATTTCAGCATAAAAACTACGTTTTATTGTACAAAAAAACATAATATGCAAAACTTTTAAAATATGTACAGTACAGCAGAAACCTTTCTGCAGAGCAAGAGCCTGCCACTCATCCACAAATTCCGAGAAGGCCTATAGGTTACGATGCACAATAAACCTGTCAGTAATTTTCGACCTTTGCACTGTAGGGCCTATTGTACTTTCCTTGTTGTTGGCTTGGATTAAAATTGGTTTTTTTGAGGTTCGTAATTAAAAAAAAAATTTTGCGGCACTCGCGGATAATCCGCACCGCGAAATACGAAGTTCCTGAAAATACGAAGTTCCTGAAGAACTTGACGACTACTTTTCTTAAAAACCCTTGATTTAATTTTTTAAATCGTGGAATAATTCAAACGAAAAACTTTCCGGCTATTTTAAAATTATAATGATTGCTGAATATAACAGCACACATTTTCCATTTTTCTCAAGAAATTAATTAAATCGTCATTATTTAACTGATCTCTTTAAAGCCGATTAGTTTTAATCACATCAAAGCACAGGTAAATTTAATAGATTACATAAAAGGATTAATACCCACTGTTTAAGAATGTGGTCCCCCAAAGTTTTTTTTTTTTTTTTTTTTTCTCTCTATCTCTCTCTGGGTCGCATTTTCGGAATCAAAGTTATTCAAGTCACACCAAATTTCTTATTGATATGAAATACTGTACCTTCAGAAACCCTAATATCTTCAAGACACTACATTAACTATAATAAAACTGACTGAATGAAATCACCAATCGCTTTTATATATTTTTAATACATTCATGAAATGTACGTGAATTATTTTGAAAATGCCTGTAATCCAATAATCTTTGAATCTTCCTGCCACACCTGACATCCTTTCGCATCGTATCATTTGGAAATCGTTTAAGACATTGATAGAAATCTATTGTTTAATTTTGCTACTTTTCTTTAGGAATTTTGTCGCTTTCTCGTACTTATTTCTCGACAAGAACTCCATTGGAATGCTTCAAATATAAAAATGAGATCGTCTTGTAATACTGAAAATGTGCATATCATGTTTCACAAATATCCAGCCACAAGTTCCAAAGCTGTTAGGGAGATCCAATAAATGTACTGATAGATTTCATGAGCCTCGCTTTCCTTGGTAGTGAATATTAATCCTTTTAATTAACCCATTCATTTATACTGTTTCTAATCAACTGATATTGTTTTACGGTAAAAATAACGTAGACAGGTTAACAAGTAACTACCAACTTTACTGACTACTAGTGACTAACTACTGACTATCTTTATTTACAACAACAGAGAGAGGCTTTGTATACATTAGCTTTGGATTCGCAGCGCTGAAAATCTATTTCTCCTAGGTCCTTTTGTGCTGAGGACCAAACAGGTGAGACTTCAATTTCAGGAACAGTCTTAATCCCCACGATGCTAGATATTCCGTTAATCCCCTGAACTATGCACCACGCATCAATATTATAATTTAAAAATAAACATAGGCTATTTTTTTTTTACTTCTATCGTTTTTAATAACTTAAAAAAATAAATAATAAATAATAAATAATAAGATTTTAAGGAAAGTGGGAATTAAGTCCTTCCAGGAGAAAGATTGAATTACTTTTATCAACATAAACCTGTTCACTTTCTTTTGGTCGAGCCCTATCTATGAAGATCGGTGTACGCAACATTCAAGCTCAAAGGTACCCATTTCTAATGATTATAATTCTACTGTTTTCCATTGAAAAATTTTAAAATGATTCTACAAGAAAGTTAAAACAAAAGCAGCAGTCAGAACTTTTGAACTCCATGATAACTTATATGAGCAACTTTGTGTAAAAAGTTTGATAAAATGATAATCCAATTCTAAAAATCGAAATATAAACTGTTTTCAGGTAAAAGATAGTGAGTTCCAATGACTATCCTTCCAATGTGTATTGGGTTCAAGACGTTTCTGAAGTGGCATCTGGCCAAGATGTATTTTCCAAGACATGTGGTAGCAATTCAAACATGGATGCCTGCTATTAGCATGACATTCCGGCGAAACCTTTTTTTTTTTTTTGTGGGGGGGGGGGGGGGGGGGGGGTTTTTTTTTTTTTTTTTTTTCCCTTTTTTTTTTCTCCTTTTTAAGTATTTAAAATATTAATTTATTTTTT
>JAFIDM010012231.1:149872814-149886391 GCA_023159025.1 Thereuonema tuberculata
TATTAGAAATATACTCTATCCCTTTTCTTTTTTGTTTGGGTTTTTCGGTTTTTTGTTGTTTTTGTTGGCGGGTGGGGGGGGGGGTGGAGTTTTTTTTTTTTCTTTTTTCCTTCCCTTTTTTGGTCTCCTGTAAGAAGTTAAACTACATAGAATCATTTTTTTTAATCACGAATCCTTTGTGATTACCGGTATTTATGAAATAAAATTTACAAAGCAGAAAGTACTTACAAAGTATTATTAGGAGCTTTCCGTGGGATTACACTTTCTGTCTTTAGTTTATCATCAGAAGCTGATCTTTGAACTTAAATCAAATTGGCTAAGCTTAATTACATTTTGGTTTGAGTAATTACAGCTTCCCATTAATTTAATTATTTCAGATTTATCAAAATCTTTGACTTCTCTGATTCTAAATTTGTTCAAACTTGCAATTTCGTTGTTAATGAAACTTCCATTATTAAGAAAAATATTTTTTATCTTTTTCAAACAAGTTTATCTTAGAAGGCTGGAAATTTAGTGGTGGGTTTAGGTTACTAAAAGAAACAATCTTATTAAATTCTGATACATAGTAAATTTTTAAGCTTCATAAGAAGTTAGGAGTGGACAAAAACTGTCTACATAAAATATTATCATGATAACAGAATAACTATATACCTTAAGAAGTTTAGCTTAAAAGTTTAAGTGATAGATTAAAATTGTTCAACTTGAGCTCCATATTGGTAGAAAATTAGGCCTAACGGTCTGAAGATTAAAGCCAAAAAATTCCAATTGAGGTGCTAAACATCAAAATTTACAAACAACTGAAATTTTGAAGCAACAATACAATATAGGAAAAAATAATATACAAAAATAAACTGAAAGTTTAATAACAACTTTACATAATTCACAAATCTACAACGTAGCAAATTGGAGCAAACTGAAAATTAACTGATTTTTTAAGAGACTATAGATTGAGAATCACTAAAGTTCAATACTAAAAAAACCAAAAAAAAAAACCAATAAAATAAAAGCTCTAATCCTCGTGTGAAATTAATTGGACTTTTTCCTATTATATAACATTTTTTTTGAATTTCCATGATTTTCCTGGACTTCCCACGATTCTTTCAGGACTCAAAAACGGAAAATCCGTGGAATAGACTGGGAAAAAGGAAATTCATTGAATTTAGATTTCTTTTTCAAATTTATATTAAAGCTGACGAAAGGTGACTGAAAGAATTTTCCATCGATGACTCTTTAATATTTCACAATATTAAATATCGGACAGTCAGTAAGTTTGACATGCATATCATTTGTAACATTAAAAAAAAAGGGATATTGGAAATTTGAGACTTCCGAAATATCTGACAGCATAAATTAACCACAGATTGCTACAAAAAAAAAAAATACTGATTTTTAAAGTGAATAGAACCACTTTCGGCATTAACGGTGACACGTTTCTCAAAATGTCAGCATCTTCAAAACAGGAAAAAAGAAAGAAAAACGACTTTGAGTCGTATCTTCCAACTAAAAAAAAAAAAAAAACAGCGCATCCCATTTTGTAACTAGCTAGTATGTACCGCCCGGAGCCGTAACCCGCCCCCACTTCCGAAATTCTACCGAAATTTCGCTTCTGACGAGAGATCGTGTCTATAGTTGTTGTTACTATTATTATTACTACAGCAGCCTAAAATTTGTCGATACAAAGAAATGACATGGGGGCCAGAGAAGATTTTTAGAGAGATAGAGTCAATCACAGATTAAGGATATTGTTTTCTACAGACAGAAAATGAAGATATATCTATTAAATAAATCTCATCAAACAATGGTAATAATTGTTCTTCATGGATATCCCTAGGCAGCTAAGTATTACCTAACGTATCCTTCAAATTTAACTAGATATGGGCAATGATAATAAGCTCTTAAATATAATGTTAAATAACTTTGATGTACAGTAGTGAATTATTTCTTGGCATTTGTTAACCGAGCCGATACATAAAAATAATCAATAACAGAAGTTTATGAAGACCAAAGCCTGTTTAAATTTATATCATTATATTAAACAGGAAACTATTATAAATTAATGTGTGTAAGTATTTCAACATTAAAGAACCATGGCCATATCCTCAAATGAAAGTGAGCTAATAGAACTGGAAACACAGCCTAGTTATTTAACGCCTAGTCTATACGAGTGTTTAAAGCGCCACATGGCTAAAGTTCTTATAGAACCGAGCGAAATCCCATGATTTCAATGGAAAATAAAAGATGCAGTCTATACGAGCGTTGTAAACGCTCTCGTTACATACGGTATATATTTTATTGTTACATTATCCATACTAATCGACAACAACATAATCTCCTACTGTAAAGTTTGAATGATCAGTGTATTATTCTTTGAACTAGCCGGTACCGTTGCTTCGCTCCGGAACCCTTGCATACATCGCATTAAAAAAAAAAAAACTTTATTTATTTAGCAAATTAATATTAAGATCGGAGAATGTACGACGTCCCAGCCCGTTATGGTCTTCTCCGCTTAACTCAGGTGTATCGCGGGTTGGTGCCACACACCTGGGATTTCCGCCACACAATTCTTGGTCAGTTTGGCAGATTATTCCCTATCCCATGGGAATTTCGAAAAATCCGGCCTTTTTCCTTGACTATATCATAAAGCTGTGCAAAATTTCAACTTTCTAGGTCCAAGGGTTTGGGGTGGGCGTTGATGAGTCAGTCAGTGAGTTAGTCAGGACTTTTCCTTTTATATACAGGGTGATTCACGAAGATATGCAGAAACTTCGGGAGCTCATTGTATATGTAAAAGTAAAGCAAAAAAGTTATATAAACACAGGTCCGGAAATGCTTCGATTAAAGATGTTCGATTAAATAAACTGTTATGGAGAACAGTGCAAAGTAAATTGAACTGAAAAACATTACTCTACGCCTAATCAATAAAATTACAGTAAATTCTGATAAATGTTTCCATCAACTTCAATGCATTTTTCAGCATGTTTAATGATTGCTCTTGTTGCTTTTCGTAGTTCAGTAGGGCTGTTCTTTAACTGCATAAATACTTAGCGCCTCACGGGAGTTTACTTTGAGCGCGTAAACCTTTTCCTTCATCCATCCCCATATATAGAAATCCATCGGCGTATGGTCTGGTTCATTTTTATTTTTAGTTGTACAATTATAAATGTAATATATAAAGTTGTAATAAACATTTACTCTGTTTATTGGGAAATTAACACCGTTATTGTCGGCCATATGTACAACATGTGTTGTTTTGTTCTGACGAAACGTTCATTTACTCGACCATCTAATCACGGTCTGTATACCGTATTTGCACCGTTTTCTTCAGAATTAAATGTTTACAAATTTTGTTGTAAACTTTTGTGTGTCTAACCTATTTTAACAACGTTATTGTACGTCACACGAAAAACAAGTTGTTTCTCCATCCATTTTTTGTGGGTTCCACGTGGGATTGAAACTTCAAACCAATGGAAGATACAGTTCTGTGACATGTTTCATTCGATTTTTCAGGTCAACAACCATAAGAAACCACTGATTTCGACCCTAAATTTATCTTCCAAGACTTCCAGCAAGTCTTCATTTCACCCAGGGTACTAAATTATGGGCGAAATCTTTCGCTAGCTGTAACTCGCTACCAAAGCATTTCCGAACCTATGTTTATATAACTTTTTTTTTTTACTTTTACATGTAGAGCTCCCGAAGTTTCTGCATATCTCGTGAATCACCCTGTATGTAGATTTTCATGAATTTTGTTTTGTTAACTCATTGATTAGGTTAATAAAACAAAATTCATGAAAATCTACATTCAGGGTGATGTATCTACATACAGGGTGATCACCCAGGGTGATCTACAAACAAGGACTCATTGATTAGTCCTTGATAGATTATATTTTATCTATTATTTTCTCATTTTCAACTCTTATTATCCGAGATTCGTTCTTTACGTATTATTCCTGGTGTTTCGATATCATGCTTATTTACAAAAATATAATCTATATTTGTTTTTGTATTTCCAAATTTTCCGCGAATTATATAGTTGTTTCTTGTTATTTTTAAAGACAATTTTTGAAACCATTATTGCACATAGTTCTTGCACCTTTAGTTCTTGTATTTTAATGCCTTTCTGCCTACTAGTTGTAGGAAAAGGCTCTTTTGTTTGTGTTAAACAACACAACATTTATTTTGTTGCCTTTCTTGTTTTCGGGGGTCACTGCCAGGTGTGGCTGTGACCTTCATATGATGATCTTGCCTTTCTGGTTCTTTTATCAGGAAGGTGGGCTTGGGCTGATGAGTCCCTAGTAGTACGAAACAGCTGTTTCCAACTCCTCCCTATAATTGAAACAGAAATGCAATTTTAATTTATTCATGTGCTGATTTAGTTCTTGTTTCCCTTTTTTTATTGCACATAAGTTTTAGGTATTTCTGTACTGCATTGTTTTTATTCATTTTGAAAAGATCTATATAAATTTACGTCGCCAATTAGTATAGTTGGACAGTTGTTTAATCTATTTTCATTTTTCATAAATAGATTCTTTAATTCTTCAGTAAATTTACCTTTCTTTGTGTTTGGTGGTTTATATATGGCTAAACTGTTAATATTTTGTGTTTGATAACAAACACATTTTTGATAACGAAACATATTAGGTTTTATTACAGAACTTCATAATAAAAAGCATGTTTTGTGAAAATTCTTGAATCATTTTCCAAAAATTTCCTTGCTCCGACGTTTTAGTAATTTGTAATTTCATATTTTGCTTACAAAATGACAGACAGAATAACGTTTTTATAATATACGTTTTTATAATATATAATAATAATAGCCGGGTACCGTCGCTTCTCTCCGGAACCCTTGCATATGTAGCATTTACTGTTTATTTATTTAGCAAATTAATATTGAGATCGTCGGAGAATATACGACTTCCCAGCCCCTTGTAGTTTCTCCGGATAACTCAGATGTATTGCGGGTTAGCGCCACACACCACAAATTTAAAGCGAAAAATCACATTTTTGCGTGTATCCTGCAAACGCAGAAACGTTGTGAATGACTGATATATCGTTCGATAGAACTTTCAAATACCAACATTTTCTCAATATAATGTTCTCTTCCAACTTTTATACATTTTCGTTTAAATTGAGAAAAAGTCAAAATTTGACCCTTTAAAAGGCACCATCTTGGAAACCAAAAACTTTTTTCGAAAGATTTTTGTAGCATTTTGTTTGTCTTAAAAAGATCTACATTTTATCCATTTGCACGACCAATCTTGGTCACAAAATTGGAAAAACTTAAAGTCTTATGACAGAATGACAGACAGAATAAAGTTTTTATAATATATAATTATTTAGGCCGATATTTTTAATGGCCCTTAGTATGTATGGACCCAAATTTAAGAAGGAGTAGATAAGAGACTGACCATGCGAAGTCTGATTAGTCCATTTGGACATTTTCTTCTTGTTTGTTTGTTAGTATGTTTGATCTGTTTGTCTGCTCATTATGCTAAAACGGTTAACGGATTTTCACAAGCACCAAAGTCAGATCAGCAATACTAAGCTCTTAAATACAGTATATAGTGCTAATAAGTGCATATACGTTTAAGTGTTTAAGTATTAGGTAAATTGCCCCATAAAATATGTCTACAAATATAAAATTTACTAGATTTAAATACTTAGATTAGACTCTTAAATAGAGAGTTTTATTACATCACTGCATTATTTTATGAATTACCGTACCAACAAAATTCAAAGAGACATTCATAAATCCACATTAACTAAGATAGACACATAAATTAATATAAGAGTCATAAAAAAAAAAAAACCTGAATACATTGTGAGTATCCAATATCGGTTAAATCGGCACATAGTAATTTTATGTAATGATAATACACTCATTAACAAAACAACGACGCACCTAGAAGAAGTTGTCCGATGGAGACAAAAATTGGGGGAGAGGAAGATTATGTACAGATTAGAAAATGACAAATTTAATGATTTGTTTCAAAGTTACAGAGTTACAAAGTAACAAGCTCAATAAGGTTTTGACCCACCTCTACCCTGAATGCAAGCTGCCACACGACGTGGCGTAGAGTGATAAAGCTCCCTGATGGCCTCCTGCTGTATTTCTTGCCAAATTTGCTCCAATTGTCGGGCTAGATCATCCACATTCCCTGTGGATGCAGTCGCCTTCCCATCATATCCCAGACATGCTCGATTGGAGAGAGATCTGGGGATCTGGCTGGCCAAGGAAGTGTTTCACAAGCTGCAAGACAGGTCATAGCAACAAGTGCCGTATGTGGTCTGGCATTATCTTGCTGTAAAATAAGGCCAGGATACTGCAAGAGGAAGGGTAGCAAAACAGGTCTCAGAATGTCGTCGACGTACCGCTGTGCTGTAAGTGTGCCGCTAATGACGACCAAAGGGGTCCGGCTATCAAGGGAAATGGCACCCCAGACCATAACTCCTGGTTGAGGGCCTGTGTGGCGTGCAATAGTGAAAGCAGGATCGGCACGCTGCCCTGGGCGTCTCCAGACACGTCTGCGACGATCGTCAGGACACAGTTGGAAGCGGGATTCGTCGCTAAACACTATACGTCCCCAGTCAGCATCATTCCAACCGGATCGAGCCAAGCACCACTGTAATCTGGCCCGACAGTATGCAGACATGAGTGGCAGGTGGCGTAGCGGTCGGTACGAGCGTAGATGTCGCTCTATCAGCCGTCTATGAATGGTTATGATGGACACTCGTGTGCGGGTCGCACGTCTGATGGTTGATAACGATGATTCAGGCGCTGTGACAGCTGATCTGACAATCACTCTATCCTCCCACTCTGCTGTGGCCCTAGGTCGACCGCTACCTTCATGACGCTGAAATCTGCCATTGTCCACCCATTCCTGCCAGCATCTTCTAATCGCCGCATCACTTCGACCCACATGACGAGCGATTCTCCGATTTGCCCAACCTGCCTCTTTCAATCCAATGATACGACCTCTTTCAAACTCTGAAGCCGTGCGAACACCACGCAACATTCCTGCAACTTAGTTGCGCGATTTTGATGTCACGAGTTGCAATTTCTTTGCAACTTTTGTCATCCGACTCGAGTTGCATGGACACCTGCCATTCCGCTGCAACTCGAAAAATTGCATCGAATTCCCCAATCACAGGGCAGCATTGGAACACGTCAGTTGTGAAACCACGCCCATGAAAAAATGGCGTCGAAAATTTTATCTGTCGATTCGTTTTGAAGACAGGCTCATACTCAATTAATATCAGAGTATTGCGAGTTTCTTTCACGCATAAATAAAGTTTATACTGAAATGCAGTAATTGTATGCGGCAGAATTTATCAGAGAGGTTTCAAAACCTCGATTTTTTCGGATTTTCCACACCGGGTCTGGCAAACGCGAAGGCTGTTGACGCAGAATGCAAAAGTTATGATGTCATTGTTTCCAGGGGAGCATGGTTTCTTATTGGCTGTTCGTCATTCGTTCTTTTCATTCGAAATAATAACATAAATTAAATTCCATAGCGGCTAATAATTTAAAAAAAAATATTTATCATATGTTGCAAATCATTTACTGTTATATTATGTTTGAAACGACATAACCGAATTTTGCTTGACGTCACACGTGAGGTATTTAAAATCTGCATTGTCATGGGTCGGTTGCATTTTCGAGTTGCATATTCGGGTTGCATCGTGTTCGCGTTTAACACAAGTTTATATCAACTCGTGACGTCAAAATCGCGCGACTAAATTGCAGGAATGTTGCGTGGTGTTCGCACGGCTTAACAGTTGCACGTAATGAGCTCGAATCCTGCGGCGAGGCATTTTTTCAGTCGTTGAAAGGTATTCTAATTCGCAATGCAACAGAAATTTTGACCATCAGATAGAGAATCGCTTCTTATATACACCTGCTGAGTGCGCAGTTCCGATGCGCTGTAGCTCTCGCTATTCATTCATTGGACACCAAAGTTTAATCATTTGCATGGGCGGTCCCAAAGTCTTTGCATACGAAATTTCATTACAATCGGACAACTTCTTCTAGGTGCGTCGTTTTTTTTGTTAATGAGTGTATATCTTCCACAGAAATTTTGAAAAAGTAAAATAATTAGAAATAATAAAAATAATAATATTTTGTATTTACATATCGTGTACTGGATTATTATAATTTCCAATTAATGAAGAAAATAAGAAAGCGAATTCATATGAGCTATTGCTTTTACATTCTAATCCTCGTCTTACCTTTTTTACCTTTAAAATTTTTTGTTTATAATAAATAAATAAAACTCTTTTATTCATTGCTTTCCAGATATATTTATAAGCAAAGATATAAAATTATGTAAATTCAGTGATTTCTTAAGAAGAGAACAATTTAAAATGCTTTGTTTGATGAAATTAATAATAAAAAAAATACTTGACAAGGACTAAATTTGAATCGAAAATTCACTTATTTAAAATAATGGTTTTCTGAATACGTTTTCTGAATCCGCCTTGGTCTTACGGCGGAAATCGCCGGAAGAAGAACTTAGCCTTTTTTTTCTCTCTCTCATTTACGAATGCAGATAACATGGTTACACTATCATACTTATGTGCACAATAGAGTTAGCTCATACAAAATGAATATATATTATTTCGCAAAATTGCCAGAATACACAAAGATGCACAAATGCTGTCAACAGACTGAATCACCGATAATCAATGGTTCTCGACGTCTTTTTCAAAATCAGTTATTGAGCTCGTTATCCCGAAAACGCCAAAAAAACATGAATTAATGTCGAATGTAATAAACGTGGATAATTCAAAATTGCCGTATTAGAGGGATTCTAATGATTACGGCAATGGTTGTGGGCCGTTTCGGCACAGCCCAGTGGTCTAGATTGTCGGAACCTGGGTTCGAGTCCCGGCGATGGCATGGATCTTTGAAAAAAAATCCTTTCGTGTGTCGTCTACTTCTGCATCTTTCTCTTCAGGTCTGGAGTCATTCCTTATTGACTTCCTGAGGAAAGCAACGGGAAACGACCTAAGTATCTGTTCCCTGGAAATTCAACGGCTTCTTCTAGGAATTCGCCATAATGACAACCATAGTGATCCGTTGTACACGGACATTTCGCATAGAAGTTTGCACTTGATGTGAACTGCAAACAACAACAAGTGAAACTGGAAACAGAACAATATACCCTTCTTGAAGAATTGAGTGCAGATTTTTGTTTTGTTTTATGTATATACAGGGTGTCCGGGAAGGCCACCCGTACCGCCACCCGTACCCCCTGTTATGTTATTATTATATTATTGGGTATGTCTAAATAAGTGAAGCGTAATTACTATTTTTATTTTATTTTATTATACTGCATACCATTCATTATTGATTTTAAAATAATATTATTGAAACTTGAATAAATATTCAAACTTCATTTATCTTATTTTTAAAATCAATAGTAAATATTATGTAATATATAAAAAAATAGTAATTATAAATACAATTAGTAACCCTATTTTTCTTAATTATAATAAATAACATTCTAGGCTTATTACCATATGTTTTTACCAGAACAAGTCATATACTTATAACCCTTTCATTAGCACTACCAATTTGAATATCATTTATAATTTATGGTTGAATTATAAATACTAATCATATATTTGTCCATTTAGTACCTCAAGGTACTCCCGCAGCACTTATATCATTTATAGTTATTATTGAAACAGTAAGAAATGTTATTCGTCCTGGAACACTAGCTATTCGTTTAGCTGCTAACATAATTGCAGGACACTTATTAATTACCCTACTAGGATCTACCGGTCCTAGTTTATCTTTAATCCTAGTATCTATACTTATTATTGGTCAAATTGCTCTTTTAATTCTAGAATCAGCAGTTGCAGTACTTTATTCTTCAGAAGTTTACTAATGTCAGCCCAAATATTTCATCCCTTTCATATTGTAGATAAAAGACCTTGACCATTAACAGCAGCCCTTAGAGCTTTTATATTAACTTCAGGAATAATTATATGATTCCACTCTAATAATATAAACTTATATATACTAGCACTTATTACTACTATCCTAACTATATACCAATGGTGACGAGATATTTCCCGAGAAGGAACTCTTCAAGGAGCTCATACCTCAATAGTAGTAACAGGACTTAAGTGAGGAATAATCTTATTTATTGTTTCTGAAATTTTCTTTTTTGTATCATTCTTTTGAGCCTTTTTTCATAGTAGATTAGCACCTACTATTGAAATTGATATAAAATGACCTCCTATTAGTATTATCCCATTCAATCCCTTCCAAATTCCCCTTCTTAATACTGCTATTCTATTAGCTTCAGGAGTTACAGTTACATGAGCCCACCATAGTCTTATTAATGCCAACTTTTCACAAACAAATCAAGGCTTAATCTTAACTGTAATCTTAGGTTTATACTTTACAGCCCTTCAAGCTTTCGAATACTATGAAGCTCCTTTTTCTATTGCAGATGCTGCCTACGGATCAACATTTTTCATAGCAACAGGTTTCCATGGTCCACATGTAATCATTGGTACTACCTTCCTTATTATAATTCTTATTCGCCATAACCTTAAGCATCTTTCACCCATTCATCACTTTGGATTCGAAGCAGCTGCTTGATACTGACATTTTGTTGATGTAGTCTGACTTTTCCTATTTACATCAATTTATTGATGAGGAGGTTATCTTATTATTATACAAAGTATTATTAACTTCCAATTAATAGGTCCATAAAGGATAAGATAAACCTATATTTAAATAATAAAGTTTGCTTTGCAAGAAAAAATTGATAATCCCTATCTATGTTTA
Source organism: Thereuonema tuberculata (assembly GCA_023159025.1). Classification (NCBI taxonomy): domain Eukaryota; kingdom Metazoa; phylum Arthropoda; class Chilopoda; order Scutigeromorpha; family Scutigeridae; genus Thereuonema; species Thereuonema tuberculata. The sequence goes on from JAFIDM010012231.1 coordinate 149,883,619, forward strand.
AGTAAAAAGCGAATTATCGCAATCAGTTTCGACCTGATCATTGATATAAAAATCTTTACTTTAGAATATATAATTTAAAGCTGCTAACTTTAATAATAGCGATTATCGTTAATATTCTTTCATATAGTTTACATAGAACATAACATTTTCAATGTTAAAGAGTCCTGACTATGAATTGCTTTCAATAAATCACCTTAGCAGCTTCAATACTATGTTCTCATTAAACTATAAAAGCACAATATAATTATTACTACCAATAACCAAATTAAAAAAATAGTTAAATATACCTTTAAAGAATTATTCTGCAATCATTGTCCCAAAACAGAATACCCCACTAATAACTTAAACAAACCTTGAGGCCCTACTTCCTCTCCCCAAGCTTGATCACTAATTATAATTAATTCATCCCCTATCTTCAAAAAAATATGAGAACTAAACTGAGTTCTTAAAATTGGTATAAATCACATTCTTCCAAAATAATCTATTCTAGTAGACTTTAAATTTATAAGTATCCACTCAATTGACAATCCTAATCAAAATCCTACCACTCTCACAAATAGTACTATAATTTTTAACAAAAATGGCAAAATAATTACACTATAATCTCCAAACACTAACCATGATAAAACTCTTCCCATAAAAACTCCCCCTAATATTAAATTTATCATAGGTAATTCTATTAGTATATTTACATCTCCTAATCCATGATTACCCTTAAATTTTCAATCTCCACTTACAACATAACCAACTAGTCGAAAAGAATATCTTACAGTCATCCCAGTTGCTAAAACACATACTATAAACATAAATGTATTAAAATTTGATATTATACATATCTCTAAAATCATATCCTTAGAGTAAAATCCTGCTAAAAAAAGGCATTCCACATAAAGCTAAATTAGCTACATTAAAACAAGAACATAAATAAGGTTGAGTTATTCTTAATCCACCCATTATACGAATATCTTGTGTATCCCCCATTCCATGGATGATCCCACCAGCACATAAAAATAATAAAGCTTTAAATAAAGCATGAGTCAATAAATGAAAAAAAGCTAATAATCTATACCCTATTGACAAAACAAATATTATTAAACCCAACTGTCTTAAAGTCGATAAAGCAATAATTTTTTTCAAATCATACTCAAAATTTGCACCTAAACCAGCCATAAACATAAACAAAAACAGAAACAAAAAATAAAATATTCTTAGCCAATTCTTCTTCAATAAATATAGTATCAAAACGAATCAATAAATAAACCCCAGCTGTTACTAAAGTCGAAGAATGAACTAAAGCTGATACAGGTGTTGGAGCAGCCATAGATGCTGGCAGTCAAGCCGAAAAACGAATTTGAGCTCTCTTTGTTATTGCAGCAATCAAAACACATATTCCTACCCATCATAATTCAATTTTCTCCCCTATTTCAATATTAATTAGATAATTTCAATTACCATAATTAAATATTCAAGCAATAGAAATAAGTAAAGCTACATCCCCAATTCGATTTGATAAAACCGTTAACATTCCAGCATTAAAAGATCGTCTATTTTGATAATAAATAACCAAACAATAAGATACCAACCCTAATCCATCTCAACCTAATAAAATTCTAATCAAATTAGGACTAATAATTAACAAAATCATCGATAAAACGAACATTAAAACTAAAAGACAAAATCGATTCTTATTTAATTCACCCGATATATAATCAATTCTATAATACAAGACATTAGATGAAATAAATATAACAAAAAAAAAATCATAAAAATCATAGATACATAATCTACAATTATAGAAAAAGATATTACCCCTCTATTTAAATAAAAAAATTCTCAATCTAATAAAAAAACAAAATCAAATACTAAACACCATACTCCAAAAATAAAAGTTACTAAACTCAAAAACATTAAAAAAATTCTCCCCACCTTAAAATATTCACGAATAATCAATAACTAACTCCTTGACCCTCTAGTCATCTTATTAATTTAACACTGAAGTACATTTAAACTATTAAAATAATCATTACCATGTCTCCGAATAATACCAACTAAAACTCTTAACCCTAATCTCCCCTCACATGCAGCAAAAACTAAAAATACAAGTAAAAAAAATATATCTCCATATCCCATTAAAAAAACATAACCTAAACTCAAAAATAAACCCAATATTAAATACTCAATTCTCATAAGAACAACTAATAAATGTTTTCGATTAGAAACAAATATCACTGCACCTCCAAAAATTATAAAGGCAAAACAACATATTATCATTAGTTTTTAATCTTGGATTAAATTCCACAAAAGAAAACACCATCCTTCTTCTCATTTCTTTATCTATTAGCTTATCAGTAATTTTTACATTCCTCTCTCACCCCCTCTCAATTTTAGTAGTTATTATTTCACAAACAATAATTTTAGCTGTCTTAGTAAGTATACTTAATATATCTTATTGATTCAGTTACATTTTATTTTTAATTTTTTTAGGAGGAATACTAGTACTTTTTATCTATATTGCCTCTTTAGCCTCAAATGAAATTTTTTTAAAAACAAGACTATTTAACATTTTAAAAATTTTTGCTATCCCCTTTTTAGCCTCTTTATTACTATTATATAATAGTAAAAATTTATTTTTCTATTCTATTGTGCCTCAAAATATTGATATTAATCTTATTATTAATAAATTTTATATTCAAAATTATCTTTTAACACTTCTCCTAATTTTGTACCTCCTTATTACTTTGTTTGCTGTAGTTAAAATTACTAAATTTAATAA
>JAFIDM010012231.1:149886791-149905856 GCA_023159025.1 Thereuonema tuberculata
ATAATATAAATAATGCTATTTTAAATATAGGCTATATATTATAAATTTAAATATAATTAAAATTTACAACTCTTATACGGCACCGTTTGTTGTACAGAATGCATCTCGAGAAGAACTTAAAAATATCAATTACATTATTCTTAATAATTTTTTTTATTTAAAAAAAAAAAATAGAAAGAAATTTATTAAGTCGTTGCTTTGGCATTTGAACATAAGTTATTCGTTATTTTGAACATTTCATTTCCATTCATTTCAATTATCCATATGTCGTATTTACTTAATATATCTTATTTAATTATTTTTTACTTATTAAATTTAATAATTATTAAATAATTATTGTAATAACTATCGGAATAATATTATAATTATAAATAAATTTTGGAAAAGCTCTTAAAATTAAAAAAAGCTTTTCAATTTTTCTCGTATGTAAAGCCTTTGCTACATGCGCTTTAATTTGTAAATAAAAGCGCTTGATCAATTTGCTTTTACAGAAACTGCTTACAAGTTAGCGTCCTGCCGTTGCTTAGTAACCGCTCGAATTTCACAACAGTCAAGACGATCATGCTATCGGAATCCTGCTATTCCTTACAAATTTTTCTGTCCAGATGACAAAAAATTAAAAGGAATGTACGAAACCACTGCCAACTACTTGAAGTAGGTTAAAATATTTAATTTTTTTTATTATAAAATTGCATTTAATTAATCTTTAAAGATGAGTGCCGTAAAGTTTTCGGGCGATTTGACGAAACTGCCTTTCCTGCCTGGATATACGTTCAGTGATCCAACGAAATGCCGATATCCGAAGCATCAGTCACTGGATTATCAAAACGGCTACACTTTTCCTCGTGTGAGTTTTAATGACGAAAAATCCATGGGTCATTTACCTGAACACTATGTCATTGATGACCCCTGCATTCCGACAGCTGCTACTTATGGTCCAAAAAGAGAAGCTCCGGAACGATTCGTGCCTGCTGCGGTAGCCCTTGACAAAAAAATATTGCGTTTTTTTGGTTATTTAAAAGAGTCTGTGTACGATAATCCAGATGAAATCTACCGAGTTCGACCGATGACTATTTATTACTACCTCATTGACGATACAATTATGATCATGGAACCGCACATCGAGAACAGTGGACTGATGCAAGGCAAGTTCCTGAAACGACAGAGGATTCCAAAAAATATCTATGGAGACTGTTTAACTTGGAAGGAGCTGAACGTGGGCATCAATCTGAATGTTTATGGCAAAGCCATCAGAATTGCTGACTGCGATCGTTGGACAGCGGAGTTCCTTAAAAGCGAAGGAATCGACGTGAATCCGGTGGAGGCTATACCGGCCGATCCAGGTATGGAAAGACGTTTAGCTGACAGACCCTCGACCCTCGTCATCACTGCTGACGGCGATGATAAACTTCATAAATTCCTCCAAAACGACAGGAAGGTGCTTCGTTTCAATTGCATTTGGGACAATCGTGACTCTCTCTACGGAGAGATGAAGCCTTACATCTTTCTATATTTCCTAGCCGACGACACGATAGAGATACGGGAGATCCATGCGCCCAACGACGGTTGCGATCCATTCCCAGTCTTCATGCGTCGACACAGGGTTCCTAAGAATATCGAAGACGTTGATAAAGACTTCCCTTCAATCGTTCTCGAACCAACGGAGAAGGACGTGAATGGGTTTTACGGGCCAAAAGATCTTGGTATCGGCAAAGAGCTGAATATCTACGGGCGGAAGATCGTTTTGTATGACTGTGACAAATTCACGCAGAACTATTACTCAAGCCGTTACGGTATCACTGATTTTACGCCACTTCAAATTGAACTCCCCCTTCATAAAAAACTTAAACCTAAGATTGCACCTCCAAACTTATGGGGTACACCAGAAGATTCATTGCAGTCATGTATCAAGGTAGTCCCAGAAAGACCCATGAAAAATGTGAACTTTATGCTTTCGAAGCAGAATGTCGTTCTGAAATATGAAGCCATTATGGATTCCGTACATGAAATCGACTGGAGCCGTCGCTTCATCATCAGTTTCTTCCCCGCTGACCAGACCATCGCTATCTTTGAACCACCGCTCACCAATACCGGTTTCCGCGGCGGAAAATTCTTAAAACGTACTCGAGTCAGAAAACCTGGAGGAGATCCGTACAATCCAGAATACTACAGCGCCAAGGACTTCGAGAAAGGATCAGTTTTGGAGATCTTCAAGCGCCGATTCGTCATCGTAGATGCGGAATTGTACGCCCAGAAATATAAGCAAAAGTTTCCCGAAGAATTCAAATCAAAAACTGAGGAAAAACCTTACGTCGTAGGCGATGTAGAAAGCAACATTTGTGATAAACAAGCGAATCATGAAAGTCCACAATCAATTCAATACGGCAGGAAACAAGAGACCATCGGAAACACCAAAGGCAACACAGAAGGGAATCTCAGACATCCAGAGACTGCTGATTACGACATCTGCAATATAGATAGCGATGCTTACGATAATAAACAAGACAACATCGAGAAATCGAATTTCAGTGATCAAGAAATGGGAAGTGGTGATGGGCAGCAAATAGACTCCTTTTAATTGACTGTGGGTTTAAGGAAAGATTAATTAAGGCGAAGTATTTACTCTTGACTTTTCTACTTAAAATTTAATATATTTTTTTACACTAAAACGAGATCTTCATTCAATCTTAATATCAGGATCTGTTAATAATTTAAAAAAAAATGAAATCATATTCTACAATTAGACTTTTAAATATTTGATTCTGTTGATCTTTTGAATATGAGAAAACAATCCTTAGTTGTATCCTAAAAATTATTTGCAGTTATGTAGTAATGGTGTATTTAACTAAGAAAAAAAAAATGTATTTTTACAAAATATACTAACGAAATATAAGCTGTTAAATCAATAGAAAACTTACTCAAGTAAAAGACAGTGATTTTGTTTTCAAATTTTGAAATAAAAAAGGAATTTAATAGGAAAAAGTATAGTTTTATTTTCCTTATGAATTCACGAAGATGACAAAAAAATAACTCAAAAGTAATTTTATTTTTATCAATAGATGGCGCCATTGTCTAAAGTAAGAAATATCTTTGATCTTTATTGCTTAATAAAGTGTTAATATAAAGTCAGTAAATAAATAATCATTAAACACACACTTAATAAAGTTTCTTTATAAATTAAAATTGCACATATTTTAAAATAAGGAGCTTTCGAGCCCTTCCACAGCCGGCCCATTTTCAACCTGTGAAAGATTAACCTGTAAATGATTATTTATTATCTTTATTGCTTAATTTAAATATTTAAAATTGCTCCTGTAGTTGACAATTTAAACAGGATTATTTTAGCATTTTGTGGAGATCTTTCTATTCTTCAATTATAAGAAAAAGAGCTTTGAGTTTTTACAATCCGTAACGAAAGCCGTCCAGTTTTTCTATAATGATTCAACTTAGTCTTTCCATAATGAGTTTCCCATAGTGAGCGAACTTATTTGATGAAGAATCTATCTTAAGAAAAATCTACTCATTTTTCTTAAGAAAATATCTAAAATACCAGAAAATTAAATGCAAATCTTTTAAGACATCATATATGATAGGTATGAGTAATGAAATGATGAAACTTAAGAGGAAAACCAATTTAATAATGATGGAAGAAAATTCTTTTGGATTCTCCTGACTGATGAGAAGTGAAAACTCGAAACACTTCTGTCCTGGGATGCTTAAAAGATTTGAAACATTTATATAGTGAAAAATTAAATTCTAATTTATTGATTTATTCTAAGCTAATTCAATACAGGTTAAATTTACTGGCGAATTTATTAGGTGAAGACCAAAACACGTGATAAGGCAAACTTTCAAAATATAAAGGTTTTTCGAAATGCAAGATTTAATTTTCAAAACTTTGTAAGGAAAATTACAATTGTATGAGGTTTCTATTTTCCCTTTATTCTCTTTATTAAGATACTCGTTTGATTTGTAGTCAAGAAATTACGGGATAAATTTATTTCATTTATTATATATATATATAACTTATCCATTTTTTTTTATTTCATACGCATAATAATAACAGATTAATTATTAAGCGTACCAGAGCAAAACTGTTTGATCTTCTCAAGAAGTGTAGTGTAGCATTAATTTTTTAAGCTGTGTTAATGTTCTAAAATAATATTTAAAACTTTGTCATTTTAACTTTATAATACGAATCCTACATATTGGATTGAGTGACTTTCAATAAATAAAGGGAGCTATTTTAGATCGCAAAATCTCGGAGCAGTGCTGGGTGAGCAGTGATATGGAAAATATTGATTTACACTAATATCCTTAAATTAAGGGCTCTTGCAGAATGAACTGTTCTGGTTGTCCGGTCGGGATCAAACTGGTAGAATGATGCAGAAGGTCTTCCCAATACCACCCCCATACAGAAAATGGTAGAACCCGTTCTGTATGAATAAGTAAAGTGTAGAAATGCCAACCGTATAGTGGCAGTGCGGGTCACGACACAGGACGAATTGTATGACAGTTTTGGTGATGTATGTACTGTATGTACGTCAATTGCTATCCATGACCCATTTGGACCTGCAAACGAGAGGCAGAGTGATAGGAAGTCTTGAGGCAGGCCAGTCACAAGTGGAAGTGTCTCGTGCAGTGAACGTGTCAACCAGCATCATCTCTCGCTTATGGAGACAAGTTTCCAACAGGATGGAAATATTGCCCGATGCTACAGCAGAGGACGTCCACATGTCACGAAACCCCGGGAAGACCGCTATCTGTCGCTAACAGCCAGACGGAACACCCGAAGCACGGCACACCATATTGCCAGGGAGCTGGCAGCAGCAACACTGACCACTGTATCCAGACATCAGTGTACAGGTGACTCCATGCAATTGGTCTGTATGTCAGGAGAACCACGAGGTGCATCCCCTTGAGCCAATTTCACCGGAGGGGATGCTTGTTCTGGTGCAGTGAACACGCCCTATGGAGACAGGCACAATGCAGCCATGTCATTGATGAGTCCCGGTACAGTCTAGACTGTGATTCACGACTGGAGGCAGCAAGCAACTAGGGCCAATCTTGTCAACATCATCGAACACGACCGGTACGGGGTGCCAGTGTGATGGTGTGGGCATTAAGCTGGGCTCTCGTACATCACACATCTTCGATAGAGGATCCGTAACTGCCTAGTTGTATCGGGACAATGTCCTTCACCAACATGACCGACTTTTCAGGATTGCTGCGAATTTAGAGTATCTGTTCATAGACGACAACGCCCGTCAGCATCGGACTAGCCTGGGGAACGAGTACCTCCAACATGAGGACATCCATCGTTTGGAGTGGCCTGCACGTTCCCCGGATCTGAATCCAATCGAACATGCATGGAATGACCTCGGAAGACTTGTTGCTGGACGCATTCCACCACTACGAACGCTAAGGAGAGCATTGGTTGAAGAGTGGGATGCAATCCCCCAAAGTTTGCTTGATAGTCTGGTGTGCAGTATACCAGCAGGTTGCATTGCTTACGTAGCTGTATGGTGACCATACAGCCTACTGAACGCGATACTATAGTCGTTATTAAAGGAACTTTTTTATATCAGTACGCAGGTGTGTTGGCTAATTTGTGAAGTTAAGATATGTTCAACGCACGTAAATTTGCAATTTTGAGCCTACTGAACGCTCTTTATGCCTTCCACAAACACCAAGTGCTTCTATCTCAATGACGTTTCTGACATTTTTTTTTTCTGCTGTTAGAGGCAGTGCTGCCAGCTTTACTTTATTTGTGGGAATGGTATTGGGAAGACCTTCTGCACCCTCCGACCGGACAACTACAACAATTCATTTTGCAAGATCCGTTAATTTAAGGACATCAGTGTATTTGTTGCATTGCTAAGCAAGAAAAGGCATACTAGATCGAGCGTAGCAAATCGAAGCATATGATAAAAAAAAGACCCGGACTCCATTTGAAATTTTCAAAATGGGACAAGTGACCCCTCAAAATAAGCAAAATAAAAAACAATAACAAATTGTGGAATTCTGGGTAGCCATATGCCTACCTCAAAAGGTATTTGATCACAAAAATCAAATAAAAATAATTAAAAAAAAAAAACAATAAAATAAAAAATAAAAAATAAAAAAGGAGGGAAAGGAACAATGAAACCAATTACATATTCATGAAAAATGGAAACCTTTTGAGTTTATTTCAAGCTGAGACTATGAGACAGCTGTTTCGAGACTTCAAAACTTTATTCTTCCCCCCGTACGCCTTTTGAGTAGCCCAGGCTGAGGAGAGCCCAGTAAGTTCGAAACAGCTGTCTCAAAGCCTCAGCTTGAAATAAAATCAAAAAGCCTTCCATTTATCATTTGAAATAGTTTTCCTGAGATTTTAACAGATTATCAAAACTAACAGGGTTTGATAAATTCCTGGCCTTTTTCTTTTTTTGTTCTTTACTTTTTATAAATGATATTCCTTTTATACTAATTTTTATTAACAATTGCAACTTTTAACCGAAGTTCATTTCTTCTATTCGTTCTGTAATTAAAACATAAGGAAGAAGTCACCAATCCATGTGCATATCCTTTAACAAATTAAAAGAAACGAGTAAATGTACGTAATTTGTAATAATATTAGCTTTAAAAAAAGAGAAAAATATTAAGATTTAAATTAGTATTGAAAATAAAATAAAAAACTGAAGTGATTTTTTTGGGTAATAATTCTCACCGATGCTTTGATAAACTAAGGGTGGGAGATATGACTTCTGGAAAATTAGATAGAAAATAAAATTAAAAAAGATAAATTATGATTTTTTTTTTTTTGGTTACACATTCATATGATAAAATGGCAGTTCATATCCACAATCCATATTTTGAATCCTTTGACTCAGATGTGTTTCGGTTTTCGGAAATTCTCGAATGCAGAATGGTACTGGAATATAATTACGATATACTCTACAGGGTGAATCTAAAATAGGGGGACAAACTACTGGGCCGAATTCCTCATACCAAATGAAGTAAAAGAGGTCAGATAAATATATGACCGGAAGTGCATGGTTGCTGAGTTATTGCATTGATAGGTAAAGAAGTGAAGCCAGACTACAATGGACTTGAACAGTATTGGTAGCATCTTGAACATTTACTATGGCGTGTGCAGTGACCACATTGTGGTATTGTACGAATTACACGCTGCCAATTCTGGCTTCATTCCTTTGGATTGGAATAACTCAGCAACCATGCCCTTCCGGTCATATGTTTATCCGACCTTTTTTTACTTCATTTGGTATGGAGAATCCGTCCCCGCAGTTTGTCCCCCTATTTTAGATTCAGCCTGTATACAGTATTAGGAACTGTACAGGATTATGATAAAAATCCTAGCAGGATCTGTAACAGGAACCCCATGAGCAATACCACAAAAATGGAACAGTGGAGTAAATATTCTAGAACAGAAACAGGTAGTTTTATATGGAAAACATTAAAAAAAAATTCCGAAAAAGAAACGTTATCTCAGAGCATCCGATGTAAGTCTGCACAGTAGCATCTCTTACATACAACTGAGTTAACTGATGCAAGCATTAACTGATGCAAGCATGCATCAACACTTGAGTCGCAGGAATCGGTTTCGGTAATTTGACGTCTCTCAGGTTTTCGTCTTTCGATTTTCGGAGCTTTCCGGTATTCAGAATACAAATAACTATCATACAATGGCAGTACATAATATTTTTAAAGTTATATTTGCCTTATAAACTGTTACAAATTCCAACTTTCTGGGAGTGATATTTGAAATGCCAATGCTTTATTCAGTCTGATTAGAGTATTGTTATCGCTTTATGCTCAATACATAATTCTTTCATTTTCATCACAGGAGATATATTCAGAAGAACTAAAAGAACATCATCTGATTCAGTGATTTGTCGTAAACAACAGCGTATGTAAGCCATTTTGATGTATTGAAATTGAATAAAAATTCATGTTGTATTTTATTATTATAATTTTTTTAAAACACTGAAAATAGTTAAAGTAAAGCTTTAGGATACTTACCATAAGAATTTTCAAAGAATACGAAGAAACAATTCGGTCAATAATAAAAAATCTTATTATGTTGCTCTTAACTGTAGATTTAGGGTATGTACCTTCTCAGTCATCTCATGAAATACAGAAAACCATATCTCTCAGAGCGTCATATTCATTTTTTTTTGTTTACATTAGTTTCCTCAACTTCGCCCTTTCAAGGGGAAAAAACAAAAAACATAACTTCTTATTAAGAAAAGAAGTTTAACGTGCCCAAATAATTCAAAATAAGATATCAATCACAGGCACAAAGCTAAAGGAAGGATTGGCACCTTGAGTTGTCACCTGTTTTTTATTTCTTGATAATAGGATAGAAATAAACTTGTTTAACAAATTAATTGATTTGTGTGACTAAAATCTTTCATTTTCCTGTGAGTTCCTGAGTTGACTTTCGAAGGGATTTATCTTCATATTTCTATTTAGATATTTGTTCTTTTGAAGTTCTTGTAAATAAATAAATCAAAAATTGTTTCTTATTGTTCAAAAATATGAAAATTAACAAGTAAATTTCTGATTACTTCGAATACTTTAAAGGATGACATTCACTACTCACTTAACAAGCGAAGGTTGAGTAAATAGCATTTAGCAAATGTGTTGTTTACAGCTGCTCATTAAAACACAAAACTGTTTCCTGTTTAAGAAATAAGAAAAACCATAATTAAGCATAGGGAATTTTATTTATGCAAGAAAACTGATTTCATAACATTGCAGATATGATTGGTATAATATATATATATAGAAATCTACAATATAACTAAAAAATGTTACGAAGTTCTTTGAGACAAGTTACATTTTGAATATTAAAAATTAAGTAAGAAATATAGTAAAGTTTTTGTTGGTTCTAAGTTCATAAATTGTCTTGATTTTTGTAAACTTTTTAATTAACTAATTTTAAAATTTTTAAAAATACTTGATTTACATTAAATAAAAAGCTAACTTTGAGCAAATTGGTTTGTATTAACAATTCGAAAAAAGAATTTTTTTTAGAGAATGAGCTGGTAAAATTAGCCTACATACAAATAAAGATGAGATTATTACATCTATTTTGTTTAAAAACATTTTCAGAATAAGTCCAACACGTGATATTTGGGGCGTAGAGTTGTTGGAGCTTCTTGTAATAAAGCTTGAGGTTTATCTTCAGGACTCATCATTTGATTCAATATAATTGCTATTGTGTCTGGGTCAAAGCATTGGATGCCTAGGTCCTCTTCTCCTGGAGCCCCGGTTGTAGGCGCTGGTGTTGTCGTCGTCGTTCCTTCCGGTGCAACAGGCGGTGGTTCTGGTGGTGCTGCACCTGGCTCGGCTGGTGGCGGTGGTAGTGTGGTTGTTGTCGGTGGTTCTAGATCTGGAGGAGGTGTTAGATACTTCCGATAATCGGTTCCATTGCTCTTTAGCACTATATTCATTAGCTCTCCATCGATACAGATAGTGGTGTTAGTTCCCGCCGATGCCACTGCACTGGCAAGGGCGTAAGTGACGACGTCCGTCTCATAGCACGTTGTGTTGGCTCCGCTACTGTCTAATGTATAATTACCCGAGTCTTGGTCGAAACAAACGCTCATATTGGGATTGAAGCTGCCCTCTGGCGACCCAGTAGCAGTTTCGTTTGCCGTGGTGTTCTTGACAATGACTTCCGATAGACCGACCAGAACAGCATCTCCTCCACCCTGCTGTGCTGCACCGGTTGTAGTATTGTTGTGGTAATGATGATGGGTTTGTGTGTGGTAATGATGCACCACTACATATCTTTCATAGCAGTGATGATGACCATAGCCATAGTAGCTATACATTGGCACAGGAATGAAAGTCGGAGGACCGAAAGGTACACCGAAATATGGACGAGGCATGACGGCCAGTTTCTAGAAAAGAAAAAGGAACAAAAACTAAGAAAGGTTAAAAAGGTGTCAATAAGCTTAAAAATAATTGTTCCCGTAAAAGTAACGATTTAGAAATTGATTAAATGAGAGGGTGATACGTCTCGCTACGGGTACGCTTGTTTGGTATTTTTATTTGAATAAAAAACCTGAAAACCCTTTGGGAAGATTAAATTCAATGTATATCTTACCTAAATTTAAGGATTCGAGCGAAAACATTTAAGTTAAAATTGTTCTTATTACTTTCTAGGGATGCTGTTTCGAGTTTGCTTTTCCTAATTATTGCCTTACTTAAAGCATCGAATCTAATATTAGATAAGTCTTAATCTATGATCAACTAAAGAATTCAGATCAGCCTTATTTAAAAGAAAAAAAATTATTACTTACATTATAGTTTGAAAAAGGAAACTTTATATGAGGAAGATTTTATAACAAAATAAGGTTCTTAACAAAATGTTTAAATTTAAAATGAATGAAAATTATCTTCATTAGTCTCAATAATTAAATTTATTTAATAAATGGGATAAAGAATTCCCGTTAGTGTAATGGATGCAATTTTGTAATTTCTTTCTGTTTTTTTTTTTTTTTTTGTTTTCCTCCAGAGAGCCTGAACACAGAAGTACAAGTCTTCTTTGTATAGAGATTCTGAATCAAAAATATGTCACCAGAATTAAGTAGTTTAAACAAATATTCTTTCAGATACAGTTTACTGTGCAGACCATCAAGCATCCAATGTATATCTTTGAAAATGTTGTTTAGGCTAATTTAAATTAATTCATTATAATGAATTTTAACTTGGAGTAAGGATAAAAGTGGAAATTAAAGAAAGCATTAGGATTTTACAAACGTAGTACGGCTTAGAAATAAGTTGAGTTATAAAATAAAACAGATTTTTTTTTCCAATAGAAGTATATCGGGGGAGTTTCGTTAATATTCTTAAATAAAATCACAATTATAAATCATTTTCTCTCGTATTACATAAAACTGTTGGACGACGCTTACATAATAAGTGTCATTGCAGTCTGAGTTCAGGGACACGAATGGGATTGACTTTATATAGATATGTTTTGTTTGCAAACACAAATAAAAGAGGAGAAGAAACGTTTTTATTGCGACTGAATTAATATCACTATATAATTGTATATCTTTTGTTATTGTAAAATATTCTATTCGTCAGAAATCGTTTGTGTTTCAAAAATGTAACGAATTTAAAGTATAATTCGGTAGTAAACTAACATTTGTGTAAGTAATCAAGCGGGAGAAAGAGAGAAAGAAAACTAAACGTCCAATGTGTCATCTACAAATAAAGAATGTTGACATAGATTAGTCATTCCTCCTTTGTGTAGTTCATTGTGGTTTGTAGATGTAGAGGAGGAAATCATTAAGATTGTTGTACCATTTGTTATATTAGGGCTCAGAGACAACTACAAAGCAGAGATCTTGAATATTCAACTTTTTAGGGGAATTTGTTTTCATGGACGATAATGCCTGTCCATATAGAGTTAACCCGATCTACGAATTCCTTAAAAGTGAGGACATTACTCGGATGGAATTGGCAGTCAAGTCTCCAAACCTGAATCCAACAGAGCACGATTGGAATATCTTAGGAAGACGGATAAGACAAAGTCTCTTATCTCTTCAATTGGGCTTATCAAGAACATCATTTCCTGAATAGCAAGGTGTTATTTTCATAAAACTATTGTGATGTTAGTTTTGTGTGTGTTTTGTGCTTCATTTTAACGTAATCCTTTTTAATACAAAATTTGATGAAGCAATTTTACAGTGTTTCCAAAAAGTTTTTGATTTGTCACTTTAATTTTGATTCTGAGTGTAATTTAATAAATAGTATTATCACTTCATATAAAAATCTAACAATACGATATAAGTTCAAATATATTTACCAATAATTGGAAGCCAACATATAACGGAATGCCAAAGGCCAAGCCAGCTACAATTGCACCTAGAAAAAAAAATATGAGTTTTATAATTAAAAATGACTTTGATTTATGAGACATTGAAGAAAAACGAAAAGGAATAAAGTAATTATAAAAAATATGGATGAATTCTTTGAAAACAAATCAAAAGTCTTTTAATTTCAGTCTTTTTAATAGTTATAGTCTTTCTGTTTACTTAACACACAAACGTAATTTATAAGCTTGCTTATGTTAAAAACTGGTTGGAAGGAAACGTTTTTTAAATATCCGCATTCCATATGAACAAGAAGGGCTCTTTCAACGTACAAACAATGAAAAAATATTCCGAATTACAACACCAAGGATGCATGAGGCACACAACTTCAGGAAGGTTTTCTTTCTCATGCGTCTGCATTTTTGACAACTTGGACTTTTACAGAAGTATTACGTAATGGATCAGAAATAATATTTTATATTTCTAGCTTTTAAATCCGCTAGAGAACAATGTTTTGTACGGTAAACATTCGTTTTAACTTTTTCCTCATAGTTAAAAGTCAGAGAATCAAACCCGGTAGAAGTAGAACTGTTGGAAATCAAAAGTTCCAACGTATGTGTTCTCAGAAGCTGCATTTAGGTCATATATGCTGACACAACTCGCTTATAAGAAGGATTTTTATTTTGCATTACAAGATGCTTGAAGAAGCAAATCCAAAATAATAGAATAATTGACTTTTTTTTTTACTTACGTAGATCACTTAAATGGAAACAATTATTTATCAAGAGGTACTTGAATATCTAAGATTCTCAATTAGTTAATTAATCTTAACTCATGTCCTATAACTAGATATCTTAATTTCAATGTCATATGATAACTGCTTCTAAAAACTGTTGATTTAAGCATCAAGATATGTGATTCGAGCGCCACAAGTCTTTCTGAAGATGATTTTGGGAACTTTTTTGTTTTTGTTTTTTTTGGCGACTGATCCAACTTCAATTATACTTCTTCCAAAGGATCGAACTATAGATCCTTCAGAGCAGGTGTATTTTAAAAATTTTAGTATATTAAAGACATTCCAACATATTTCATAGGAATTTCTATGCAACTTGGTAAACTATAGTTTAATACGGTGTATAATACAATAGACTCCCTCTTAACCGGCATCGGATCAATCGACCGTCGGTTTAACCGGTCGCCCATCTGCTGCACTGTGACTTCGCAAAACCATGCAAAATAAGAAGCAGAAAACAATCACATATTTCTTTAAGTAATTGTTTTTCCTTAAATGTACAGTTTTTTTATTATTTTAGCAAATGTGTGTATTTGTTTCATAAATTTATATCTAGGACGAAAGAAAGTTTTGTTTTTGATTATTATGATATGTGCTTGTGACAACAAATATACGTACAACAAATACTGTACGTACTGTAAGTATATGATTTTTTTTTAGTAAAATTATATAATCTTTGTCTCTTTTATTGACCTTTTTCATACAATTAAACAATAGAAGTAGAGGAAGGTGACCATATTTCGGATGGTGTCTTAATTTCGGATAGCGTGATAAATCGCATACCGGTCAGAAGATTGCATTAGTGACTATCATGAGCGGAAGCTCTGGCCACCATATGTAATCTGTCTTGTCGTCGTGAGCCTTTGATCTGCATGTACGCAACAATAAATAATTTAAAAATATTCCAAAAAGTGACTTTTTGAAGATGGCAACTTCGAACACAGCTGCAGCGCAAGTGGTAAGTTCTAATAATTTGTTTTAAAGTGTATATAATGAAGTTCGTAAAATGTAGTTTAAGTGACAAGTCGCATCGTTGTGTATGATTTTAAGGTTAGTTTCAAATGTTGATTCAAAAATATTTGTCATAACGTCCTAATTTCGGATAGTCAATGGTGCAACATGAAAATAGGTTTTGTTTTGATTGGAATTTGTGTTTTTATTTGATTTGAAATTTTTAAACTTTTTGAAGGTCAAGAAACGTTGACTGTGAGACGCAGCGAAAAAACACTGGGTCTTCGTACAAAGTGGCCCTTGAAGAATCCTTTTGATATTTTTATTTTTGTATTCCTTTCATTATTTTTAATGTATAATGTCGTTAATTTTATTAGAATGCAATAAAGTCATTACTCAAATAAATAACTTACTGTATTTGCATTGTATGTTTCATTTAATTATATTATCATAATTATTATCCTGAAATTCTTATGTATCCGAAATTAAGACCCCATTTGCTTCACAACAAAAACAGCAATGTTTTGCAAAAAAAATAATTACACTATCTATTTTTTATAATGGATATTTATCAGTTCGGGATCTAAAATTATGTTATTTATAGAAGAAAACAAAGTAAAATTCTTAATCAAAACTTCAATATTTTAAATTCTTTACATTAAAAACAAAATGGTATCCGAAATATGGTCACCTTCCTCTACTGTAATTCAGTTAAAAGGTAATTTAATTATATTTGCGGTTTAAACGGCTATTTTGGCAACCGACCTAGGGTGCGGTCCCAAGATGAACGGTTAAGAGGGAGTCTACTATATATAGGTATTGATAACAAATAGTAACATGTATTGGTAATATTTAGTTTAATTCAATAGAATTGGGGAAAAATATAATTAGATGCTTCACTGTGAGATTTTTTTTGTTTTTAATTTCAATTAGGACGCTATTAAAATAGGTTATTTCAATTTATGTACTGTTTATAAATTGACAGATTTATACGAAAAAGAATAAACAGCAATGCAATAAAAAAAAATCGTAATTTTTCTAACTAAGATCTCATGATTGCTTTAATCTATATTACTAAAATCTTTTATTTCTCTGTCTGTCCGGCGCAATATATTGTTAATTATTAGTTTCCCTTGCTGAGAAAGTCGATTATATTTTTTTTTCCGCCTTGCATGGGATTCAAACCTAGAACCTTTATCAAGAGAGAAAAACAAAATCAACTCTTCATTCAAAAATCATAGTTTTAAAATTCAAATAAAAAAAAAAATCAAAGCTTTTAACGATAGATTTGGAATCAATTTGTTCAAAGTATATGTTTTGTTATGAATTTTAAATAATATCAGCAAATTGTCCATCAAAAATAACGGGATTATAATAAGCGTAATTTATTTTTTCCATGAAACTTCATTTCTGAAACTGCTGTGGAACTAGCTTCGTTAGAAAAAATTTTAATTTTATATTATTATCGCATTTTTGATGGGAGTAAATTCCCTGCTGTTGGCCTTTGTTTTAAAATTCTGGTAAGAAATCATCGCATATGTTCAATGCTGAAGGATATAAGTGTAAATATGTAGGGTGTTGCAAGAGGAAAGGCCAATGTTTCGGATTCTAAGAAAACAATTTTATGTGAGCATGCATCTTATTCCGAATGGTTGAGCTATTTGAATGTACAATATTTTGAATATGGTGTGCACTATTCTCCTGCCACTATCTGAAGTACGTAAATCGGTTTGAAGCATCAGATTGCTATTTTTAACTCTTGATAGTGACATTGTACAAGTGTTGTTAAAAATGTCGCCCATTTCACAGATATTGAATATGCAGATATGCTGTAAGTTCACGGCTTCTGTGACTGTAAAGGGGTGAATCTACAGAAAACCTGCAATTTCAGTCAAAAATTTTTGAGATTTTAAATGACAAGATTTCCTTTTCAAAAAAATTGAGATGATTGCTTTTGATGTTCTTACATCCATGATATATGTGGTTCAGGTCAACGCATTTTGGTTATTTAAAAAAAAAAAAAAAATATGGTAGGCTATGTCCACAGAAGTGACTTGTGTTGATAACGATGTCGAATTTTAATATAAATTATATTCGAAAAAGTGAATTTACGTGGGAAAAAACTATGAAATAAATAAATAGAAGACTATAATTTATGAATTAAAAGAACTTTTTATCAAAAGGGGAAATCATGTACAATAAAAATGAATCAGACTGTCAATCTTAAACGTCTATAAAAATGTAAATATGTAATTACATATATCATATATTATATTATATATATATATATATATATTTATATAATTATAAATATCCTTATTGGCATTTAACAAAGACTGGAAGTGAAAGACAAGTCTTCGTGAAAAACATAGTAGCCGCTATTGTTGATGATCATCACTTCCATGGATCCCAAATGTCCACGGAAGTGATGTCCACGGAAGTGACGAATGCTTATGTTTCTTGACCCATGTGCTCTTCATTTTGAGGTTAGGAACACGTGTCATTCAGAAAATTAAGTTTACCATATTTCAATTATCATGCCTAGAAATAATCATTTTTCCATAGAAAAAATAGGTTCTAAACAAGACCACTGAAGTGACGGGATGAGCTGTGCAAATTACGAAAAATGAATAAAAAGGTAATATTTTCCTGACAAATATGCGACTCAGACGAATAAAATCACTTCCCCAATCCAAAATTTCCGTGTAAACTTTTGTTTTTAAATGAAATAGAAGACAACTAGCGCATCGGATGAATTTTTTAGAAAGTTTAGGAATGTCCACAAAAGCGATGGCTAAACCTTGTGACAAGACAAGTTGCAAAAAAATTTTACTGATAATTCGAAAAAAAATTTCACTCAATATTATGTTAAATTTATGTATTTTCTGATTTCACAATGTATATATATTGTTTGAAAAATATTAAAAAATAAAGCAGTTTGGAGCTTTAGAAGCTATCCAACTGTAGCTTGTGACAGTCCACAAGCTACAGGGACGAATCACCTTCTGTGGACAACTTTTTTTTTGGAAATTCCATAAAAATTTTAAAAAAATTATACTAAACTATAGTATATTTTGTACTTCAATGTGTGATTTTGAAAAATGACAAATATTTTCAATCATTTTCAATTTATTGCTCTGTGACACGAATTTCAGGTTTTCCGTAGATTCACCCAAAGCCGCTGCTGGCGATGTAATACAGTGGAAAAGCATAGACGAACTGGATCTAAACAAAAATATTCATTTAAAATTACAAAAGACTGACATCATTAATTCTTGCTCAATAAACAGACGCTTCCTTAACAGTAAAATAATGCATGTTTCGCTTAAGTTACTCCGCTTACGTTAAAAGCGGACATTTAATCCGAGAAGAGACAGATAATAATAATAATAATAATAATAATAATAATAATTGTTGTGTTATTTCAGTTCGCATTTTTTTTCAGAAGCAATTAAAATTGCCAGTAATTTTATCCATTAAAAGCTGCAGAAGCAAGTTTTAAATCGAAAAATTAATTTATAAAAGAAACCAAAGTAAGTTTAAGGAATAGTTAAGACTTTTTATTAATGATCAAGATTTATTAAATTATTTCCCAAATCCATCCACCTTTTTTTTCTTCAAACTGTAGATATGCTATTGAATTTCAAAATTACACAGTAAAATTCTTTATTCTAAGGCTGTTGTAAAATTATTTTTTTTCCATTTGGATATAAAAAGGCAAACGAAGCAATGTATATGTCAATTTACAAATTTTGATCATTTTAGAGCCTCTTCCCTTGCATTAACGTTATTTCCTTTTGTTGAAACCGGAACTGATTAATCATATCCTGCGTTCAATCGAGATAAGTCCCTCTTCCTCCAGTTTGATAACGATTATTAAGTATCACCCCAAAGGCCTGTTCATTACTGTTTATCAGTTAATTAATTCTGTCGCTTAACTTGCTAATTAATAAATAAAAATAGTTACAGCAAATAATTGTTTTAAAATTTTTATTTACATTGTAATTATTTTGATAGGAAATAATCACGTCTTCTATCCACCATCAAAATAATTTAACATGTTAAATAAAGTTAATAAAGTTAAATATTACTAAGGAAATAAATTTAACGTGCAGTTTAATTATTAAGAGAAAAAGAGGACATTACCCAATATGCACCAAAGAAAACAAATTCATGCCTATTGGTTGTCAAACGATGGGGAATCTGGGAAGGTTGTTTCTTCATTATTATGATTCAATAGCCAGACGTATCATCTCAATGACAAGCTCAGAAGGCATTAAAAGTTATGGAACACACATTCGCCTCCCGGATGTGAGCTCCAGCAAGAAACAAACAAGAAAAGAAAAATACCTGTTAATCAACAGGATTTGAAAATATTTGAAAATTTTGCCCGAAAGTTGAGGGGGCAATTTTCAATCCTGTTGATTAGCAGATATTTTCTTTTCTTGTTTGTTTCTTGTTGGAGCTCACAATCGGGAGCGATAAGTCTTCATTCCTTCTGAGCTTGTCATTGAGATGATAAGTTTGGCTGATGAATCAGTAGGAATTTGTTTTCTTTGGTGCATGCTGGGAAATTTCTTCTTTTTCTTAATAATTAAATTGCTAAATTTATTTCCTTAGTAATACTTAACTTTAATTAATAATTTTAGAAACATGTTCATAGAGCAGCATTTCCCATTTGATAGTTCGGAACCACGAAGTGGTTTGACAATGAATACAGTTATTAGTGGGGTACAAAAATCTGTTTATGGTGGCCAACTTTCTTTTTTTTTTTTTCCTGTTGAACACTGTCATTTTTATCTTTTTTTTTTCTTCTTTTATTCGTTGTTCTATTTCTTTTGATTCGGTGTTAGAAGAGTTTGTATTAAAATATAATATCAAAAGGGTTCAGTACTCATAAAAGGTTGCGAACTTTGTACATTCATTTCTAAAAGTTGTACATTTACATGTATATTGTAAAGAGGAACACAATATATATTTTTATTTTAATAAATCAATGTTTTTAAAGAAAATATATGAGTAGAATATGCTAAGTAAATCATACCTTTCAGTTTGATAATTTTAGATTTACTGAAACATTCCCTCTATGGAAGGAATCTAGATATTTTTCAAATACTATAATTCACAACAAAATAAACCAAAATCGATTTTGATTTTAACAACAAAAACAAATTTTGAAGAAGTTCAACGTGAAATCACTACAAAATAAAGAATTCTCTGGAAGTGTTGTTCTTATCAATATTTTTCATTTATAGTATTCCATATAAAACAATGTTAACGTTGAGGTTTTGATTTATATTCTATGAAATTTAGCTACATTAGAATCAATAGAGTTTATATAGTTACAAATTATTGTTACTATATAAATTCTAATTAAAAAAGAGAGGACCTAGTGTTTATTAGTGCAAAGCGCCATTCCCGAACAGCTGTTTCTCGGTAATATGCCGATCATCAGCGGGAAGCAGACGCATAAAACCCCTAGGTCCC